>CM035806.1:143224419-143814419 GCA_020466095.1 Chlorops oryzae
GGGGTTTTTTGAGGGCGAGCGATTGACTTTAGTGTTGACAGTTTGAAGCATATTTCCCATTTGGAGAATTTTTTTTTTGTTTTTTTGAATTATCTTCAAACTGGAACTGGACACAGCACTACGAATGAAATTTTGACTAAAGCGAAATCGAATTTTTTTTTTGTTTAGAAGCAATCAATCAAATTCAACCGTTCTTCAGCAAAAAACTATATTAAATTTGTGAAAGGGATAAAATATATTTAAACAAAAAAGAAAAAACGGAAAACCCAAGCAACAACATTCAGATTCATTCACACCCCACAGAAATGCGGCTGCAGATAAATGCCAGAAAATTTGCGATGCTCAAAAGTGAATAGTCCTAGCAGGAAAAGTCACCCACCGGCACCGACCTGACACGCTTGACGTTTCGTTGGGCACATATTTTGTTGGGATTTGTGTACAAACGGACAGTGACGTCCCACCCATGAGGGTGGTGCGATGGCGAAAAAAGAGGTGTTTTCGTTTTTTTTTTCTTTTTTGCCTGAGGACGGAATCGAGCTGCAGCTCGTCGGGTTGTTATCCACCACATAATTCATTTGAATGCACAAACTATCATATTTTAGTGAAAGCAAACCATGGCAATCAAGCACATAAACAGCAACTAACTAACTAACCAAGTCATGCGTGACAATGTCCCCAGGTATCTTCATATATGTATATGTCCCGGTGAAATCACTCAAATCACTTTGTCTTGTAGTCAGTGCTCGGACTTCTACCACTTTAGTGGTAGATCTACCACTATTTTCACTTTCTACCACTTCTACCACGCTAGGTCAAAATCTACCACTTTTTTTTTTTTTTTTTTTTTTTTTTTTATTTATGCATTAGTTTTATTTATTTTATGATCTTTTAGAAAAATTGCGAACATAAAAATGTGGTTCAATGTTATGTTTTATTGAAAAATCAAAAATGGCAGTGTTGGCGTTTAACGACATCCAATAATTATTGACACATTTTTTTATAACAAGAGAAAACACCCAAAAAAGTATTAAGTTTCCCAATTTTCTACATGATCAGATGTTATATATTGTATAATCATTTTAAGAAAATTGTAAATCTACCACTTTTTATAAAAATCTACCACTTTTTTAAAATCTACCACTTCTTCTTTAAAAATCTACCACCTTTAAACATTTTCAAGTCCGAGCACTGCTTGTAGTTGATGATTTTTCCCTGCTGGGGGGCTTTGCAACATGCAAGTCGTGTATGCAAATGCGAACATTTGAGCATGTGCATGCGTATGTGTGTACGTGTAAATGTATGTGTCGAAGAATATTGACACACTGAGGAGAAGTTGACATTATTTCAACCTCATGGTTCGAGAGTGAAACTGAAACGTGTCCTTACGCGTAGCGCGGCAGAGAGCTACAAATAACTTGTGTTTGCCTTTTTATACCCAGCGAAAGCAGGGTTTATTAGTTTTGTGCGAATCTTGTAACAGCTGGAAGTTAGCTTCCCAGGTAAAGATAAATATACGTAATGAGGCCCAACCGCGAAAATAACGTAATCAGCAAAAACGTCAATTTTACAGGGCTGCATTTTTTTCTGATCTTGTTTGCATTGACTGGCATAAAAATTATAAATCTTATAGTGCAATATCTCCATTAATATTGAGAAAAACATATTGAGTATAACGTTATTTTCGCTGTCAGGACTCGATATGTACATACTCTTGGTCGGGATGGAAAACTGAATCGATTTTGACATGTCCGCCTGTCTGTCCTTGCAATCGATTGTACCAATCACGTCGAAACTTGGTATGTAGAGCCCCGAGTGCGATCCTAAGTGAAAATGGGCGATATCCACCCCTGCCATGCCCACAAATGAACTTTTTTTTTGTAACGAATTAAAAGGTATAGGAGCTTCAAAGTCGAAACATTGGTATACCAAGACGAACGAAAGGTGCAGGTCCGCCAACGGCCACGCCCACAAATGAAAGATTTTTGTGAATTCCGTACGGAACGGTAAAACATAGTGCGTCAATATTGCGGGAACGCTGAGTATATCGAAGTCGGGCTCGACCGAGCTTAGCTTTCTTACTTTTTTTTTCGGACGATTGTTGAACCTAGTTTTTTTGGGGTGTTTTTTTCTCCCAACGTTTCACTTTAACTTAAACCTTCACTACGAATGCTTCAAACCAACAAGTTTTTCCCCATTTTTTTTTCTTTTTAATGAAATTCTCTTTTTGATTTTTCTAGAGTTAAATTGACTCTTGTTCCTTGAGGGCTTTTGTTTATCTCACAAAGACGAAACGTTGAAAAAAAAAAATTGATTGTAATTAATTGAAGGATAAAGTAATCTTCTTATTCTTGTCCTTTGTTTTTCTTTCTTCACCCCTTTTGTGGATCTTCATCTATATATTTATGATTATGGTAATTCTTTTACCACTTTAAGGACGTGCCAACTTCGAAGACTTTAAGCAACCTCTGCAAACAATAATGTTCTATGCTTCCCTTTATTGTGCCATGCACAAACATGTGTGGAGGACATCTACAGAGACACTTTTAGTTCATAACGCTCCAAGCTTTTTATATTATTCTTTCAAAAGAGTTTCTCACCATTGTCCATCTTCAAAATTGTGCGCTCTGTGATAAATTTAGTTTTGACTCAAGGTCTTTTCTGTCATGGTCATACACGTCTGGACTTGGCGAAAATTTATTCCGTCATGACGTAAATTCTACTCAACAGAATTCGGCAGCAGCGTGATTTGATCCGCACTCTCATGTCGTATGTATGCATTAACGTATGTTCGTATGTATGTACATATGTATGTACTCAGTAAAAAATTTCGGAGCAAAACCAAAATCCAGCAATGAAGGAGTAAAGACTTCTTCATCCGTTCGGAGCAATAGGAAATCGAATTAAAATGAAATTAAGTTGGATCTTAAACTTGTTAGCGAAAAACAAAAATCTCAGACTTTTGATTTGCTAAACACGGTATAGATGGCTGCGCACATGACCAAAAAATGCGAGTTCCGAGGTTGAAATCCCACAACAGGCGGAATTAAAAACGAGAAATAAATATTTAAAATAGATATTTGAATTTGTAAACACGGAACAACCAAAAGATATTTGAAGTTAAATATATCAATTGGAATATTTTTACTCGCGGGATAAGAAACATTACCCTATTTTTGTTCTCTCAGGAGCGATATGTTATTGCTCTCTTTAAGATCTTTCAGGAGATAGAAAAGACAATTCACTTTGTACTATTTCTCTCTCTTCTCTCTCTTCCTCTCTCTTCTCTCTCTCTCTCCTCTCCCTCTCTCTCTCTCCCTCTCTCTTCTCTCTCTCTCTCTCTCTCTCTCTCTCTCTCTCTCTATCTTCTTCCTCCCACTTTCGAGGTCAGCTGCTACTCTGTTAAATCTGTATTAGGAGCTCAAAGGTTACTCTTCTAGAATCATGCATTCAAGGAGCTCAAATGTATTACTTCCCTCTAAGCCCGGAGATTTGTGGAGTCATCCATTGCTCCAATAGGAACTCTCCAATATTAATCTTTGAGTGACCATATTCTTCACTGGCTAGGTAGGTAGGTGTGAATGTACGTATGGATGTGTGACACATTAAGATTTCAAATAATTCCAATGGGTTTTAACCCATTATATTCTATGAACTTGACTCTAACGTCGAATTGAAAAAAAAAGTCTTTAGAGCATTTCGGAGAGAAAAATCTTTAAAATCTTGTTTAAAGAATCGATATCAGAGACCGTCATGAAAGCTGAGAGAAATGAAAACGATCAGCAAAATAACACAAAGTATCCTCACATTTTATGCGCTTTCGCATAAATTTTGTGCACTCCATTCATTTTCGATGTCATTCAGAATGTGCGTCTATCACTCGCAATTTCAGGATGTGGAGTCTTCAATCGAATTAAAACTCCAACGCGAACACGCCAATCAGCATGGTATGCGGCTCATTTTCATATAAATGACATTTAAGAGATGTTGACAAAATTATCGACACAGCTCTTTCCATGAAATTTTTAACAAGCAAAACTAAAAAAAACAAACAAAAAAATACCAAGCACCATAAATGTGGATCGTAAATTTTTTATTTGCTACACATTTTGATTGACGCAATCGAATTTTCCGAGTATTCTTTGAAAAATCTCCCGTTGCCATTGGAAGCGTCATTCATCCGCTTGTGGCGCCCTATTAGCACACCTATTGTACTGTGCATAGCTGTAAGGCTTAAGCGGTACATACACTGCGCTACGATTGCGCTATCCACTATTCGCACGCGTGTACATTAAGTTGGCTGCGATGAAGCACTGTTCCTCATACCCATCACTCATCACTGTGGGTGAGGCGCATTCTATGTGTACCACTAATTGGACTCCCCGATTTTCCACTTACGTCGAAGTGCAGCGTTTCACGAGCGGCATAAGAAGATAGCGCGTACCTACAATTCGATTCAATTTAGAAAAGCTTTATAGAAAAGTGTCCAGGAAGACTATAAAATTTTTTTAAAGGTTTAAATGTACCGATACTTCGATACTCTCGATTCGAGTCAGTATTATTTCATTGAAGTTGTCACATATTTATTGAATATGTCGCGGAAGCAAAAATTTCCAGTTGTACCAAACCCCCTCTACATTAACTTTTATTCCAATAAATACCAACTTCGACAATAGTGCTGCCAAATTAGGCCTTTTTCGACTCTTATTCAGCATGTTAGAAACGAAACAAAAATGCATTAAGTTTTTCACTATGAACTTCGAACCAAAAATAACTAAATTAGGTAAAAATTTTAGGATGATTTAAAAAAAAAAAAAGTCCAAATCATCTGTACTACTTACAAACAGATGAACGGAAAGATTGAGTCATAAGGACAAACAGAAAGGACTGATAATGAAAGTGAGGCAGACTGATAAATATGGCTACATTGAATCTCCCGGTGGTTTCTCTACAATCACTTGGAAGAGAAAAGAAAACTTCAAATATTTGTAATTACTTACCCGTTACTTGTGTGTTTCCCTCCCTTGGAATTTTCGAAGCATGACGAAACATACTTCCGACTGCTTCGCTATAGTTTGTCGAAAGCAAAAAAAAAAAAAAAAAAAAAAATCCAAATGAAATGAAATAAATTTTAATGGATTTAAAGCAAGACAGATTTCACAAGGTGTTGGCAGTTGGAACTGCTCTTCATCTTCATTTTTTCAACTCGAAACTTTCAAATTTTGTCTTGATTTTCGTTCGCTTACATTTTTGAATGAGGAGCTCTCTCCAGCTCTGTCACTTCATTTAAAAATCACTTCAGAAATGAATCAGAAATTGTCTGAACTGGTTTTTTTTATATGAAGAACTGACAGAACTGCAGAGACCACTGAAATTCGAAATTTTTATACCAAATTCGAACAAAATACGAACAAACGTGAGCAGAGTTTAGAATTTCCATGTTTTTACATTTTACATTTTTTTTTTGTGTACTTCTGCCATCACTTTGTTAAATGCGCCTTGAATTTAATATTATGTCTGTTCCCGTACTGCACGAAACTGCCCAAAACTGGCCAAATTAGACCGAAAACTGTTCTCGTGCCACACGATTGTGCAAATGAGAGAGATTTTGACGGAGTATTTATCTTTTTCTTTTGTCAAAATCTCGCACATTTGCACAATCGGGTAGTACGAGAACAGTTTTCGGTAAAACTGGACAGTGCCGCAAACAGGCCAATAAATTAAATTTTTCTATTTTTTTTTCTTTTTTTTTTTTAATTTTTAAAATTTTCTTACCGGAAATTTTGACCACTAAAACAGTAGAGCACGAAATTGATGCCGAAATTTGTAATGAAGAGCAATTGAAATATGTATTGCAGGACGATTGTGCTCTTTTTATTTGTTGCTGTTTGGGTCTGAAAAAATAAAAAGAGAAAAAAATAATGGTGACAAAAAAGAGCGAATTTTTATTTATCATGACTGCAAATTTATTGATCATGACTGCGCTCCCTACATAATCCTTATACATATGTGTTAACCAAGATTTTAAGCAATCTTAACATAAACGGCATAGATGCGCTTAGTCTTAACCGGAAAGTAAAATGCACTCTATTTTGCATACCTTTAAGTTATAGGGATGGCGCTAATTTTTGGTTTGGTCATAGCCGACGTATGAGCAACGTTATTGATGAAAAATATAGCGGGCAATTACGTTACGTATACGTCGTATTATAAACTTCCCATAGGAAGTTGATGTAATTATGTCATGAGGCGACACTCCTAATACGATCAAAATAACTGTGTGACGAAAATTTGAATTCAATTTTATTTGTTGGTACTTTGCTGGGATGTGTGTTTGCGTTCAAGCTTCAGCTTCGGATTCCCGTTTCTTCAAAATAAGATTCATAATTGCACTGTGATGCATGAATTTTATGCATGCATGTTAAAAAACCTCCGAAACGGAATAAAGCGAAATGGAAAAATTTTTTTTTTCCAATTAAAATTGTCATAAAACTTTTCAGATTCTTTTGAATTTCCTTCATACGAGTCGAGAGGGTACCCGGCAGGAAGCAGCATGCATGACATGACATTTGTACACAAACTGGCATGCTTTAAATTTATAAAATTCAACCAAATCCGAGTCATTCATGGAGTCATGTGCGCCGATTTGACTTGTATGTCCCGATAAAATGAACCGATGACTATGTTACGCAGAAGATATTTGCCGGTTGGGTTGGGTAAAAAGTCCCGGGTACATTTTTGTATGAATGTGTGTGGGTGGGTTCGTTCATGATTAGTACTTAGTAAGGAATTAACTCGCTAAAGCTCATTAGGAAATCCTTTGAAATCATCACACATCAAAGGCATGATTTTGCATTCTGCTTCCTTTTGGGCATCCCCCACTTGCCTTTTGCCTTTTGCCTTTTGAACGTGCTACATGGCAATCGTTGAGATAGCTTACATTCTGTAAAGCTTTTAATTCGTACACGTGGATTCAATATTAGTAGTAGTATCATATTGCAAAGTACCTAAAAAAAAAAACAAGTTTGGCGTCTGACAAACTCGAATGACGTAAATGTATATCCTGATTGATCACTCATTTGGTCATGGCGGGAAGGATAACACCCCATTGTATGTTTTATATGTTTACAATTCTCTTATCGACGCAAGTAATGATACATAACATGTCATGTGCAATTAAAAGTGGTGATACTTAACTTTCGAAAAGTTCGAAGGAATTGGATTGAAAAAGCTTTTTGGCAAAATAAATGGAAATTTTTCATTCTTCTTTTTTTTTCGTTCAAAATTTATTAACTACCTATAATTATTTTCGAAATTTTCACTTAAAAAGATTAAAGTTTTTGTGTATGTGTTAATTCAATAAAAAAAAAATTTTTTTTTAAATCTTTAACCCATTCACGCCGATGCAGTGACAGAGGAACTTTATTTGAGAATGTAATCCTTTATTTTCCGTTGGTCACTACTAGATCCAGTCATTTAAAAAAGAAGAAAAAACAATTTTCACCGAACACACAGAAAATTCGCCTTTAACGGGTTAATATCGAATAACGCTTTCCTCAAAGATGGAATGTTAAAGAACATAGCTGTCGATTTGTTGTCATCCCATATTTGTTACGAGCGCTTGAATGCATAAATGGGTTAGCATTTTACTTAACTTTGTTTTGGCTTTTGGAACAAGTTTTGGCTTGAAAATTTGAAATAATTTGAATGAAATAAAAGGCATGAATATTGAATTATGCCAATCAAATTTTGAGTTTATATTAAGCTTTTAAAGCCTCAAAATTGTGTTTTGTTTTCGCTCGTTACTAGGTTATTATTACTCCGAAAAGTTGGCCAGCGCGCAACCCCATCCCGCATGACTTAAAATGGATTTTCTAATGCATTTAATTTGCTTTCGTCTGGTAAACTTTGTTGTTGTTATTTTTGCCGTTGCTATCGTTGTTGTTGTTGTTGTGACAGTTTCTGTTGCTTCAAATCAACGAGAAAAAAAATTCTTTTGTTTGTTTTTGTTTTTTTTTTATTTTTTGTTTATCGTTCGTCAAAGATCCTTTCTGACAGTTTTCGCTACGCGCCCGCGAGCGCCTATCTTTTCATTCACATTCAACGCTTTTGAATGTTCTTCAGGAGAAATATTTGATATCTAACATCTCAAGGCTTAAGGCATTTTCTAAGTTATTTCAATCTATCCTTTCAATCGGAAAGTTTAAGAAGGATTATCGTCTTCGCTTGTTAACTTACCTCTTTGTAGGTCATTATGCGTAAAACGCAACTGGGCAAATTAAAACAGACAAATACTGTGGATACAATCAGGAGCATTTTAGTCACTTTCAATTGTGATGAATTGGCGTTCCGACGTCGTCCTTGAAATAAATACAAAAAAATTTATAATAATTAAATGAAATATTTGAAATTTGAAGGGGAACAGTGAGAGAAAAAAAAAAGAAAAAACAACCTAAAATACCAACCAAAATTTCAATTAATCAATCCTGCAGGTAAGCTGAAAAATTCGAGCTATCGACTTTTAATTTTATCATCTGAGCAATTTTTGTTCCATTTTGCGGAAAAAGTCAATGAAGTTCATGAAGTGCTAATCAAATGGGGGAACACTATACGTAATATAATAAAGACAAATAAAAATTTGTAGCATATTTTATAGCTGGCCATTGTTAATGCTTCGAAACGAATTTCTAAAGCGTCGTACAGTGGGGTCGCTTCAATTGCCTTGCGAAAAAAAATAGAAAAAGTTAGCCTATCATAATTAAAAAATTGGTATAATTAAAAAATTGGTAATTAAAATTGGTATAATTAAAATTGGTATAATTAAAATGGTATAATTAAATTGGTATAATTAAAATTGGTATAATTAAAATTGGTATAATTAAAATTGGTATAATTAAAATTGGTATAATTAAAATTGGTATAATTAAAATTGGTATAATTAAAATTGGTTAATTAAATGTATAATTAAAATTGGTATAATTAAAATTGGTATAATTAAAATTGGTTATAATTAAAATTGGTTAATTATAAGTACAATTTTAAAATGTCGTATAATTCAAATTCAATATTAATATAAAAATTTGTTTAAATTAAAATTGGTATACATAGTTCGAATTGCAGAAAATGTTTGTCGGTTATCATTGCCGTTAACAATGGATTCCAATTGATAAGTACATATTTTCAATGGATGGGCGTCTTATTGACCCCAAAAGTATACAATGATTTTTCCCCAAATATCCAAAAACTTTCACGACGATTTTCAACACGAAAAACACTTTATCAAGAAAAGTATGCCAAGTATGCGCAAAATTTTTCTTAAGTCGTTCGAAGAGACTCCACCGTTTCGTTTTTTTTTTTACTAGCTAGAAGACGGAGCAACACGGATCATATCAAGTTTTTGTCATTGAAAGTAAGATATCTTATCTAGATATTTCATTTTTGAATGAAGTCATTAATTCTTAAAAATGGGATAGTCCAAAAATCCGATTTTTTCCGCTGAAATCCCACTGTATTCAGAAGTTGTTTTTAGGTAATTTCACGTGCCATTTAAAAAATAACAATCTGAATTTTCCATTGGCGACTGCACGCCTTTAATTGTGCTACAAAATCTTAATTACTTATTTGTTATTACTATAATAAAGGACATTGGCTGACCTGACAAGAGGTAATTCGATCCTCTGGGGAAAATAAATGAATCGTGAGACTTAAAGAAAAAGAGTGTTTCATACCAGATTTCTCACATTTGTACTGGATATTAGTACTGGGAGCATATTGTATGTATGTGAACTTACGTTTTTGTAAATATCTCAAAAATCACATGTTCGATTTTGATGAAATTTTTTTAAGAGAAAGGTAATTCTTGAAGGAACTTTTTTTAAATAGTAAGAAAGTGGCGCGACAACGGGAATACATTGAAAATTTTTTTTTAAATTTTCTTTTTAGTTTTGTGGGGAAATTTTTCTCAGAGTAAAAATAAAAAAAATTTTTTTTTGGATTCACTCTTTTATTAGAAATCAGCCAAAGTTTTTTTCGTCTTGCCGGTTTAATTAGTTTTTGAAATATAAAATTTTGAAAAAGCCTACTAAAAGATTTTCAAGGATATTTCAAGGACTATACAAAATAGAAAACTAAAAAGTGGTACCTACAGTGTTTTAAGATGGCACCTATCGAAAAATCAACAAATCTTCAAAATCACTTTCAGGGTGCCGCAAGCCTCTACCAGGGTACCGGAAAGACCCTTTGAAATAAAAACGATCATCAGTGAGAAATTAGAGCCCAGTCAATTGATAATCGCTATTCACACAGTTAACACATTGAACAGGCGAACAAAACTCTTCCCGTAATAGTTGCTTTCGCGAACTTGACTTTGAATTGTTTTCCTTTTTCCCACGGTTTTTGCAAAAAAAAAAAAAAAAAAAAAAAGGATTCTCAATCATCACAGAATCGTTCCGTTTCATTCCACTTCGTTTCAATTGATTGCGTTTGGTGTGTACCGAGCACAAATTCCTTCGACCGCAAACAGTTTTTATCTCGAATCCTAGCGCAAACAAAAAAAAAAAAAGAAATGCAACACATTTACAAAGAGCAAATGCCCGCTGAAAAAGAATGCGCATCCAGCTACAGACACAGCCGTTGTACCGAATCTGAGGGACCCAAAGATGAAAGGAATGTTTCAGTACAAATTTGTGAATTCCACATTGCGACTCATCTCGTTATTTTTTAATGTTTTTGGTCATCTCACCGACCTCTCAGTGGTTCTCGCGGAAAACCAAAACAACAACAAAACAAACACAAAAACAAAAGAATGAAATCAAAAGGATGAAATCAAAAGTCAAATCAGTTTTTTTTTTTGTTTTTGTTGACTTTTTCGAATAGCAGTATAAATCCTTTGGTTTGCATTATACATTGTGTTGGACGAACACAGACAAACAGCAACGAAAGTCCTCGATATGCACTGATATGCGATTATTTGGAAAACGATGCAAGTTTATTCTTTGAACTGTTATTGAGGCGACAGGTATCATCCTGTTTTTAACCATCAAATGACTAGTCTAGTTAAGTCGGCCCTTCGAATATTGCTTCCGAAGAAAAATTATAAACGATAGATACTGGAGAGATAGAGCTTAAAATGCAGTCAAAGTTATAAACTTCTCTGGTAAAAGAAAAATGCATACAGTACATAAGTATATCTGATCGAGTCCATTGGCGACCACAAGAGTGACTGACTGCATTCATTTTCGAATGGCTGCGAAAGGTTGAATGCCATGCAAAGGATACAATTGAATTTATTTATTCCAATGATTTTTTTCGTCCAATTTCTGGGGCTACTCCTCGTTTTAGTCGCACTTACTGCAGGACAAAATGGATGCCATCGCATTCGAATGGAAAAGCAACGAAAGAAATGCCAGGAAAAAATGGGGAAAAGACATGAACTCAAGATTTGAAAGGACGCGGCATGGACACAGACAGGAACCATGCAAACGGACACGCAAACGGGCACGGATACCTGAAAGCACGTGTACCATGCGTTTGAGTTTGCCTGCTGCTTTAACTACTTACCCGACCGTCGTGCATTCTCAGTAGCAATTCCGAGACGTGAAACGCTGGTGGCGGCGTTTGTCCCCGGACTTGTGCTGTCATCGTCCTGGGTTGCTACGAATGTCTGCTGCTGACGTCGCGATGCTGTCGATTGTTGTCTTCGCAATGATGTCATGCGATATGCCAACGGAGATATGACATCGCCAGCAATTGCATCATGTTGGCGGTGAGCGCTCCTGCAAAGTGGAAAAAGAAGACAACAACAAAAACACATTAATCCTCCCGAGTTTAATGGTTGTGCGTTTTATTTAATGTTTTTTGTTTTAATTTTTAAATATTTTTTTTAAATATTTTTTTAAGTATTTAAAAATTTTTGTTTTGTTTTGTAGAAAATTAGAAAAATGGAAGTCCGCTCGATTTTAAGCGTTTCAAAACAAAGAGAAGATAATCTGTACGGTTGAGTAATCTAGATGCAAGCTCATGCCCCTTGTACTAGTACGGTCTGCTTTCGATACGTCAAAAGAAAATCCCTTTTACTTTGTTTTCGTAAAATAAAATTCTCACAGGGTTCAAGCGTTTGCAGAGGTGTTTTTTATTTAAAAAATTTTTTTTTTAATTTTTATTTATTTATTTATTTATTTTTCTGTCAGAAATGGAACAGAAATGGAAAACTTCATATAAAAAAAAAACACTTTATGCAATTCGACATCATAATAGGCCTATTATGATGTCGATTTTAAAATCATAATGAAGCATATTATGACACTAGATTTGAGAAAGTATAAAAAAAAATTTTAAAACAAACAAAAAACATAGCATACTACCAGGGTTTGTAATGAATTTCGAAGCGTGCAATAATAAATTTCAAAATGCACGCATTTCAAAAAATACAAGGCAAAAATAAGCAGAGCATACTACGAAGTTGTATAATAAAGAATTTCAAATTATGAATCTTTCAAATAAAAATAAAAATTTTCTCCACAAAAAAAAAAACGTTTTCTTAAATTTAGGTTAAAATCTAGTTTGAAATCTTATTGCATAAAATATTGTTCGGCACTCGTATCGAAAATATCTATTAGAGACTTTCTGATTCATTTCTGAAGCGTTTTTTTTTTTTTATATGAAGTTTTTTCATTTCTGACAGAGCTGAAGATAGCCTCTGAAAAATAAAATCCTAGGGGTCTCTCATAATTGGAAATGTGATCACTGCTGGTACTATCTTTCATTAATGTTTGTCACTGTTATATAATAATATAAAGTGCCTAGGTAGAGATCAACCCTTCAAGAACAAGGGAATCTTTTTCCACATTAGTCTTTAAGGCCCGATATTACAGTGTATACTTAAGTTAAGGAAGCTTGACGCCTTTATTAAATTAATTTTAAAACTTATTGAAGGAGCACAAAAAGTTTGTACTGTTAAAATGCTTTACAGAGTTAAGCTTTACTTAAGTGCTAAGGACGGACATACTCTGTTGGCTGGACAGTTTGTCCTTAATTTCGGACGAAATACAATAAACGAAAATGGTGGAAATTGTGTCAAATTTAACCTCTTGGGGCAACATTCATCTACTTTATTGTCACTCATTTTTTTAATTTTTTTTTTTATTATCATTGTCCTTTGCTTTTAAAGAATTCTTGCAGTCGTTATTCTTTCATTAGCACAATTTCTTTTGCGATTCAACTGATCCCTTTTGTAATGCCTTCGTCGTCCCTTTCATTGATTGGATTTGACAGATTGATTATGCCTGCCACAATATCAAGTTGACCGTATTTCCTTTTTTTTTTTTTTTTTTTTTCTTTTTCTTTTTTTAATGAGTTTTGGGTCCTTGTTTTTATGTGGTTGTTTTCGTTTGGTTTGTTTAATCTTAACATGGTTATTCTCACCTTTGCATTGTTAATGCACGCCTTAACGTTGCGAACTTCCAAACGGTGTGACCCGTGAACGAGTTGAGAATGATGATAACGACAAATGGAATCCCATAGACGACAATGGTATCCCAATAGTTATACATTGTCATGAATTCCTGGAATAGAAAATTTTTTTTTTTTTTTGCCAAAAATAACAATTATTACAATTGAATAAAATTCTCAATGGCCTGTAGAATATTCAGAAGTAGATTCATTTTCCCTTTTATATCCAATTCGTTCGTTTCGTTTTTTTTTTCTTTTACACTTTCAATGCATTGTATGGAATAGTGTGTTATGAAGGCGATACATGTCAGTGTGGGTGTGTGTGGCTGTGTGTGTGTGTGTATAGAGTATCCCAGCAGAAAACGTTATCCTGCTTAAGTCATCAGTCATCTGTTTTTTCATCGCTACGTTTTTATACATATATGTAAGTGTTTATGCCATGGAAGTTCTAATGGTATACCAACGTGAAGGGTGTTTGTTTTATTTATTAACTGAACTCTGTTGACTTGGCTTTTCTCTAATACTTAGAATATTCTATTGAAATCTATAAATTAAAGCATGAAAGAGATTTTTTCTATAAGGTTATTTAAACAAACAACAACAAAAAAAAAGGGAGAGATAGAGCGAGAGAGAACGAACGAGAACGAAAGAGAACGAAAGAGAACGAAAGAGAACGAAAGAGAACGAAAGAGAACGAAAGAGAACGAAAGAGAACGAAAGAGAACGAAAGAGAACGAAGAGAACGAAAGAGAACGAGAGAGAACGAAAGAGAACGAAAGAGAACGAGAGAGAACGAGAGAGAACGAGAGAGAACGAGAGAGAACGAGAGAGAACGAGAGAGAACGAGAGAGAACGAGAGAGAACGAGAGAGAACGAGAGAGAAAGAGAGAGAAAGAGAGAGAAAGAGAGAAGAAAAAGAGAGAAAGAGAGAGAAAGAGAGAGAAAGAGAGAAAAGAGAGAAAGAGAGAAAGAGAGAAAGAGAGAAAGAGAGAAAGAGAGAAAGAGAGACAGAGAGAAAGAGAGAGAGAAAGAGAGAGAGACAGAGAGAAAGAGAGAGAGAAAGAGAGAGGGAGAGAAAGGAAGATAGAGAAAGGGAGAGAAAAGGAGAACGAAAAAGCGAAAGAGAGAGAGCAAGTCAAGCAGTCAAAAAAAAAATACCGTAGGTACCGATGCTCATTGCACATCCTGACAGCATTGGCTCTACCTATAAGTATATCAAGAAGGCTGTTCCAACTGGGGCAACTGGAGAGCTCTTAGAAAAAGGTTTGCTTATAAAGCACTTGAAGTTTTTGGTGAATTTTAAGTAATGAAGCATATTGGTCGGGAAAAAGAGAGAGAAGGAGAGAGAGGGACAGGGAAAGGAGGAAAGAGGGCAAGAGGGCAAGAGGGCCTGATGGGGGGGGGGGGGGGGGCATGGAGAATTGAACTTGTTGGCGTATTTTTTGCTTTGATAATTTGAAGTGCACTTCAAAAAGCATATAAATGATACCATTTCATCAATTGTATATTCTTCGGACTTCATAACTGCTATGGAATTTCAATAGGACCATAGAAAAAATAAGAGTATTTTTTGAATTATAAAACAAAATAACGATTACGTTTTAAATTCTCAATTTCAACTTAACTTTCTGTGTGCCATGCTTCTTTTTTTGTGCTCGTTGAAGCTTGGTCATGTGATTTAGTTAAAGGGCGAAGTGGAAATCTTATTTGAGTAGAGTCTGAAGAAGGTTGGAGTTGGAAATGAGTTCGATAATCGGTGTCATGCGATAATTATTTTTCGGGGGAGTGGATGCAATAACTCATACAAAAATTGCTCTTCGGAGCTTTTATAGAATTTGCATTTTTCTTTTACACATTTTGCGCAACTAGAATAACAAAGTGGTCCTTTTTGATAATTTTATTAAGGGTATGAACCTTGGTTTGTGAGTGTTCGGGTTATATTAACCTTTTAAAGCCCGAGTTTTCTTCAGATGGTGGCGCGTTTTGCGTTCTCAAGCGAGTTTTTAAGTAAAATCTTTTTTTTTTTAAATCCAATCCAATCGGAGTCAAAACGCAATCCTTCGGACCGCGAAAAACGAAAAAAATATTCCGTTAAAGTTCCAAGCAGAAAAGAGTTTATAGTGGATAAATGGCAGTTTCTCACCTACGCCATCAGCTCAAATAGGCGGAGTGCAAAAATTTCTGACAGCTATTTTTTCATTTTGTTTGGATGAACTTAAACGGAAAGATTGAAGACATGTTCTATGGTAATACAAACATTAACGGTCGAAGCAGACAACAGCTTTCTGCTTTTTTGGAAGATAAAGTGCTCATCATACCTACTATCTTCATTTAAAATAAAATTAATCTCCGAGTGGTAGTCCTTCCGCGAACAAGCGCAATTAATCCTCTTCACAACATCGAAAATCAAGCTAACACAGCGAGAGAGAGAGAGAGAGAGAGAGAAAGTGGGAGAGATAGGTAGTTAGAGGGAGAGAGAAAGTGAGAGAGATAGGTAGTTAGAGGGAGAGAGAGAGTGGGCGACGGAGAGGGTGGGCGACGGAGAGAGTGGGCGATGGAGAGAGTGGGAGGGAGAGGGAGAGAGACGGAGAGAGAGGGAGAGAGAGGGAGAGAGAGGGAGAGAGAGGGAGAGAGGGAGGAGAGGAGAGAGAGGAGAGAGAGAGGGAGAGAGAGGAGAGAGAGGAGAGAGAGGGAGAGAGAGGGAGAGAGAGGGAGAGAGAGGGAGAGAAGTGAGAGAGAAGAGAGAGAGGGAGAGGGAGGGAGAGAGAGAGAGAGAGAGAGAGAGAGAGAGAGAGGGAGGGAGAGGAGAGAGAGAGAGAGAGTGAGAGAGAGAGAGATAGGGGGAGAGAGAGAGCTGGAGCGGGAATGACAGATGGAGTGGGCGAACAAATGAATTGGGACATGAAACCAATGGTTGAGGAGCATTTCCGAATGAAATTTTAAATCACAATTGCAGACTGTTAAGCAGCCGAGCACAATTAATTTCTGTCAAGTGGCTTAGCTAATGGGCCATTAAAGAATATACTTTCTATTTCCGAAAGCGCTTTTAATAAGACGCGAAAACTAAGTTCGATGACCCATTTACAATTGTACTATTTGAATTCTTAATACTTTTTTGAATTTTTATTCTTTCATTAATGAGAGAGAGACAGAGAAAGAGAGCGAGAGAGATAGAGAGAGAGAGAGAGAGAGAGAGAGAAAATAGAGAGGAAAGAGAGAGAGAGAGGAAAGAGAGAGAGAGGAAAGAGAGAGAGAGGAAAGAGAGAGAGAGGAAAGAGAGAGAGAGAGGAAGAGAGAGAGAGAGGAAAGAGAGAGAGAGGAAAGAGAGAGAGAGAGGAAAGAGAGAGAGAGGAAAGAGAGAGAGAGGAAAGAGAGAGAGAGAGAAAAGAGAGAGAGAGAAAAGAGAGAGAGAGAGAGAAAGAGAGAGAGAGAGAGGAAAGAGAGAGAGAGAGGAAAGAGAGTGGAAAGAGAGAGGAAAGAGAGAGAAAGGGAGGGTTAAAGATAGGGAGAAAGAGAGAGCGAGAGAGATAAAGAACGAGAGAGACAGCGAACAAGAGATTGCCAGAGACAGATTGATATGATGCTATGTGCAAAAAAAAGCAGCCCCTATTTTAAACTTGAAATTTTCTAGGATCTCGTTTCTTCCAAAACAATATTTCTCGTATAGGCTTCCCAAGACACCAGTTATATTGTCCATTTTAGAGAAGAACCCGCCTTAGTGATGTATCATAAAAAAAGAAAGAGATCACACTCACCTAGCTTTAGGGATCAGCAAAAAGACGGGGCTATCGTAGTACTTGATATTCATGTTTCTGTTCCAAAACGTTTACGTCGAGTGAAATTAGTGGGCCGGTAGTTTTCTTTCCAAGGGCCCCCATTCGACACAAAAAATGCACCACTCTCTTACCTAGGAGGAGTATTTTGATATTGAGAGACCCTCAAGTCTCAATGGGGCTGTAGAAAGGGATAATCTCGATTTTTAGCTGATCTGTAATGGATCCAGATCGTTGATCTGATGATTTAGAATATCCCTAAGAGTTAAACTTTCTCCATGTATAAGGACAAAACCGATTTGAAATACTAAAAAAAAAAAAAAAAAAACAAAATATTTGAATTGTAAGAACCTTTGCTGTCTAACAAGTGTGAAAAGTGCTTCCAAACATCCGATTTCTTCATCATGGACGAATGTTAGAATCAAGAGTATCCGATTTCATTTCCTTTTTTATTCGTATTCACCTCACTTCGGCGGTTAGTTTGAGAAGATAAAAATAATATGGAAAACAATTCCGAATTAATCAAAGTCATTTCGATTTATTTCCTGCTTGTGCCGAGTGCACGAATATGTTTCGTAATGCGACTTCTCTCAAATGGACAGAAATTAATTTACTTTCGTTTGCAACGTACTTTCCGGCTCCAAAAAAAAAAAAAAAAAACAAAATAAAAATAAAAACAAGAATAGAAAAGATACTATGAACACTTTTTATATCGAACATATTCTGTGGCGACAATTCATAAGACGGCTGTGCGCACGTGTGTAACTGTCCGACCATCTGCCGCTCTGACTGTTCGTTTTACTATCTCCGTACAGTTTTCTATTCGAAGGAATTTAAGAGAGATTGAGATAAAGAGAGAGCCAGAAAGAGCGAGAGAGACAGTGGGCGAGAGAGAGAGAGAGAGAGAGAGAGAGAGAGAGAGAGAGAGAGAGAGAGAGAGAGAGAGAGAGAGAGAGAGAGAGCGAGAAAGTGAGCGAAAGAGAGAGCGACAAAGAGAGAAGAGAGAGAGAGACAGTGAGAGAGAGAGAGCGATGGAGAGAGCGAGAGAGAGAGAGAGAGGAAGACGAATAGGAGGCTTAGGAAACCTGGGGGATCACTCGGTATTGCGTTTCGTATCGAAAATTTCGTAAATTTGGGCATTCAGTACTCTGTAATCCGATTTTCGCATTTCAATTTTTCGCCCTTTCACGTTTTCGAATTTTGAGCGCTCTGAAACGCGAAATCAAATGTCAAAATCATTCCAAAGTACCAAATTGATTGCGATACCTGTTGAGCGTTCGCAAATGAAATAAATTGCAAGTTAATAAATCAAATTTGTTTAATCTTCCTTGGATCTTGGAAAGAAAAATTGGGCATTTTTGAGGTTTTCTCTAAAATAAACAAAAAAAAAATAAATAAATTCTTTCACAACTTTATTGTGCACATTTCTCACATCTGCTTTAAGCTTTATGTCGTTTAAAAGGATTCCTAATTTTCAGAAAGCTTAAACACTTCAAAGGCGCTTGGGTGATGGGTAATGAGTAACGACGCGCTGTAAGAAATTATCATTATCGTCCGCCCAAGCGTGGAGTCTACGCCTTATGCGGTTAGGCGTAAATAATTTTCTTCTGAGCCTCCAGCAGACTTAATTTTTTTTATACATATGAAAAAAATTTTTTTTTTGGCCATTTAAAAAAATCTTTTTCCCGCTGAGAATGTGTCGAATACGCGCACGCGAACGTACACAAATTACAATCGACGCTATTCATACAGGTGTTTCCCAGTTTGATCATGTTTTCGAACGAACAATCTTATGATTTAAACTGTAATCTTCCCGCATTGTCTTACAACTGCTCTAAAAAAAAAAAAACACACTTCTCTCCACTTTACCACCTTTTCCGTGTACAACTAGGCACAGACTCGAGCAATTTTTTTTTACTTGCCTACAGCATTTTTTTAAATGAATATTCACCGGGAATTTTTCCTTAGAAAATTTTCTAAGCGTAAGACGGAAGTGTTCTAAGCGTCAGTAATAGAAAAACAGAAAATGAAATTTGCTTAGAAATCTCCGAAATTCTTGGTTCCTTTATATTTACTTCTCCAGCGTGTTTAGGATGGCAGAATGTTGAAAAAAATTTGATTGCAGTTTCTGAAAGTGTTTAGTTAGAATAGCAACTCTCCCTATAAGAGGAAAGTAGTCGAATTGCTGACGTTTTAAGAATTTTCGCTATAAATTCAATACCCTGATATTCAAGATAAAAATTTAATATACAATTAGCAGGGGAATATCGTTGCCTTTATTGTCGTCATATAAAATTTTCATCAAGATTTTACTAAATATAAGGGGTATTCACAAAGGCGTGTTAAAAGCGTTGGAAAGTCGGAAAATCGGAAATTTGCGACTTCTTAAAATTTTTTTAAACTTTTTTTGTATCTTGCACCACATTTTAAGCAGATAAAATGTTCCGATTTTCCGACTTTACTATTTTCCGACGCCTTTGTGAATACCCCTATAGATCCTCAATATGCCAATTGTTGAAGGTTTGATAACTTGTGTTCTAAATATGACCACCATCTGTTGTTTTATTACCAGACAACTACTACATATGCCCAAACCATACCCTATTGAATTCAGTTAATTGAATCAGTACGAAAATCGAGGGGTCAAATTGTTGACGGTCGACTTTCTATAAAAATTGACTTTCTAATGAAACCATTTTTTTCAAGTTTTAACTTTTCTTTTAAAGCCGCTGAACTCTTTTATCGTACCCCTTAAAAATTATTAGTTAGAACCTGATCAGGACAAATTACCGAATTTTTTTCAAAAACCTATAAATTTTTTATCTTAACTATGGATCGAAAGCTATGGAAAAATGGTTCAAAAATCAAAAGCATAACATGTGTTTAACTGGTTCGAAAACTGGTTGGAATACTGGTTCGAAAAATCTTCAGAAGAAGGTGATACGATTTTTTTCTCTGTGTGCAGATATATTGTAAAAACTTCTGTGTTCACGTTGGAAATATTTTTTTTTTTTTTTTTTTTTTTGACTAAACAGTTAATGTAAAGCACCTTGGTTTGACTGGGAATAAGTAGTTTATCGTTGGATTTCTAGTGGAAAATTATATCAGTTCAATGGAATTGTACCTGAAATAACACGTTACCTACTGCCAGTGTGCCCAAAGAGTGAAAGACAAAAATGGGAAAAATGTTCATCTTTAGCCATGCATACAGAACGTCTTGGATGTATGTATAAGAATTAGAAAGATGATGATTACAATATTTTTTTGATTTAACGCTCACGGATTGCCGTAGGATAAGGCTTCTGCGTAATCGAGTTACAATTTCTAGTTGACAGTTTTTGCTCAAGGCAATAGAAGGATTACCAAGACAACACAGTAGAAGATTTCATTAAAAAATAAGAAACTATGTTACGATGTTTTCTTTTAGAAGCCCTTTCGTCATTGCCAATTCATAATTTTCGCTACTTTATCTATGGTCCTTGCTAACACACTTCAAGGCATTTGTAAAATTTAATTTTATAGTTAATTAAGTAATGCGGACTTTTAAAGCATCCCTTTTATTCTATTGCATACATATACACATTGTTTCAAAAAATCTCTTTGAAATGTTTCATATTTTTAGGTTCTTTCACAAAATCGCAAAAATTTCTTTAAAATGGGAAAAATCCATCAAGTTGTCTTCAAGAATAGTAGGTGTTGATGTTTGAATCACAATTACTTTAACATAACTTAAGCCTAAAAACAACAACAATAAATAAGTAAAAAAAAAAAAAAAGAAAGTGAGAAAAAATTTCAAGAAATTTATTTTATTTCCTGATTCGGTCGATCTTTTATTGAGGAAAGCATTAACTCAATGGTGATGTGTCCCCAAAGGGAAATGTTCATGAATGAATGAATGATACAATGAATCAATGAATGAATGGATGAATGGATGAATGGATAAATGGATAAATGGATAAATGGATAAATGGATGAATGGATGAATGGATGAATGGATGAATGGATGAATGGATGAATGGATGAATGGATGAATGGATAAATGGATAAATGGATGAATGGACGAATGGATGAATGTATGAATGTATGAATGGACGAATGGATGAATGGATGAATGGATGAATGGATGAATGGATGAATGGATGAATGGATGAATGGATGAATGGATGAATGGATAATGGAAAGAATGAATGGATAATGGATGAATGATGAATGGAAATGGATGAATGGATGAATGGATGAATGGATGAATGGATGAATGGATGAATGGATGAATGAATGAATGAATGAATGAATGAATGAATGAATGAATGAATGAATGAATGAATGAATGAATGAATGAATGAATGAATGAATGAATGAATGAATGAATGAATGAATGAATGAATGAATGAATGAATGAATGAATGAATGAATGAATGAATGAATGAATGAATGAATGAATGAATGAATGAATGAATGAATGAATGAATGAATGAATGAATGAATGAATGAATGAATGAATGAATGAATGAATGAATGAATGAATGAATGAACGAATGAATGAATAATGAATGAATGAATGAACGAATGAATGAATGAATAATGAATGAATTATTGAATGAATGAATGAATTAATGAATGAATTAATGAATGAATGAATGAATGATTTAATGAATGAATGAATGAATGAATGAATGTATGAATGATAGAATTATTGATTAATAGATATATTTATTGATTGATTGATTAATTATATTGATTGATTGATTGATTGATTGATTGATTGATTGATTGATTGATTGATTGATTGATTTATTTATTTATTGATTGATTTGATTGATTGATAGATTGATCGATTGACACACCAAAGAGAGTGTACTTGCCTGGTACTCGTCCTTGACATCGCAATTGTCCGATTTCATTTCGATCGAATAGATCGAATGCGATGCGAATGCGAATGGGGCGCAATGTAAGCACCCGACCATTGTGAGTCCGGATAGAACGATTTTTGCCCGTTGGATTGTGCACATGGTCTGACGCTGCAGCGGGTACATGACCGCTATGAAACGTTCGACGGTGAACGCGACGACAAACCATGATGAACAGAAGCTGCTCAAATAGCTGATGTACGTGAAGATCTGACAGAAGAATTCACGATTATAGACCTTGATATCCATTACATTGATCCATTGAATGAACAGACTTAATAGATAGCAAGTGTCACTGATCGCCAACGCCGAGAGATAATAGCTCGACGATAATTTCCGTAATTTCGTCTTCGAGAAGACGACCACCGAAAAGATATTCCCAATACTGCCGACAATGAACAATATCGGGACATAATACAGGGTTATGACACTGGTTATATTTTGAAATGTATCGAGCATATCGTCTTCATCGCCAGCGCCTGCCGCTGCCGCTGCGGCGGCCGTAGTATTCATATCGATGTTCTTGATGGTAACACCATTATAAATGTTCCCATTGACATTGGCATTGCTATTTAGGAAAGCATTTCCGAGAGCACTGCTGGGAGTGTACGAATGAAGTTTTCCAATGCCCATGCCCAAGTCCGAGCCCATGGAACTTTCGCTTGCGGCTATGCTAACTACGGTTGCTGTTGTTGTTGTTGTCGTAAGCGTTGTTGTTGTGGTGGTGGTTGTTGTTGTCAGGAAAATATTATTGTCATCATTTTCCGAACTGAAATTGTTTGTTGTTGTTTGATTCATAAACGCCGAAATGTTCTGTGAGGCGCTGAACGCTGCTGTCAGCATGGTCTGAGAGAGTTTTACCAAATTTCCCATTATGCTGTCATTGCTGGTGATGCCACCGTCACTGATACTGGCACTGATGTCGCTGTTGTTCCTATTGATTGTGTCCTCAATATTGTCGATATTAATACGTGCGAGGAAACTCGAATCAATGCTCCCAACTGCATCAGCGTGCGATCTGCTTTCATTTTGTAATGGCATATTCATTGATAGCTTATGAGAAATTAATAATTATCTTTGCTGCTCTTACTCTTGTCTCGCAACATGCTCTAGAATTACTTTCTAATTCTTCACATGTATGCAATATAATTCAATTTATATGAATATAAAGAAACATATATATATATATATAATAATTTTTTTTTTTCTAATTTTTTTTTCTATCAAAGGACGTGAACTGTCTTGGAAAAAATCAGTATAAAGATTAAGAAAGAAACGATTAAGGCTTAGCCTGGGAGTGGAGCACTGATCCGATCCACCTTTTCTTATATTTTTTTTTTTATATAACAACCATGTAAATATATATAATGTAAATATAATATATATATATATATATATATATATATATATTTTGATGAGGTACAGTGGTTGTTAATGCGATTCTAGCTCCCCCTTAGGAAAATGTGGGCCTCTTTAAAATATATATCTATTTTGGGCCCCAGTCAATCTACAAGGCTTGCAGTTGTATTGTAAGAGAACGAAAGTGAAGAATGAATAAACAACTGTCGGAATCAAAGGGTTAAACTTATTACTCTGACAACATTTGCGATTAATTGCACCGCTTCTTAATTTGCTTCATTAGAACACTCCATTGACACAATATGGCATTATTTCATTTATATTGAAACATTATTTTTTGGGGAGTGCGCTGCGTCCTTTTTTTTTTGCTGTGTTTTGTGGCCATGGGACATTCACACAGGAACAAAAAAAAAAAAACTTCCATGTCGAAATAGTCCGTAGAAGAATTTTTTTTTTTTTTTTTTTTTTTAAGAATTGACTCGAAAATAATATTAACAGGGGAGGGGTATCCTTTCTTTTTATGTACTGTTTTTTAACACACAAATAATATTGAAATAATTCACTTTAACTGATTGAAAAAAAAAAAAAGTTTTATAAATTTTCTTCTTCTTTTTTTTTAAAGATTATTTTCTCAACAAATTTAGCTGAATAGACTTTCCCTGGGAAATGGTTTTCCCGACTAAATCATTTCATTTATTCTGTAGATATATATGTTTGTGGCAAGAGAACAATTGAAATTGAATGTAAATATAAAAGGCTTATGTCATTATCTTGAGCACTTGGATAATTTGTTTGTTATGGGCATTTAGTATTTGAGTCAATTCATTTTATAGGCACATGCAAAGTACAATATTGGAAATAAAAAAATAAAACAAAACTAAAATTTAAAAAAAAAATAAAAATAAAAATTGAAAATAATTGAAAAAAAAAATGTAAAAAAATTTCAAAAAAGAAGCGAAAAAAATTTTATGTAAACAAATATCGCAGAATCGCCGTTTGTTTCCGAAGCAAAAAATTTATTAAGAATTTCCTAAAATTGTTTATTTATCAGTCATTTAGTGCCTAATTATCCACTTATACGTAATTATTTTTCAGATACTCTTCGCACTATTTTCTTGCAAGAATTTCTTTTTTTCCATTTGGTTTTTATTTGAAGTTTTTTGAATTTTTTAAAAAAATTTTTTCGTAAATTTAATTTTTTAATTTTTCATGTATTTATTTATTTTTTTCCTTTGCAAATATTTTTCCGATGACGTCAAAAAATTGTATTTTTATTATAATTGTTGTCATATGTATATATATGTTTTATTTTTAATTTAAAAAAATTTTTTTTTTTAATAATTTTTATTTATTTCTATTTTTTTTTTTTTTTTTCAAAATGAAAATTACCGTTGATGCGAAATAATTTTGAATAATTTGAAAGTAATAATTTGTTTGTGTTTACGATGTCTACGAATTCAACAGGGGACTCCTTGATGTCGTGCTCGCAATAATCACGCTGAATGTGATTGAATGTGAGAGAAAATAATCCGGTTTGTCAAAGTTAAACAAAAGATGGCTTCTTATCAACTGATTTGATATGACGTTGGCGCCACATTTTTAAGTGAAGTTCTTCTTCCTTGGCGCAACCTCAGTGTATCCCCTTCATATATGAATTTGACAAAATCGCTCTTCGGCTCTGTTTAGCTGCGTTCGGTTCGGTTCTGTTCCGTTCTGCTCCGTTCTGCTCTGTTGTGTTCTGCTCTGTTGAAAGTGGGATGGCAAGCCAGTCGGCGGAAGCTCCGGCATGACCGAAGATTTGTGTTGCTATTTGCTGTTGTTATTTTTGGTGTTGGTGTTGTTGTTGCAATAAGAGAATTAAAAGTTTTGCAAAGAGCGCAGACGCATTTAATAAAAGGGACGCCTTAAATTGTTGCGAGTTCCCGTGGTCAAAGGAATTCATTATGATTGCTTTTAACAGTGTAACGGAAATAGCGGAAAAAACGGATAAAGCAATTCAACTGAAGTTCGTTAATTCAATTTTTTTTTATTTTTTATTATTATAGACTTAGCATTGTGCATCAATATTTTGCAAATGAAATTTAATTTAATGTAAAAATCTTGAAAGGAAAGCTAAATATGTGCGCTCAAAGTTTATTTATTTATTTTTTTTTTTTTTTGTTAAAATGTGATCTTCATATTTTTAATTTTAGATTTTTAGCGGAAAAACAGCTTAAACGAGAGAAAGTCGCGGAGTGTGAGGATGGTAAGGAGACTGAGGAGCTTTAAAGACGTCGATTCGATCACAAAATAAAGAAAAGCTCAAAATTTAAGTTATTGAAGTCGTGAAAGTGGTTATCGGTTCAACCCATTTTGGACAAGGGAATTTAAAAAAAAAATTTTTTTTTATTGAAATGTTATGCCGTATCTACGCTTTTGAAGATTTTTCCAAAATCTGCTTCAAAATAATCGTTAACAACAACAACAGCAAAAGCAAGAACAACAACAAGCAAAAAAAAAAAAACAAGTAAGAAAGCTAAAGTCGGTCAAGCCCGACTTTGAAATACCCAGCGTCCTGACATTATTGGCGCACTGTGTTTTGCCTTGTTCAACCTATGTTGAGAATTTGAAGCTTCTACGCCTTTTACTTCAGAAGTTACAAAAATCTCCATTTGTGGGCGTGGCAGTGGGCGGGCCACATAAATTTTTTCCTACACCTTTCATTTGCCTTGTTCAACCTATGTTGCGAATTTGAAGCAGCTATGCCTTTTACTTCACAAGTTACGATAAACCCTTATTTGTGAGCTTATTTGTGGGCGTGGCTTGAGGAGGGCGGCGTCCATTTTTTTCCAGGATATGTCCTTTTTCAAAGTTTACCAGTACACCAAATATCAATGAAATGTGTTCAGTGGTTCGCAAGTTACAAGCATTTTACTGAAAACACATTAAATTCATTCGTGGGCATGGCAGTAGGCGGATGTCTCCCATTTTTACTTAGGATCATACTCGAATCCCGATATACCTGTGTGCCAAATTTCGACTTGGTTGGTCCAGCCGTTTCGGAGGACATATCTAAATCGATTCAGTTTTTGATCCTGATCATTTCTATATATATATATATATATATGTCTATATCTCCGGAGCTAAGTTCTCCCTGTTACAAGATTTGCACAAAACTAATATACCCCGCTTACGCTGGGTATAAAAACGATTTGGATGGGAATATTTTTGACGTTTACATTAGTTGACGATTGTTTTGAGGGAGAGATTTTGACAGAGGAAGTTTAGATAGTTTTTGACCAACAACTCAAAAAATCCGAAAACTTCATGACACCCGATTTCGATGAAAATTTTTACTTATATAGAATAAGTGAAATTTTTTCAAAAAAACTGATTAAAACTACTCTTTTTTGGACCAATTTGGAAGTAGATCCTAACTAGACTAGTGATTCACCTTGAGTGGTCCACTGCTTGCAAACTTCAGTGGACCGTTAAAATTTTTCATTCTTAATATAAATTTAGCATATTTATGGATACGAATAGACTTTGGAACAGTGTTAACTAGTTTTATGAGCTGTATTAAATTTTTTGGTGATTCTTAAATAGAATTTGGGCATGTCGTCCAGTAGTGCATCAGGAATACTGATTCAGTATCAAAAGCTGTTATTACATGCAAACATTGTAACTCGGATAATGACACTGAATCCGATGCTCAATTCAAAAACATTTGTAGTTATGTGGTTCTTAGAACTTTCGACTGCATTGTTTTGAAATTGTCCTTGGATGGTCCACTCCAGGTTGCAATATCCTACCCTTCCCAAAAAAAAAACCACCCTTTTTTCAAAATCAAATATTTTCTTTTATAAACAACATTTTTAAGTTCTTGCTACCATGGAAAGTTTCCTAGTAATATCGACTAACGAATGATATATAAAAACGACGGTTAACCTTCTTCACCACAT
This sequence comes from Chlorops oryzae, assembly GCA_020466095.1. Lineage (NCBI taxonomy): Eukaryota > Metazoa > Arthropoda > Insecta > Diptera > Chloropidae > Chlorops > Chlorops oryzae. The sequence continues at coordinate 143,251,846 of CM035806.1, forward strand.
TTTTATTAAAACTTTTTCTTAGGGGGTCCACAATAAAGAGCTGCACAAATGTATTTGATTTTAGTGTACACTATGTAGAGCACACTGAAATTCAAATGATATAGATTTTCAAATAGTGAATACTTTCTATTTGCATTTTATAGAACAAATACTGTGTAACTTCTTATAGCATCAAATCAAAGTCAGTCATGACTCATGAGTTATAAAACAAAAATGAAGAAAATTTTTAACTTCGTAAAACAAATACTTCAAATATTATCATTCTTCATAAAGAACATTAAGTGAAAGCATATATGGGCCAAAATTCTTTTTAATGCCTTCACTTCTGTCCCTGTCAATAAAAATCAGTTTTCTGAAGGAGCAAACCATATTAATAAAAAACTTAATTTTAACCAAAATTATGAATAACGAAATAAAATACTCTAGTCGAATTGAAAAAAATCAATGATTAACAAAACTTAATTTTTTCCTTCGCAAATTACGGTAACATTGTTGTCTTATCTATGTCTTGTTTGCCAAACAAGACAACAATGTTACTGTAATTTGCTGAGTAAACAACGATGGAAGTTTGGTAATATTCGATTTTTTTCAATGGACTAGAGTATTTTATTTCGTTATATAAATTTAGGTAAGAAATTATTCTGTTATATATTTGATTTGCTCTTTACTACGAACAACATGATTTTCGTTGACAATGACAGAAATTTAGGCATTAAAAAGAATTTTGGCCTATATGTATTTAAAAAATTTTCTTTAATACAAATAAAAAAGACTGAACGAAAAACGAAGAAAAATATGTTGTAGGGAAAGAGCCTTTTTTGTTGCCCGAAATAGTAATAAGCGAAAAAAGATGCATGCTCAGCTATAATGATAATGCAATCAATCAAATAATGTCTTTCCATTCAAATAAATAAATAAATAAATAAATAAAAAAATAAATAAAATTCATGTGTACTCATACGTATCGCACAGTATTTAAAAGTGCTTTTAATTTGTTATGCAAAGTTTTTGTAAATACAAGGAAAGAAAATCTCACAATATTTGATTTGCCTTTACTAGATTTCAAATCAAATTTTCTATACATATTGCTACTTGATTTGAAAAATTTAGTTCAAGAAATAATTCTATTTGAATTTCAACAAACGCCTTGAAAGCAGGGACCCAAAATAATAATTATTTTTGAATTTTGAATTTTAAAAATCGATATAAAATAATTTATATTTTAAAAATTAGTATTTAAGTGTTATTCTTAGAGTTTTATTTTTTGATCAAAAAACAAAAATTAATTCTCAAGTTTTATTTTTTGATCAGGAAATAACAATTATTTTTCGAGTTTTATTTTTTACTCAGAAGATAAAACTTATTCTAAGAGTTTTAGTTTTAACTCAGTGAATAAAAATTGCTTTTAGAGTTTTATTTTTTGCTCGGATGATAAAAATTATTTTGGGAGTTTTATTTTTTACTCAGAAAATAAATATTATTTTTCAAGTTTTTTGTTTTACTCACAACATTATGCAAACACTAGTATTATGCAAATATTTTTTGGATTTGAATTGTGGTTGCCGATTTCGCATCTGGCCTTTTTCATTTCCTCGTGTTCATCATCATCCGACTCTTCATCACTTTATCCTATTTCAGGCGTTATCTTGAAGAAAGTGTGTAATATACTTATGCAAGAGTTTTTATTTTTTCTGAGTAAAAAAAAAAAAACTCAAAAACCAATTTTTATTTTTTGAGTAATAAATAAAAATCTAAGATAAATTTTTATCTTCAGAGCAAAAAATAAAATTCGAAAAAATAATTTTTATTTACTGAGTAAAAATTAAAAATCTAAAAATAAGTTTTTTCTTCTGAGTAAAAAAATATAACTCGAAAATTAATTTTTATTTCTTGATCGAAAAATAAAACTCTAAGAATAAGTTTTATCTTCTGAGTAAAAAATAAAACTCAAAAAATAATTGTTATTTTCTGATTAAAATAATAAAACTCTTAAAATAATACTTAAATTGTAATTTTTAAAATATAATTTATAACAGTTATGGTCCCTGCTTGAAAGCCGTTTTAAATATATTTGTGCAGCCCTTCAGTCCACAATAGGTGACATTGCCATACAATTTACTGATCATTTTAGGTGCATACTGAAATTTCAATTTTCCAAAACCGCTCCGAAGCACTGAAGAGTCAGAAGTCATGACGCGTCCTGACAAAATGTGGCTTGTCTCGAAAATTGATGGAAAAAGAACTGATTTCAAAATGATATCAGTGATATGGATTTGGTTTGATTTGTGGCGCAAAGGGCTAAAGCTAAGATAACAAAGGCGCGATTAGTAAGATGGAGAGTAAAAGAAACATCCTTTTTATGGCGTTAACAAAAATTCAGATTCTCAATGGTTTTGTTAGGATTTTGATGCAGATTTTTTTGGTGCAAAATTGCTTCCTTTTGTAATACGAAAATTACAAAATTACGTTTTTGAAACGTTTAAATATAATTATTAATTACTAATTACATTTTTTTTAAGAAACTCACATGAGCTCAGTGTATTTGTGTGGTTGTGTGTAACACCCAGAACGAGTCGAGATGGGACACACTGTATATAGAAATGTATAGCGTCATCAGCAGTTTCGATTCAGATATGTCCGCCTTTTTGTCCATCTGTTCGCATGTTTTTCTGCCTGCCTGTATACTAACAGTTTTCTTATTGAAGGAGTTGAGCTATGGGTGCTCAAAGGGACATGAGTAAGAAGCAAGTTCAAGAATGGACCCGATCGGGTCATTTTAAAGGGTGTCTTCAGTACTGGGGTCGTACACAAAAATTCTAAACTGCTTCAAAATCGTTGTTTTTCGAGATATTGTAATGAAAGGGTATAGCCAACTACAGCCCCCCGGAATCGATTTTTAGGTTCATATATTGGTTCATCTTAATTATGCCTACAAGTATGCTACAAATTATTACAGTAAAAATGAAAAATAGGGTGTTTTTTGTTTATAATCAGGGCTCGGATTTTGTTGAATTTTATAAATTTAAAGTATACTTTTCGGAGTACAAATTTCGTTCAATTCACATAAAGTGAAGATTGAAATCGATTTTTACTTCGATATGAATTTTTTTGAATTCAGAAAAGCGGTTTGAAGTTCAACTTCGCTAATCTTAGGTATTCACAAAATGTTGGTAAGCAAAATTGTTTCCCCATAAAATATGCTTCGATTTTATAAATGCAACAAAATGCGAGCCCTGTTTATAATGCATAAAGATAAAGAATTCAATATTACTCACCGCTACCTTGTCAAAAATGCTTTTAAATTGAATTTTTCTTCTTTTTTTTTTTGTATACTTAGCATAACTTTAGGCGTGGGAAATATATAAACTTTTGCTTAAATCAACATTAATCGGCCATTTTAAAATAGTTATTCAAGAAAATATGAAATTTTTTCAATCGCTTGAGTGTTGAGAGATGTAGAAGTGATTGTTTTTCTGCTTTTTGACAGGCTTCCGCCAACAATGACGACAAAAGTTATTCGAATAAAGCGGGGAAAACCTTTTTTCAGCGCAAAAGCGCAGTATTCAAATGCATATTTGACGTATGGTTGCTTTGGCATAATGGTTAAGTATTGGCCATAGAATAATGTTCTGCTACTGGAATAGGAGGTGAACAAGTCGATTTAACTTAATAACACATACATACATACATACATACATTAAAAGCTTTTCAAAATAATAAGAATCCCAGTAAAAAATTAAGGAGAAATGCCTAAATCGAGCAATGAAGAGTAACGACTTTTTCATCGATTCGGAGCAATCCTGAATGGAGCAATGAAGGAGTAATGACTTTTTCATACATTTGGAGCATAAGCGAGCAATCCGATATCAAAATAAAATTAAATTAAATTTGATTTCAAACTTATAAATGAAAAAAATTCCATACTGTCGATTTGGCAAACACGGTGTCGAGGGTGAACACTTGACTAGGAATCGAGAGTTCCGAGGTTCAAAAACCCCACAACAGGAGAATCAAAAGCGGGAAATAATTATTTTAAAAAATATGTATTATTTAGGTAATATTAATCCATTAGTGATCTTTCTGGAGCTACAAAATATTACTCCATTTTTTCTCATTCAAGCGATTCAAAGGATTACTCACTATTTTGCTATTACTCTCCTTATCCTCCATTCGGAGGTCAAAATGAGTAGTCTTTTAGATCTTCATTGGAAGCTCAAAAGGATTGCTCGCCCGTAAGGACATGCAATGCAAAAAAGGAGTACAAAATGCATGAGGCTCGGAGATTTGAGAAGTAATCCATTGCTCCAAAAGGAGTAATCCAAGATTAATCTTTGAGTAATCCTTTTTTTTTTTTACTGGGACGAAACCCTTTCAAGAAATTTTAAGTTTGTAAGCGTTTTCATGAACTGAAAATTCTCTTCTCTTCAATTTGATTGATTCCGATTCCCATTCAGTCATTCTTTTACGGTGCTGTTGTTTTTCACTTGTTATTGTTGTTGTCTTTGCTTGTGTGCACATGTATCTTTTCTGTGTCGTTTTCAAAGTTGAACGGAAACAGATTGTGGAATGTTTCTATTGAGCCAATAAATTGCGCTTTTCAATACCCACCACACACACACACACACACACACGCATAACGTGCAAACACACATACATACACTTGCACCTGCTTACGCATTGTGCAAAAGAGAAAATGCCAAGGAAAAAATTCGAAAAATAAATAAGAAAATAAAGTGTGGCGGGTACAATCTGTTGGCCTGAGACAGTCGCGTTTAAAAGGTCATTCATACCGCTCTTGGAACGAGCGAATAAAATGGCAAATTTGTTGGGCCTAATTCTTTTTCAAAGGAAAATATATTTTTCTCTCTGCATTGAGTATAAGTGTAGGTTTATAAAAACGAAATATAAATGATATTGTGTTTTTTTTTTTTTTTTTTTTTTTTTTGCTTGCGTGTTCATTATTTTATTTTTGATGTTTTCATTTTATAATTTCAGAAGATGAAAAAGCAGGAACATTGGATGTTTTGCTTAGCAATGCGTATTGCCGTTCGCAGCGTTTTCTGTCAAAACAGTTGGCACAATTGCGTCCAGAGTTGACAATGTCAATGTTCTCAGGTAGTTTCCATTGTTCATTATGATGTTCACTCCAACTCGTATGTCTAAATATTTTTCCAATTTTTCCAGAAATAACCCATCGATTTCAAACGGCTCGCGAAGATGTACGCTCCTTGCTGCTGCAATGTTTATTGCCATGGCTGCAAAATATGGAACTTGTCGCGATAAGTGTTCCTCCAGCAACGCCTCTGTCCTATATTATCGTGAGTGCTTTCAATCGATGGGGAAACCCTCTTAAAGTCCTATTTGCGTCATGTGTAACATCCATAATTTCCGACTTCGAAAATTGAATTCTTTCTTTTATTTGTTGCAATTCGCTTTGCGTTTGCAAACGTCAAATGAAAGATGATAAATGATTTTCTACCCTTATATTTTTATCTTTATCTTTTTCTTTTGATTTTTTATATGTTCTTATAATAGTTATTTATATCTATTTTATTTTTATTCTTCCAATTAGTATTTTCCTGATACGCGTGGACGCTGTGAAGGAACCGGTTCAACGGAAGCAACAGAAATGATATTAAATAATCTTTTTTATATAACGGCAAAGGTACGTATTTTTTTAAAGGCATTACATACATTCATATATAGGTACTTATGATAAACATATATACATGAATATCTTCAGCATCGATCAGCAGGTCAACCACAAACATTTAAATTGCGACCTAAAAGTATGCATATCAATATTGTATGTATGAGCAATTAGGTATGTTTAAATTGGCATGTTTTCCAAGAATATTACGGACTCTCAGCATCGCAAAAATTCCAAATATTCACATGTATACTTTTAGGGTTCAATTTAAATATTTCTGATTGCCCAATCGATTATTATAGAGATATTCAAAGTCATGCAAGTAATTTTACGACCTACAATAGCTATATTAAAATGAAAATAAATTTTCTCAGATTTCTTGTGAAACTCCCTTTTAAGACAGTTTAATTAGGCACATACTATGTACATAAGTACGTATGAAAATTTAATAGGCATCTAAAAAACTATAAACCCGAAGTGGTGTACATGTACATGTACATATACATACATACTGTATACACATGCATACATCCATACTGTATATACATACATACATACATTCATTCATACATACATACATACATAACATACATACATACATACATACATACATACATACATACAACACATATATATATATACATATATACAATACATATGTACATACATATATACCCAAGCAGCAAAATAGAGCGATTCGACCAGCAGCAAGTCGAATCGTACCTATTTTGGTTAGAAAATACCCTATTTCTGACCTATTTTACCGGCCTTAAAAATGAACTTAACTTAAAAGTCCGTTTCGAAGGTCCAAATTACCTCTATTCTACCTATTTCATGACTTCAAAGTCGCTTCGACTTCCAAGTCGATTTTGGTCGAAATAGGTAAAAAATTCCCTATTGAGTGTTTAAAATTGACTTAACTTTGAATTCCAAATTAGGTAATTTTTCAAGGCAAACAGACCAATTTTTTGACTAAAATTCGACTTTAAAAAGTCCGTTTGACTTATAGGCGAAATTGGTCAAAAGTTGACTTATTTTGTTGCATGCTTCGACTTCAAAGTCGAGCGGACTTGATTTTTGGACTTCATAGTCGGTTTGACTTTAAAGTCGAAATAGGTCAAAATAGGTCTGAGCTCCGCCATGTTTTTCGAATGGCAAATTGAGAATTATTCTTCTGCATATGTTTTTTCTTTAAGAAAAACAATTTTTTTTCAAGCAATATTTATTTAATTTTCCATCAATGAGAAAGCCCCTTAAAAATGAAGAAGTAGAAGGAACACTTTCACGAAAAATCTCAGCGGGCATATGTTTTTTGGGACTTATTAAGCGCAAAATAATTTTTTAATGAAGTCCATATTTTATTTATTATTTATTTCTTAAGACACACGAAGAAGAAAATCTCTCGTTCATTTTGCTTTCGAGTAATACGAATGACTGAGTAAGATATTATGTTTTTTATCTTTCTCTGTTACTCTCTCTCTCACTTTTTTCGTTTCCTTTTACGTTCCTTTTCGTTTTAACTCATAAGTCCAATTAGGTCGAAAATTGGTCATTGCGACTTCTTTTCGACTAATATTAGGTAAACGGACTTCTTTTTGCCCTGACTTTGAAGTCGAAATGCCCTATTATGACCTATTATTACCGCCAATCGACTTCCAATTATTCCCCACTTACTCGACTCGACGTCGAATCGACGTAATTTCGACCTATTTAGGTTAGGTCAAGTAAATATTCTGACCTAATATAGGTAAGAATATTACCAATTTTCGACCTATTTTGCTACTTGGGTACATACAAACATGCAGCAATCATTAAAGCTACGAAAGGTGATTTTGACGAAAGTGCACTTGATTCGAATTTTTGTTCTGAGTCACTTTGTTTTTCTGCCATATGTTAAGTCATCATAAGACGGTATATTTACGTAAAATGTATGAAAAATTCTCAATGATTGTGTTAGATAATGCAGATCATAAAAAGTTAAATAAACCTAAAACGTATGAAATTTATTCAACACAATTGAATTTTTCCGCAAAGTTGGACGATGAATTAAAACAAAAACGTGTTTTTCTGCGAGCGTTCCAGTTTTTTTTTTTTTTTTTTTTGTTTGAGCAGTAATACATGCATTATATATACAGTCATGTGAAAAATAATAGGGACAGTACCATAACCTTTTCTCAATGTTGAAAAAATCAAGGTTGTTTACGATTTTCTCGACTGTTGCTCATTACACAATGTTGTACTGAAACGGGACTTTAGATAACATGAGTTTTTTTTTACCAAAACTTCTAGCAGAGCCATTTGCTAGCTTGTTTTGCTAGGCAACACACGTTTTAAGTTGTGCGAATTAATAGGGACACGATTAATTTATTGTGATAAAAAGATGTTTAGCAGTGTTTAGCAGTTAAATAAGCAATTATCGGTGGATAAATAAGATCCTTATTTTAAAACAAGTCAATTTCTCATAATACTCTACAAGGGATAGCTTTTGAGAAGCAATATTGGCCGCGGAATGTCCTTTGCCTTAGCCGAAAGAAAAATAGTGCAGAAATTTAAGAATCGAGGAAAGTCGATAAGACTAATATCAAATATCATGCAGTGCTCTTAAAATAAGATCTTCGATGCTTTCCATCATGTCCAAAAACTAGACACAATAGGAAGAAAACGAACATTTTCAAAAATTTTCGACAAGGGGCTTGACTAATGTTCCGAGCAAAACCCTTTTAAAAGTTCAAATGGACTGCAACTTGAAGTGGATGCCTTAACTACATTCCGAACTATCCGGGAAAGGCTTCAAGAAGTTGGTCTGGGAGGCGGGTCCGGAAAACTGGACCCTTTTTGTTCGTTAACTACATAGTACAAATACACATAGCTTTAGCAAATGTTTTCCAATCCTTGAAGTCCGAATTATTCATTGTAATGCATTTGTAGTTTATTATAGGATTAGTTCTTGCGTTTCAAATCATGATATACCATTCACTAGGAGCCCAAATTGTTTTATTGCGAGTAAAGGATTCTATTGTGCTGACTATAGAGTCAACAGGCATCATTGTATGGTCAGACAATAAAAACGTTATTTTTATATTACTTATACAGTTTGAAAGTTCGAGGAAATAAACTCATGTGGCAAGCGTAGCTTTGTTGCGATTTTGATTAGCACAACTGTCACAGTAGCGGTATATTGAAGAGTGTATTCCTCGTTCATCAACAAGTTTCAAATACTCAAAGATGGCAAATAGTATATTTCGTCTTTTTTCAGAAAATATTAGTTATTTTTTTTTTTGGAAGCGGAAAGAGACGTAAATGCCACACGTGGTAACGAAATTTTAGAGAAATAAGGAATTGGATATCACGAAATCCACGAAAAAGTCAACCTCATAGGTCAAAAATGAAATTGCAAAGAGAGAAGAGAAATTGTACAGAATAAATTCTATGGAACTCCGACTTCACGTTTTAAGTTTAATTCTTCAAGTTAACGGTAGTTTTTCTTTATTTTCTTTTAATTTCGCGCAGCGAGCGCATTTGAGCAAAAACTTTGAATTTTTTCGAAAATGATGTTATGTGTGGATTTTGAGACGGTAAAGCTGATTGACAATTTTTTTTTTGTCTGTATTGAAAAAAATTTCACGCGTTCGCACATGATAAACTTTTTCTTCATTACGTGTTTTTTTTTTGACACAAAGGGTATTTCCAAATGCAGCCCCCTGAAAGGAATTTTGAAGTTTTGTTAATTTTTCAATAGGTTTAACCTAAAAACACTCCAGGAACCAATTTTTTAAGTTTCTTTTGCGGAGTGTCCTTGAGATATTCTTGAAAAATCCCTTTTGATAAGACTTTTTTTTTCAAAATTTTATATCTCAAAAAGTAATTATGGTAGAAAGATGAAAAAAAATGTCTGATAATAGTTAATTTAACCGAGAATGCAAAAACTTTTTTTTATTAATTTTACACTGAGAAAAAATTTTCCACAAAAAAATAAAAAAAGAATTAATTAATTTTTTTCAGTGTTTTGCCGTTTTTGCGGCACTTTCTAGATATTTAAAAAAAATACCTCTAGGTATTACCTTTCATTTAAAATAAAAATTATTAAAATCGAATCGTTATTTTTTGAGATAATTAGAAAAACGCAAGTGCACATAAATAGATGCTCCCAGTACTAATATTCAATACAAACGTGCAAAAATTGTAGAAATTGGATGGAAAGAAAGTGCGAAACAGTTTTTTTTTTTCATTAACAATAAAAGACATTATAAAAAAAATTAGAGAATGTAAAGATTTTTAGGTTTTTATACATATGAACATATGGTGTTACAGTGCGTAACGGATGTTACATGTGCGTAACGGAGCTTAAAGTTAAAAAAAGTTGTTTTGTAATTTTTTTTCTCAAATAACATAGCTACTAGTGTAATCTAGGATAACCTCTTATAGCTGTACAAAATAATGAAAATATGAAAATTCTATCTGAAGTGAATTCACAGAAATTTCAGATAGAAGCTGACATAAAGTTTCTAAAGGAAAAATTTTGTAACGCGTGCGTAACGGACATTTTGCTTAATATCATCGAAATTTACAAATGGATTTAAAAACCCTTAACACGTTTTGTAAAGAGGGTAAAATTAATTAATAATAATTTCAAATCAGTTTTCGGAAAAAAATTTTTTCTTAGCTAAACCAATTAAAATAATTCGCACGCTGTATAACAGTGCGTAACATGGATTTCGTGATATACGTTTTTATTGTTATGCTGTCCAATCGCAACGGTCAATTTTAGAGCTATGAAATTTTGATAGATAATGCAAATAGTCGTGACCTTATAGTTTCCATTAAAAAACGAAATTACGTAACCATGTCGCTTACGTCTTTTTAGCGGTTAGGACTCGATATATAAATACCAAGACACATTCATATATAAATACGTTGATTTATAAAAATAAACATTGTTTATTGAACCATCCGATTCCTTCAGAATCTGAACTTAATATTATGCTTAACAATCGATTTCTGCTATAAATCCTTGTTGTTTTTTTTTTTTCTTCATCCCTTTCGTGTGCTTATCTTTAGTTTTCCGATTCACATCCTCGCGATATGGAAGAGCTTTGGGGTACACTTTGCCGTTTTTGGCCGAACAATTTAAAAGTCATTCTACGGTATTTGGTGATAATGAGCGGAATGGCACCAAATGAACTCCTGCCATACGTAAGTCAAATTTAATGAATGCATTTATTTTTGTAGATTAAAATGCACATAGGTACTCCTTGTGTGAGTATGTCTGTGCTGTTGCTTTATTTTGTGATTTTACATTTCATTTTCCCCTGAGCTATAATTTATATTTTCCACAACTCAACGACGAAGGCATCCACAATATACAACAATTTATACTCGCCCAATTCCACAGCACCAACGACCCACTTTCCTGTCGCTCCCTATTCGAAATCTCTCTCTCTCTCTCTCTCTCTCTCTCTATCTATCTTAATCTCTTTCGCTTCTCTCTCTCTCTCTCACTGTCTGTGCCGATTTATCTATAATTCTTTCTTTCGTCTTTATTGTACAATAGGCGAAACGAGTGGCACTTTATATGGCGCGCACATGCCCTGATCGTCTGCTTGATGAATTAATGGCCGAACTTCAAACGGTGGAGACACTCAATTGCTTAATTGAACGTACCGAGACACCGCCGTTTTATCGTTTAACAAGCATGAGAAAGGCATCAAGTCATTCCGCTGACGGTATGTGTCACAATCAGTATGTCAATGTAATCACAGGTATTCAAAAAATAAAAACATAAATTAAAAAAAAAAAAAATTAATTTTTTATGAAATTTCGACTTAAATGCGATATGATTTTGCATTTTTTTTTTTTCGCAATTAAATTTCATTTATAAATTTATGTATTTTTTATTTCTTATTTTTATACCCGACGCCCTCTCTGTCGTGCGTTTGTGTGGATGTGTGTAATACCCAGAAACAGTCGAGATCAGAAATACTCAGGCGTCACCTGAAGATTCAATTTAGCCATGTCCGTCTGTGTCCGTCCGTCCGTATACAGTTTTCTTATCGAAGGAGTTGAGCTATCTAGACAAAATTCGGTATGCGTGTTGGTGGGGACACAAGTAATATTATGTTTGAGAATGGACGCTATCGGACCAGTTTTTAGGGTACCTCGAGTACTAGGGTCTGTCATAAGAATCCTAAAAACCGCCTAAAAATCCGGGATTTTCGAGATATTTCGGTTCAATATAGAATTTGAGCATACATTTATTTAAGACGCCGAATAAATTTCCTAAAATTGGAAAATAGGGCGTGGCAAAATCGCAGTTTTCATTAAAAAGCTATCGCTATATGAGGCCCTTAATGGCCGTAAAAATACTCCAGAATACCTTAGGGAACGTGTCCAAACTACGTGACCCGTTTAGGGGTGGGGGGGGGTCCTGAAAGTACTACACTTGGTCACAAAGCGGGAGGGGTCGGTTAGGTCTTCATGACGTAGTCAATTTGCTCTGGGAAAATCTTTCCTTTTTGAGCTATATTCAAATTTTTATGGGGGAATGTATAACACTGCGATCGGATCTACAGGGTACTACGGATTGTCATCGTGGGGGGGGAGGGCATAGGTGGCGGTAAAAAATAGTAAAAAAAAAGGGGTCACGTAGTTTGGACACGTTCCCTTATCCTAATGGTAGTGGTTTTGTTTTATAAAATTTCCAAACATACCTACATGGCTGTGCCGGGTATTGTATTGTCAGGCTCTCCTGACTATAATACCCTAACTTGTTTATATCTTTCACTTGCTTATGTGTGAATTCGCATTTACAAGAGTCCTTAAAAAAAAAGAACCCTCAGTGGAAATTGATTACATTCAATCAATTCTGCAGTTCAAGAAGACAGGTCGATGGTTCAAAAAAAAAAAAAAAAAAAAAAAAAAAACCTGTTCAAATAAAAACGGGCTTCTTATTTATTTATTATAACTAAATTCAATTTCATTCTCTCGACCAGGACAAGCCACTGGCATTAATGATTCGCGGATACAGGATTTGGCGGTGGAGAAAGGCACCATACATACGAAACGGCACAGTGGTGAGGATCCAATTAAAACTGGGTAAGCATAGAAATGAAAGGAATGAATTGAAATGCAATCACAAAGTAAAAGGGGGGTGTTACAATATGTGTTAAAATCGTATGCAATTATTTTCAAAAAAAAAAAAAACCAAAAAACAAAAAAATTCATCAAATATTCTCTTCAGAATGTAAAATTATTTCCATTTTGAATGAATCAGTTGACACAATTGCAACTTAAATGGACGATGCAAATACGCGAGCAAAGAAATCGCATCGTTTATTCATTTATGCAAAAATTAAGAAGGAAAAGAACATAAAAGAGAGAAAAATAAAATGAAACCAAAGCAGTTCGATCCTTCGATTTTCAACCTGTTACGCGATAAGCTTTTAAAGTTAATGCAGGTCATGTGGAATACATGAAGGGTATTGGATATGGTAACATTTCCCTGCAGTAATGAGCCGGTCAATTTCCTAAGAGGGACTGGTCTTTGACCGGTCCAAATCCTATCAGTTATATTATGGCAGTTCGCTCCATCGAATTCGACTAGCCGGCGGTCGGTTGGTTTAAGGGTAGTCTGTAAATGACACTTTCATTAACTTAGAATATATATAAGAAATTGGATTTTTGTTTTCCTTATTTGACTATCTTAAAACCAGACAAAATTACAACAATTGACCCAAAAAAAACTGGCCGTTTTGCGGACTACTTAGTCCCTCTCCGATGACAGGCCCATGTTAAAAAGAGTAAGTTGAATACATTAGAAGTGGAATTATGCGGGGACTAGTACTGATAGCATGAAGAACTGTACGAAGGCTACACTTGGGTCAGTCCATGTTAATGCAGGACTTATAATACACACACGCACAAATACACAAACACCGAGGCCAGATGCGGTTGCTATAAAGCAAAAGGGAGAGTTAACATACGCTGACATTCTGCGGAAAGTTAAGTCGAGTTTAAATGGTGGTGGACGAACGGAGGCTGCGTCCAGAGTCCGTCAAACACAAAGCTTACAACTGCTCATAGAGCTATGCTCAACTGGAGAAGAGACAGAAACGACTCGATATGAAATTTAAGGAATCATAGGCAAAGAAGCGGAAGTCAGAGCACTTACCCACAGCACAACAGTGGAAAACGCCGAAGGCAGAGAAACCGAAAGACAGACTTCAATAGCAACATGGCAGAGCGAGTCGAATGAGTCAGGAAGAGGCATATGGACTCATATTTTAATTCCCAATCTGAAATCGTGGCTGGAAAGAAAGCACGGGGAAGTTAACTTCTTTCAAACGCAATTCCTCACTGGTCATGGAGTATACCGAACGTACCTGTACAGGTTTGGGCACGACGACTCGCCACTATTTATATCCCATGTGTGCAGTGCCTCAAAAACCGCGAACACATCGTGTGGTACTGTCCGCGTTTTCCGAACACCTTCAGGAGTGTATTCGGTCCCAGCGGCATATTGGGTTTCATGACTAGGTCAGTTGAGAGCTTGAACTTGGTAGCAGGTAGAGCAACGTACTCCCAAACAGAGCTTCGTATTGCGGAGAGAAGCAGGCACCAACAGAAAATGGTGAATCAGAATTTTTAAAAGAAGGCAAGATTGCCACCAGCCCCACGAAGTAATACTAAGCGCAGTTACGTAGGGTGATTGGCTGAAGAGCTGAAGGGGGTAGGGTTAAATACGTAGGCACTGTCATATGAAAAGGCAGTGAATCGTATCTTTAGAAGATTCCCAACACCTCAATGCGATCCAGCAAAAAAAAAAAAAAAAAAAAAAACAATCAAACACACATACAAATACATACCTACATACAAACAAAGAAAGGAAAATAGTACGGCAAAGACATAGTTGCATGCGTCATTGTCTATGCCATCATCTTCATCAATTTCTTTCCTTTAATTCGAATGCGCATCTCGTTCGGTCGATGAAAAAACAAAACAAAAAAAAAAACAAAAAATTTATTACCAAGTCATCAGGAAGTCGTTCTTAATTTGTCCGCATTTTCCTTTTTTATCGTTCTTTTTCTTCCTTTTCTTTTTCTTTTTGTGTTTTTTGTTTTCTTTCTTTTGTCTCTAGTCGATTGTGTGTTTTGTGGCTTAATTATGTTTACTCATTCATAAACATTCATTAAGCTAAATACTATTTACGTGTTAGTCTAAGAAAGACTCTTCGTGCTCGTTTGCCTATTAAGGAAAGAGAAAGAAGAAGAGCGTCAATAAGAGAGTTGATAAGTGAAATTCATAAATTGTCATCATCGAATTATTTTAGTGGCTCTTATCGGGTTGTGTACTTTTATAACAATTGCACTGGCCTACAAATTTGGGTCAGCCTTTGTATACAAGCAGAAAATTTTCGATACGTATTTATCTCTCATGGCGCTTCATTTGGATTTAACGTATATGTTTCTCAATCGAAGGTATGAAGAGCGGCTCCATTGCGTGTGTTGACGCATCCACAGAAAAATTAGAATCTTTTTAAAAGAGGAGCTGCATGAGTAATCCATGTGAGGGAAAACAGAACGGCATACATAAGTAACAATGTATGTATAACGACAAATTTACGATGCACTCTATTTCTAATTTAACACTTTTATTCAATAAACGTTCGTGTGTATGCATTTGATGTATGCATACATATACACATATACAGCAGATGAGCTAGAGAAGGCAGCTTTTCTCCACCCTCTAAGGACACAATTTTTCTTGCTTCGATACAAAACCGTGTATTCCTGTGTTAAAGGCAACATTTTATTAGCTCAGAAAAATCAGCCGGGGAAAATGAATTTTTCTATCTCTCTTGTTTTATGGCAATTAAACTTTGCCAGCTTTAAGGAAATATTGAAACTACGTATTTTACGACATTACTCAACTATGCGGTAAATCTGTTGATTGCGGATATTTGGTTGTGAATGGTTTAAATCAGTGATGTGCAAGCCAAGCCCTATGATCATCACCATCAGTTAGGGTTTTTTTTTTTTTTTTTTTGGCATTTGGATTAGTGTCACACGGATAGCGTACGATACGAATCAACGTTGCGCCTAACAACACCCCATGATTTAGCGTTTAGGTAGTTTTTTTTCCTTTTTTTAAATAGGTACACATTTTTCATACAACTATCATTGTTTTAACAAATTTTCATGAAGAAAACTCTTTTCTTTTCTTAACTTTCACGTTGATCCAACCATGCAAAACACGAATTCAATCAGACAGTAATTTTAAGTGTTGCGATTACAAGAGCGCTCAGTGCCCTGCTGTCATATGGACTGACCCAAGTGTAGCCTTCGTATAGTCCTTCATGATACCCGTACTAGTCCCCGCAAAATTCCACTTCTAATGTATTCAAATGACCTTTTTAACATGGGCCTGTCATCGGAGAGGAACTAAGTAGTCCGCAAAACGGCCAGTTTTTTTTGGGTCAATTGTTGTAATTTTGTCTGGTTTTAGGATAGTCAAATAAGGAAAACAAAAATCCAATTTCTTATATATATTCTAAGTTAATGAAAGTGTCATTTACAGACTACCCTTAAACCAACCGACCGCCGGCTAGTCGAATTCGATGGAGCGAACTGCCATAATATAACTGATAGGATTTGGACCGGTCAGAGGCCAGCCCTTCTTAGGAAATTGACCGGCTCATTACTACAGGGTACATAGACAATGTGCATGTGGTAGTTTTGCACATCACTGGTTTAAATAAATACAGATTTTTTGTTTTTTATTTATACATATTCTCGAAATCGCTTATGGAGAAGTAATTTTCTTTAAAAAAAAAAAAAAAATAAGTCATCAAGTCAATATCAATTTAAATTTAGTCATTTTTTGGGGGGCCAACCTGCGTATACGCAACGTATCTGCGATGTATTTAAGCCAACAAGTATACGTCGTGATTTGAATGGACATTGTATGTGATTCGAAATTCAAGGAAATGCAATTTCGCATTTGTTGAACTTTCGTTCATTGGAACTGAGGAATTCATATAGTTTAATTTTTATGTTTAATGAAATAATCATAATAATAAATATAATAATCAAAGAACGCTCATTGAAATTCTCATGTTATTTTAAAGCACTTGCAAATCGGACAGTGGAATACGCGCATTCACGCAGAACAACCGTCCACCTCGTGGAGCCGACAAAATACGTGCAGCATCCGGACCGTCTATACTGCCACGACCGGAGGATATACAAATCAATGATCCCGATGTAAGTGCCTTAAATACTGCGAATAAAATTCATAAGCTTCAATCGCCAGTCAGTCATAAGATGTCTTGACTTAGAGGCAGTTAACCCAGCAAGCAAGATACGCGTATTAATCTAGGTCACTCACTAGTTTTATACACGGATCGATACGGGGTTTAAGCTACTTTAATACACGTATCCGGCTTGCCGGGGTAGCATGATGTTTTTTAAACGTGTGAGTTCAAACAAGTATCGTGATTTTCTGGGAAACTAATCTAATGATTAAAAGTGTCGGTTAAGCAATTTCGTTTCGTGGTGTGTTCTGGTTAAGAAGTGAAAAGTTGACAACGCGTTCACAAAACATCTGTTTGTAAATATCAGAACGACAGAGAATTTAAAATTAAAATATAGGAATGCCTAAATATTCTATAACAAAGTTACTAGATCTAAACGCCAGCTGTTTCATACAAATAAATGTAATCAGCAGATGAGCGTGGGTTAAGGTTTTTGCCATATATAACTATATATGTCACTCAGGAGCCGTTTCCATTTTGGCTCTTCTCACCACGGGTTTGGGTACTTAGGTACTCACCAAAAGGTATTGTTCTCTGGCTCTTTTTTTGCCTGCTGAGTAACATCTCTTTCTAACTGGCGCGAAACGTCCCGCGAAAAATCTATGAATGTGACATATAGGGTTATATGTGGTTTTTGCCTTAGGGTCAAAGTGTAATAGTCCGACAGTAATGCGTGCGTGGGAGAGCGAGAGAGAGAGAGAGAGAGAAATATAGAGAGAGAGAAATATAGAGAGAGAGAAATATAGAGAGAGAGAAATATAGAGAGAGAGAAATATAGAGAGAGAGAAATATAGAGAGAGAGAAATATAGAGAGAGAGAAATATAAGAGAATATAGAGAGAGAGAAATATAGAGAGAGAGGAAATAAGAGAGAGAGAAATTAGAGAGAGAGAAATATAGAGAGAGAAATATAGGAGAGAATATAGGGAGAGAAATATAGAGAAGAAATAGAGAGAGAGAAATATAGAGAAGAGGAATAGCAGAGTTATGTTTAAATATAGAGAAGAGATTGAAATATTAGAGATAGAGAAGTATAGAGAGAGAGAATATAGATGAGAGAGTAAGTATAGAGAGAGAGAAATATAGAGCAGAGACGTCAAATATAGAAGCAGATTTGAAATATAACGACGAGAGAAAATGAAGTATGACGGAGAAATTTATAACGAGAGTTAAGAAAGATTTATAGAGAATGAGAATGAAATAGGAGATGAGTGTAGTTTTTGCATAGTAAATATAGTAGTCAGAGAGAAATATAGAGAGAGCAGAAGATATGAAGAGAAGAGAAAGTATAGAGAGAGAGAAATAGAGAGAGAGAATACGTAGAGAGAGAGAGAAATAGAGAGAGAGAGAATATAGAGAGATGAGAGATATGTTAAGGAGAGAGAGTGATAATAGAGAGAGAGAATGAGTAGAGAGAGAGAGAATGAGAGAGAGAGAAAGTAGAGAGAGAGAGAGAGAGGTATAGAGGAGAGAGAGATAAGAGAGAGAGAAAGAGAAGGAGGAGAGAGAGTAGTAGAGAGAGAGAGAGAGAGAGAGAGAGAGAGAGAGAGAGAGAGAGGAGAGAGAGAGAGAGAGAGAGAGAGAGGAGAAGAGAGAGAGAGAGAGAGAGAGAGAGAGAGAGAGAGAGAGAGAGAGAGAGGGAGAGGGAGAGCGAGACAGAGAGTGTTGCACGCACGACTGTCGGACGATTGTACCCCCAGCGGCCATCAGTGCCGCCCGCCTACAAAGTATAGGAGACTATAAGCGAACTGCCTACCAATAGCTTACAAAGTATTCGAGATTGTAGGCTAATTGCCTGCCAATAGCTTTCAACGTATACGATATTGTAGGGCACCTACCAATAGCTTACAAAGTATACCAGATTGTAGGCGAACTGCCGGCGAATAGCTTCCTTTATGTGGTGCTTGTAGGCGTTCACTTTACAAAACGGCCAAGCGCGAAAAAAAGTATAGCATGATGGTATTTGACATCGTATGCATTACCGCCTATGGCCAACGAAATCTGTTACGGTTCATTGCTTCTGTAGGCAGCATTTTGGCAGCTGGGTCTTGGCCCTTAATCGTATTTTGTGAAAATTAAATTTCGTTTTTTGTTAAAATAACTGCCAGTTAAGGTTTAACCGGACATTCAGAAAACGGACCTTCGTTTATTTAATAAGTGATTTAGGGCCGTTTTCCCATCTTTTTTATCTGTAAACTAAATTATCCTGATAATTTCATACAAATTGGATTAATAAGTCAAAGAAAATGAAATTTAACTGGCAGAGAGCGCTTAAAATTAGGATGAGAAAACGGCCCTTAAACTGTATTGTCCAAAGTGGCTGATAATCAGAGTCAGTAGCAAGAAGAGGTTAAAAAAAAGAGCATTTCATTCATTTTAAAGAGCAAAATTAAATTTTTTGTGCTTACAATATACTCAATGGAAGAAATATTCTCATTAAATGCTGTGTGTTCTCATATATTACGCTTTGCTATATTTAATCAGGCGTAAACTGTACATTAAGCAAACATATTCAGTGAAGGGGAACAATATCACAGGAATTGCGTTAATTGCGGTAAAACCATATTAAATTTAGCAGCTGCAAATAGAATCAGTCATATGCTTACATTGCAACTGCAATCTCATACAAACTGGGAAACATTTCATATTGTGTTTACAGTCATTTGAAATTTGAGATATTTGATCACTTTCCACAAATAGCATAGCCTTTGACAGTTTGAGATACTCTGCATTAATGCCTGGCTAATCACTCTTCATTAATTTCACGGTGGGCTGGCTGCCTTGCCGAAACTTATTTAGCAATAAGTAAGCTTTTTATGCCCGACACACTCTGTGTCGAGGGTATATTGCGTTTGTGTGGTTGTGTGTAACACCCAGAACCAGTCGAGATAGACCATACAAAATATATATAGAAATGATCAGCGTCACCAGGAGATTCGATTTAGTCATGTCCGTCTGTCTGTCTGTCCGTCTGTTTTTATGCAGTTATCTTATCGAAGGAGTTGAGCTATCTTGACGAAATTTGATATGCGTACTCGCAGCCACATGAGCAAGAACGAGTTCCAGAATGGACCCGATCGGACCATTTTTAGGGTGTCTCTAGTACTAGGGTCTGTTACGAAAATCACAAAAATTGCTCTAAAATCGAAGTTTTTCAAGATATTTTGATGAAATTTGATATTTGATCATATTTAAAGGCCAGTAATATTATTTCCAAAAATTGGAAAAGTGGGCGTGGCAGAAGGGCGTTTTCGAAAATTGTCTCCTACCACCCGAAATTCAAATGGGACTTGAACGAAATTTGGCACTTATACTTCCTTTGTAGCCTTAAACATCCTTCAAAAAAATTTCTTTGATAGGTCCATTATTAAGGGTACCTCTAGTACTAGGGTCTGTTACAAAAATCTCAAAACTGCCCCAAAATTGGACTTTTTCGAAATATTTTAATGAAACTTAAAATTTGAGCGTATATTTAAGCCTCCGATTATAGTTCAACAAAAATTGGAAAAGTGGGCGTGGCAAAGGGGCAGTTTTCATAAAGAAATCTATCAAAAGTCGGTATATGGGGCCCCTTATGGTCTTAAACCTCTTGATATTAAAAATTATTTGAACATGTGAGTCTGTGTCGGGTATTCTATTGTCAGGCTCGCCAGACTATAACACCCTTACTTGTTAGTACTAAAACTGTACTATAAAAAATAAAATAAAAATCTATAACTGCTGTCGTCGAAATTTTAACGCACTTGAATATAATTGCGTTAAGTTTTTCTTTTATTAATTTTATTCAATTGTTATTTTTTATATTTTATTTTATTATTTTTCGATTTTCCCTTCGCTGTATTTTGGCCAATTATTTGTACGTTAAAATTGATAAGAACTTCTTAAATTTTTTTTTTCTTTTGGAAACTCAATTATGTACGTTGAACTTTAACCGTTTACGTACTTATCTTCGATTGAAAGGCTTAAAAAAACATTATTATGGCAGTAAAAGCAATAAAATATTTTTTCCATTAAAATATATATTATACAACGTATTCATATAAACATATATGTATGTACAGCAGTAATGCAGCAGTAACCAAACCTATACGTAAACACACGAGCGCAGCCGACCGGTTTTCGCTGAAATCGGTATACGCTATACGTGTGCGACTGATGCGTCGGCAGAATTCGGTCTTTCAAGCACATGTGCCAGGAAAATTGAAATTTGGCCGACACTGGTGTACAGTCGACTCTCGTTAATTCGAAACTCGAGGGACTCTTCAAATATTACGAATTATCGAGTGTTTGAATGAACAAGAGTCGACTGTATAAAGAGATGTTGTAAGGAACTCGTGATCACTCGTGAATAATAGAGGGGTTCGAATTATCGCAGGTTTAAATTAACGAGAGTCGACTGTATATACTGACAGTTTTTTTTTTTTTTTTGTTTCTGTTTATTTTTGTTTTTACATAAAATTCCATTTTTCAGTTGCGTCAGGAAGAGAACGTTGAATTGCGTGCAACGGAAACGTCGGCTGCTCCGCATCCCCTGCCAATGCCCGAATATGGTGGCTACTTCGCGCCGCTAACTGAATTCTTGCCAGATGTTAGTCTTCCCATAAGCGGCTTCCATCGGTAAATAAGCATAAGAATCTGCAACTTCGCTGGAAGTCCATTCCATCGAAAAAGTTTTAATTTTCTTTCTTTTTCTCTTCTCGTTTCTCTTATCTTTTTCATATATTTTTCTTATTTTCGTTTTTAAATTGATTTTCTCCTTGTTATTTTTTCTCTTTCTATCCATATTTGAATTTTTCCCCGTTTTTGTAACTTTTTGCATTCTTTCATCGCCTTGCAGCTGTAATGTTGCAGTCATGCTGCTCACTGACATCGTAATCGATGGAATACCGGGCGTTGACTGGACGTTGCACGTACCGTTGATGTTGCACATCCTCTTTTTGGGTCTAGATCATAACAGGGTCATAGTCCGTGAGCATTGCAAGGAGTTATGCGTTAACTTGTTGGTAAGTAATTAATTAAAGTTTTTTTTTTTTTTTTTTTTTTTTTTTTTTTTACGGTTGTTATTATTGTATCTTCTGTCGTTAGAGATGATAATTCCAACTGAGCTGTATAAAAAAATTTGCGGATTAATCATGAAAGAGTGATGACAGGTTACGCCTTTTGAGCCGTGAATAGCTGTTTGTTGTGACAATAAATTTCTGGTCAGTGAGTTCGGGTGCTGAGACAACCGAATGCGCAATATCTACGGCTTAATGAAATAAGCTCGTTTTTACGATCGGGATACAAAGGTCTTTTTTGCATGTTTTCGTTTTTCACAAACCATGGAGCATCAGTGATAGTCCGAAGTATTTAATTTGGACTGTGAGCGTTGCATAATGTCTATTATAGAGGTACTCGCTTTTCCCTAGAGCTGAAAGCCATAAGCCCATATGTGCATTTCCAGAAAAAGTAAACTTTTTGTCGCGTCCGTATATATGTAGCTGATTGCCATTCGGGACTGCATAGAAACTTTGCAAAAATATAAAAGTCCGCATAAGCTGCACGAAATTATTGAGAAGCAAAAGTACTATTTACCGCATACTTGAATTCGGGACTTAAAATTGCTCATTTAAGTGTCGCGTCCGTTTGGAAATGCCCATATAAGTTTTATTGTGGCGTTACAAAGAAGCACTTTGTGTTCGAGCCGCAATCTTGACTTAGGCTGAAAACACACCAAAGCCAACAAAACGTTGTTTCATGTCGAATCCGACAAAAGTATATTGCTTCTTATCTAACAACACACACCGAGTACGACACAACGTTTTGTTGGTCAACGCATTTGTTTGAACGCCGTTCATATATGGCACTCCATACAGCTAACCCACATCGAACTCGACAAAACGTTGCGAACGCTTGTCGACGTCGATAATCTCATGTAAACTTACGGCGCAACGCACACTGAAAACGACACGAGCAAAACAGAAGCTTCGACAAAAAAGCATGCAGAAAGCTGTTGGCTTGGATTTTGTTTGAGTTCGACAAATTTGTTGGCGTTGGTGTGGATTAAGTGGTTAATCCACATTCGAGCATGCTCGTGCGAGCGGCTCGGCTCGATGCAATGCTCGATCGTATGTGGTGATGTTGGTTGATGAATTGGCTCGCCAACATCACCACTTACGATCGAGCATTGCATCGAGCCGAGCCGTTCGCACGAGCATGCTCGAATGTGGATAGGTCACTTTATGGCGAAAAGCGTTTTTTGCTGTACGTCAAAAAAACGTTTTGTTGGCTTTGGTGTGTTTTCACCCTTACTGTTAAGTAGCCAGTGCAGTTTTTGGGCGCTCAGCTTCATTTGGGCGCGTTATGCCTCAATATGCTTGCGCCAGTGTGAGTCGGCGATCCAAGTGGATGCCAAGATACCTCACTTCATTGGCTTGTGGAACACATTTTCTATAAAGCATAATTCGGGGGGCATGTCTCGTGACGCAATGTAAAAGTAACGTGGGTGCATTTATTTTCGTTTAATTTTATTCTCCAGTTCGCAAGTCAGTGTTCAACAGATTGAAGATGATTATGGAGGATTTGAGAGGCATATCAAATTTCTGTATCATCTGCAAATGTTCAACTGAATAACTCTGGGGATACAGGAAAGTCAGCCGTATAAATCTGGTATAACAAAGGCCCTAGAACACTGCCTTGAGGTACACCTGCTGAATTGTCGAATTCTTTTGTCGTGTGTATTCCATATCTAACTTTAAATTTCTCGTCTGAGAGATAGGACTGTAGGACTTTATGGGTGTTGTGGGAAGGGTTTGTTTAATTTTCAATTCAATTTAAAAATTCTTTAAAGTGCGAGAATTTCATTTAAGTCTTAGACAACTTATTAAAAAAAAAAAAAAAAAATTGGAAACGAATCGAATTTTATTCAATGGAAATTTCAATAGCAATGTATCGCGATATTCATACAATGTATATCGATGCTTATGGGTATTTCCAAAACGGACGTGACAGTTACTTTAGGAATTTTACGTCCCGAATTGAAGAATGTGGAAAATGGTAATTTTGTTTCTATTATTGCGCAGCTCTTCCGGAGTTTTATACTTATCAAAATTTTATGCAGATCAGAAAGGCAATTAGATATGCTCGGACGTGACAAAAAGGTTACTTTTTTTCTAGAAATACCCATATACAAAAAAAAAGCTCTTGAATTTTCTCGTTAGACATGTCTATAAACGAATATTTTGCTGGGTTAATTGTCGGATTGTTTTTGACATTAAGCTGGGATCCCACTATCTGCGCAAATAGCACAATCTGCGCCGATTTTTATCGGGCCAGATCGGCACAAGTTTCAACAATTTCCACAATCATTGTTTGGGCTCACATTATCGTTACATATTGTCAAAAATATATCGGGAAACAATAAAATTCGGACTTGTCAGCATCAGAGTCCGAAAATTGCGTTCACACTATCGGCGTTTTGATTTCGGAAAAAATCGGCGCATTGCGCAGATAGTGGGATCCGGGCTTTAGATTCCCATTAAGTGACGGCCCTAAAGTCTCATTTATTTTGGCCACTCACAGAGAAGTCCTTAAACGCTGGAATGATGCAAAAACAAAAATAAGAAAAAACCAAAAACATTCAGAAAATATCTTCGGAAGCGGCATTAAATTCTTTACATGAGAGGCAAATATCCCGCTTAAAGAAAGAAATGGATCGACAAGAGCGGACGCCGTGCCTCGGCCTAGGCCGGGATTTAAGGAGCCATAAGAAGATGGTTAAGAAGAAGAGAGAAGCCATTGACAAAAGAGATCATTTCTAACAATACTCTCGATTTTATGCCCATAATTCATCCTAAAATCAATCATCAGATTTATTGTTAGAATTTTTAAGTATTCGAAAATCTTGACTAAATGTCCAGCATTCAAAAGAGTCCTGTGTAAATATGCACAGAGCCAAAATACCATATAATATACCTTATAAATTAAAAAACAAAAAGTATAGAAGATTTCTCTATAGATTTTATGCAAGAATATGTCCGTCTATATATTATGAGGAATTCCTTTTCAATAAAATTCAGTAGATATGCCATAAAATAAGGATAAACCTTATCTATGTTAACCCATTTTTTTGCCGACTGTTGCTTTAAAGACACAAAATTTGTTGTTGTGGGTCAAAAATTAGTTAAGAAGATGACTCGTAGATATTAGAAGGAGACCTTTCCAATAAAATCAAGATGATTTCTCGTCGAAATAAGAAGGAATTTGGAGGAAATGGAGCGTAACCACAGCAAATTTTATCAAAATAATTCCTTTTCTTCTAAACAGATTGTTCTGGCTGAGCACAATGATCATTTTACTGTCGCAAGAATTTTATTAAACAGCGAGACAACAAAATTAAATCTAGGTATTTCGGTTCCATCTCTGCCGGTAATCGAAAATAACTTTACGGGTACGTTCGCCATTAAAAAATTCGTGTATGAACAATTATGTAAAATTATTGTTTTTCCTTCCATTTAGAGGCAAACGAAGAGTTCGATAGCTATATGTTCAATGTGAATATAATATTTATGGCAATTAATCCAACACAAAATGCGGCCTTGCAACAGCAGCATCTTCAACACAACAACTATCCGAATAATGCCACTTTGGGTGTAAATTATAATGGTAACAGCCAAATTCAATACCAAATGCTTAATAAACAGCATCAACAATATAACCAACAACAACAACAACAACATAACCAGCAACAACAAATCACATCAACTCCACAGTCTTCGCAACAACAACAGAAAATGCCGCACTTGAATTCGCAGCAGCAGCAGCAGCAACAATCGACAATAAACCAGCAGCAAATTCATCAACAGCACCAGCAACAGCAACAACAGCAGCAGCTGCAGCAGCAGCAAAATCTATCGTCGAACAATGCAAGCAACCTACAGATAAATCCAAACACTTCTGAAAATTCAGAAGTACCATTGATAATCGCCGATGAGAACGTTCCACCGCAGCCGGGTCCGACAATGCCGATTTCGCATGTTATCAAAAGCCTTTTGAAATTTCTCACACACAGCTCGAGTAACCAACCACTTTGGAATTATGAGGATATAACTGCCAAAGGTGAGAGTGAAAAGTGTAAGAACGACTTTGGGTCTGGATAAGCTTTTCAATTATCTATCCTTTCAGTTTGGAGCATTAAGTCTGCCGAACAATTAAGTTGTTTCATTCGTCATATAGTAAAGGTATTCGCTGATAGCTATCCACAGGCACGTATATCGGAGCGTTGGGCACAAACGGCATTACAATTGGGCCTATCATGTTCATCGCGTCACTATGCCGGAAGATGCTTACAAATATTCCGTGCACTCAATGTTCCTATTAACTCTCGCATGCTGTCGGACATTTTATCACGACTGGTCGAGACCGTCGCCGAACAAGGCGAAGATATGCAAGGCTATGTTACAGAGTTACTTTTGACATTGGAAGCCGCAGTTGATAGCTTGGATTCCGATTTTCGTCCATTGGACGTTATGAAGGATATATTTAAGAGTACACCGAATTTGAATAACAAAGATGGCGGTCCGAATTCGATTTTACCTGGAAAAAAATCACCTTCAGGCGGCATTGCCCCGCAATCGCCGAGCTTCTCTATACCCAGTCATGCACGCAGCACAAGCTATTCGGTGTCATATTGCACCCGCAAGAGTACCAACTCACCATGCGACAAACAGGGTAAGTAGCTTTAAAAACATATTCTTTTTTTATTTTATTTTATTTTGTTTTAATTTTTTTTAATTTATTTTTTTATTTAGTTTTATTTATTTTATATTTATTATTTAGTTATTTATTTTTTGTTAATTTTTTTATTTATTTATTTTATTTAATTTTATTTATTTTTATTTATTATTTTATTTATTTATTTTTTTATTTATTTATTTATTTATTTATTTATTATTTATTTATTTTTATTTATTTTATTTATATTTATTTATTTTATTATATTTTTATTTATTTTTATTTTTGATTTATTTACTTCTTTATTTATTTATTTATTTTTATTTATTTAGTTATTTATTTATTTTTATTTATTTATTTTGCTTAATATTTTTAAATTTATTTATTTATTTATTTACGTATTTATTTATTTATGTATTTCTTTATTTATTTTTATTAATATTTATTTTTTTTTTTTTGGGTGCAGTCGAACTTCGCAACAGAGCATCTGGCATTGATATGGAACGCAACGTTGCTGCGAAATTTGGTAATACTGCTTTATCGCGCTCCCGCAGTGCGCAGAGTTTAAAAATGCTTGGTGATACGGCAACGCAGGTAGGCAAATGATGATTTTAATTGATATCACAATAATTTCGACGAGTTGGATTAATTGCATGTTTTTAATTGTGCATTTTAAGGATGATAAAATGACAATTTTGGCACAGTTATTTTGGCTTTCGGTCTCGTTATTGGAAAGTGATTATGAGCATGAATTTCTGCTTGCATTACGCCTATTGGCACGTGTCCTGCATCGTTTGCCATTGGACCGGCCTGATGCGCGTGATAAGGTTGAAAAATTGCAGCAGCAACTCAAGTGGACGGCTTATCCGGGTGTGCATGCGCTCTTGCTTAAGGTAATTTTTTATTTTTAAATTATATTTTTGATTCAATACCTTTTCGTTGCCAAAAATTATGCTGAAAAAGCGTCGAAAAGACCAAAAAAAGTAGGAATCTATTGATTTTCTATGAACGCATCGAGAATTATTGGTGTCTGCAACATTCTCTTTTTTGTGTCCACCCACAGGGCTGTACGCACGCATCGACGTATGAACCGACCATAACGTTACTTTCGCAATTCGCGCCGCTCTTAAGCTTACCCGTTTGTGATCCAACACAGAGTTGTGCTTTCCCCATGAACGTAATTGCTTTGCTTCCATACATGCTGCTTCACTATGAAGATGCGAATGAGATTTGCATACGTAGCGCGGAAAATATTGCACAAGTCTCATCGGAATTGGGTGCAAAACTTGAAAATTTAGGCACGGTCATGACCCTGTATAGCCGTAAGACATTCTGCAAAGAGTCGTTCCAATGGACGAAATGTGTTGTTAAATATCTTCACGATACATATGCCCACATGGGCCTGCATATGTTGGCGTTCTTAATTGAGGTACTGGAAAAGGGACCACAGCAAATACAAGTGCCGGTCTTGAACGTTATACATTGTATGCTACATTACGTTGATCTGTCGGCAGCACAAGCGCAAACAATTAACAGCGATCTATTGCGTGTGATAGCAAAATATTTGGATGTGAGTATGGAAAGCTTTATGTATTTAATAGAAAAAATATTTTTGTCTTTAAATATTTACTTACATCATACATATGGAATTTTACAGACCATCAACTGGAAAGATGCATTGAAGATTTTAAAGCTAATTGTAACACGTAGCTCTTCGTTACAAGTTGTACCGCCAAGTGAAGGCGTTAGCGCCGGCTTCTCGTTCTCTTTCTATAGTGCATATTCGGATTCGGATATGTTCTGTAAAAAGGAACTGGCTGGTCGCACAATGGAATTCACATTCGATGTCTCGCAGACCCCCTTAATCGGTCGACGAATCCTATTTAAGGGCGATGAGAATCGAGACACGGGCGGCATTTCAGCTGCAACAACAACAACGACAGCAACAACAAATGCTTCCAATATATCAAGCTCGTCTAACAGTGGAGTTATAGGAGCTCTAAATGCGTCATATGTAACAACGCAGCAAAGAAACGTTAATCAAGCGCCGAACAACAATAACTATAATAACAACAGTAACAACAACCAGCCGAACAACAACAGTAATAACAATATCAATAGCAATGCAAGTACAGCAAGCGCCGTTGGAACACCGAATTCACCAAGACGTAGCGCGAGTCTTTCACCAGCGGATAGTGCACCGCTAAGCGGCTGGAAACGACCTTGGATGTCACAGAGCAGGGTACGCGAATGCCTTGTCAATCTATTAACCACTTGCGGTCAGCGAGTCGGTCTGCCGAAATCACCATCGGTAAGAAAGCATCATTATTTTTATACATTTAATTGTCTTTACTGGATTTTTGTGTGTGCGCTCATGCAATGAGAATTCAAGCATTCAAATTAGAAAATTAGTTGATTTTTCTTCATCCCTTCAGCATGTTAATTTTTAACTCTCGTTAAAAAAAAAAAACAACAAAAAAATTCACTTTTTTTTAAAACCATAAATTGACATTTTCCGTTTTCTTTCATGTTCGAAAAATACACTTAAAAAAAAAAAAAAAAAAAAACAAAAAATGTTAAATTAAATTCTACATCAAACAAAAACCACCACGAAATCCCTCGCTATTCTTCCTCATGTCGTCTGTAGGATGATTTTATAAACTCCATTTGCTCAAAGGTAAAACAAAAGAGTTTTCTTTTTAAGTTTTTCCAAATTCCATAATTTTTTTTTTCACTTTCTAGTTTTTTTTTTTTTCTATGTTTGTTTGTTTGTAGTTTTCATCACGTTTCTTTTCTTTTAATATTAATGATTGTTGAAATTTGCCCGGCCCACCACCAGCACCAGCACCAT
Source organism: Chlorops oryzae (assembly GCA_020466095.1). Lineage (NCBI taxonomy): Eukaryota > Metazoa > Arthropoda > Insecta > Diptera > Chloropidae > Chlorops > Chlorops oryzae. The sequence goes on from CM035806.1 coordinate 143,281,365, forward strand.
CACAACCACCTAGCACGCACAAAAAAAACCCAATACACTTAATCAGCCCTATTTTAAACGAAAATTCCCCGGGCATTTTTTCCCTAGAAATTTTTCTCCGCGGAAAAAGGACTCCCTTTTTTTCTCCTCTTGAATTGAATTAAAAAAAAAAAAACTAAAGTTTATTAGGTCTGTTCCCGTACTGCACGAAATTGCCCAATTTTCATACAGTTTTCAAGAAATTGGGCAGTTTCGTGCAGTACGGGAACAGGCCTAATGTACTTTTGGTTTTTTTAAATTCAATTCAACATTTTATTTCTTGTAATTGTCATAAATTCACATAGCAACCGTCTGTATCAAATTTGGTTTGTTTTTTACTTTTGCAATCCAACTCGCTTTTCAATGATCATTTAAGATCATTTTCATTGTCAAATTCTTTTAATAATTGGATTGATCCACTTTTGCTCAATTTTTAGGGAATATTTCCTACTTGTTCAATTTGGTACATAAGACAATGACCAAACATACAGGATGATCATTAAATAGATCAAAGTTCTGAATTTCCAATTAGCGTTGTAAGATATTCAAACTGTAAATCTGAAGCAATCTATTCAGTAAATCTTGTGAAAGAATTCAAATCGAGCTTTTCTAAAAATCTTATCAATTTTAAGTTTTGCTAATGGCAATTTATTGAATTCGTATATTAATTATTCGAATTTTGAAAATGGTAAAAACTTATCTATTTAACTTCTTAATCAAATTACTATGTGTAATAACAGAATTGATCTATAAGTGATGTATTGACTAAATGAATAGTCATAATTCCTTATACAACGTTTCATTTCGAATTCATTAAATCATAAAATTAGTAATTTCGAAGAAAGTCGATTCATTAATCTTCTATTCCAGATTTGATTCTTGAAAGATTACAATGCCGAAGAAGGCTTGCCTTTCTGTAAGTTCTTCAAAAATTATAAAATATTAAGGCCAACGTTTGCTTTGTTCACGTACAAAATTTTGTTAAAAATTATATATTACGTCCAATTGATGATAGACAATTCGATTCGTAATGAGTATATTCCGTTTGCTATAGTTTTCTGAATGTCTTTCATTGTGAACTTGTGTTTTAGTATACGATTTCGATGTTTGATATTCCTTGTGGATTTTTCAGTTTAATTCGATAAATAACGTAGAATTAAACAAAGTGCATATAAAAAAGAATCGACTAACGGATTATTAAACTACCGATAGCGGAGTGAATACCACTTTTTTTTTTCTTTTTCGAAACGAAAAACATAATCGGACCTGTAGAAATGGGGTCTAAATAATAAAATAAATCCCATAGATGGATGCTTCATTTTGACCACTGTGATAATTTAAGACGCACATTTATATAAAAAAAAAGAAGAAATATATCGAGCCCTAACCGCGAGAATAAAGTAATCGGCGTCACCGGAAGATTCAATTTAGCCCTTGTCCGTCCGTCTGTCTGTCTGTCTGTCTGTCTGTCTGTCTGTCTGTCTGTCTGTCTGTCTGTCTGTCTGTCTGTCTGTCTGTCTGTCTGTCTGTCTGTCTGTCTGTCTGTCTTGTATACAGTTATCTTATCGAAGGAGTTGAGCTATCTTGAAGAAATTTGGTATGCGTGCTCACGGGGACATGAGAAAAAACGAGTTTGAGAATAGACCCGATCTGAGGTACCTCCAGTCTAGGGTCTGTTCAAGATATTTTGATGAAATTTGATGTGTGTACAAATAAGGTGATTTCCAAAAGTTCGAAAAGTGGGCGTGGCAGAAGGGCGTCTCCCACACCCGAAATTCAAATGGGACTTGAACGAAAGTTGGCACGTTTGCTTTCTTTGTACCCATAAACATCCTCTCCAAAAAAATTTTTTGATCGGTCCACCATTAAGGGTACCTCTACTACTAGGGTCTGTCACAAAAATCCCAAAACTGCCCCAAAAAATCGGACTTTTTCGAAATATTCAAATGAAACTTAGAATTTCAGCGATTTTTTTGCAGCATCCGACTAGAATTAAAAACAATTGGATAAGTGGGCGTGGCAAAGAAGTGGTTTTCATAAAGAAATTAACCAAATTTCGGTATGTCGGGACCCTTATGTCCTTAAAAAATCTCTATAATATTCCTTCATAATGGTCCTGTTTTTTGGGCGTGTTTTAAAAATTGTTTAAACATGTGTGTCTGTGTCGGGTATTGTATTGTCAGGCTCGCTTGACTATTACACCCTTACTTGTTTACTATGTGATGAGTTGCTGGCTGTAGAAAATATTTGATTAAAAAAGTCAATTTCGGAAAATATGTCGCTTACGTTATTTTCGCTGTTAGTGCTCGATGTGTATAAAATAAAAGAAAATAAATATTAATAAGAATTTTCGCACATATTGCATCTATACACGGCTTAGTTTTTCACTTGAATTGAATAGTGCGGGCAAAGTGATAATCGTTCCTAACGACTGGTTAAACATATTGCCTTATCCAACTAATATAGATTTATTTTTGGTCTCCTATCCATTTTCGATTTTCTTTTCATTTTCCTTTCGATTTTTCTTTCTCTTTATTTTTCAAAATTTACTTTTTTTTTTTTTCTAATACTTTTCGAAAATACTTTTAATTAATAAATAAAGTCGTTGAACGCATCACTCCTCAATGGATCAAATGTAACAAGACAAAGCGTAAGCGCAAATATTTTCTTCTTCTCAATTGTTAATTCTTATACTTTATTCTTATTTGAGTATATGCAGAGAAAAAAGAAATGATGTTTTTGTTTTTGTTTTTGTTTTTTATTTTCTTTACAATTCTCGTATTTGTCATAATTTAGTACTTATGTATGTATATTTGCGATTTATACAAGTAATATTACAATTAAATGATAAAATCGAATTGAAATTATTTGTACCGTTTAGGTTATATTCAGCCAATCGTCAGATTTGATGGAACGTCAATCGTCTGCTGCTTCGTCAACGGACGAAACTTCCGGGCCGCAGGGTGATCTAAGTAGCGGATCTCGGCGTGACGATGGTCAGCCAGATTTTACGGTCTTCAAGGACTTTGATTTTCTTGAGTATGAGGACAGCATTGCCGGTGAATCGACGGATAACTTTAATTGGGGCGTTCGACGTCATCCATTGTTTGAGGGCGATGAGGAGCGTATAACTTGCGGCAGTAGTATGGGTCTAGCTGGCCTTGGCAGCACAAGCGGTGCCGGTGGAGGTCTAAGTTCAATAAAAGGTGGTGGTCATTCGTCCGCACACGAGGACAGTTATAGCGATAAGACACCAATTTTAAGTAAACGTCGCCGTCAAACCGCTGATGACTCATCCGACGAAGATGGTGAATCTGAATCGCCAATCGATGAAGCGAAATCCGGTTTCAATGCTGGCCCACCAACATCGTTGAGTTTTCGTGAACGTCGTCGACGTAATTCGGTATCGCGCAGCGATACAAGTGGATCAAGTGCTGGAGATTTAGGCGATATTACACCGTGTAACGCTTCGCCACATCTTCCGGGCATAATTCGGTTTGGCGCACCGATACGCGATGAGGCCGAGGAAAATTGGCGTCGCCAATTGCAAGCGATGCTGGTGAATCAACCCTCTGCACATACGTCCGAGTTATTGCTTCAGCTGTATCGATTGATCAAGGAGTTAACACTTAAGACCATTAGCATTTCAAAGGACGCGAAGAAGTTCTTTAGCGGTATTGGCTCACAGCTTGGAAATCGTATCTCACTTTTTACGGACTTATTAAGCTCTCGTGCCGATCCGCCGCGGGTTTGGTGTAGTGATTCACAAACGACAACACCTCGTCTCTTCGAAACGTTACGCTTCAATGTGCTCGAGGTACAGGAACATCTTGAAACATTCTTTGATCGCAAAGATCAAGTACTTGAGGTGAGTATTCAAGCGTATATTTTTGTGAGATTTTCGTTGTTTTCTTCTTTTTTTTTTTTATACTAAGTATCTACCGTTAATATGATTCAGTGTTTGGACTCCGTGAAGACATCGTGTAAACTATCGCTTTTTAATGAGACTGATTTAGCTGCTTCTGGCATGGAATTAGCACAATCAAGTTCAAGTATAGGTTATATGCCTTTTGATCCGGCCTCTTCTGAGGTGGTACTCGATCTGGGACGTGCTTTATATAAACTAATGTTTCAACTGCTTCTCCTGATCGAATCGAATCACAAGATTTCATCAAACGTCGTCAACCATTTTCGTTTCAATGAACAAGTGAGTTTCATTACATTACATAAAAAAAATGAAAAATTCCGCATCTTATTGGTTTACTCTTTCCAGATGTACGACATCTCGGACTTATATGCTTCGGTACGTGATAATTTAGTGCGCTGCATAAGCGAAGCAGAGCTCGAATGTTTGGACACATCGACATCGACTGACGGTGAGCATACACCAACGCCTTCGCCTGGCCTGCCAATGACTAGTGAGGAGTTCGAGAGCACACTTCAGGAATTAATTGATACCCAAAAATGGTCGGCCGTCATAGCACATGTACGCCAGTACAAAAGAATCTCACAAATGACCGCTTCGAATCCCAATTTGACGATATTTAGCTATAATAATTTAGATAATTATCTCAAATTCGATGAAATGTCAATAATATTGAACACATATGCTCAGAGCATTATGAAGGATAAACCAGGTATGTTCTGTTTGCTCCCATTTTCGCTCTCATTAGTTCATCTGTTCGATCGTTCATGCTCTTTACTATGCTAACATATTTTTCTTTATTTATTTATTAAATTTTTTTTTTTTTTTTTTTGTCTTTTTGTATCATTTTCAGAGGCGTTCATTGTTTCGAAATCAGATTCCGAACTGTTCGAGGTCTATGCAATACTTTCGGAGAATTTGTACCATGTTTCGAGCGCTCTGACAACAATGGAAATCAATATAAAAAGTGTTGCCGGAAATAGTAATACGCAAATAAATATAAGCACACCGGCTGTCCACGTTAGTAACTATGGTTCGGGCAATCGCAATGAAAATAGCAGCGATTTCGTAACAAATCTTTAAAATCGAAAAAAAAAAATTATATATTTTTTTAAATTTTGTGTGTGAGTAAAATTTTGAATATTAAGAAAAAATACGAATCACGAATTGGAATTAGAGATGCACACGATTCTGATAATCTCATGATGAAATTTGCTTGTCGTCGATATATCATTGGATGGTTCATTAGAGCACATATATACAGAGGTGAGCAAAGAACGCATACGCATACGTTTGTTTAACTCTAATGAGGCCACATAAATTAGAAAAAAAAATTTTTCTCGTTCAATGAACCTAGTGAACCTACTTTTTGATCAAATAAATTTTATAATTTTATGCACATACATACATACATATATAAATATAATAATGCTCAAAACAATGCGGTACCATTAACAATGATCGCGTCATAAATTGGTTCTTAGTTCTTAAATCAACTTTTAACCTAATTCATCATAAAATATGAATTAATTTAAGCCAGCGATCTCCAAACTGTCAAAACTGATATATTGATATCCATACTTATTTGTGTGCGTGTGCGTCCGCTCTCCACTGTACTACAGACGAACGCAGCCGACCGTTCTTTGCATGAGTTGGCTTTTGCTGTACCTACTGTTACGTCTACTATTGTGTCGGCAGAATTTTGTTCATCAACCATGCTTGATTGACAACTCGAATGTTGGACAACACTGTACGTACGTAGATTAGTCGCTGTTCATATTAGGCGATAAATCACCAGCGACGCAGTTGGTTTTTAGGCGAGGCACGCACGGGGGTGAGAGAAAAACAATCCCATACCACATCCCCGAACGTCCCTCGCCTTCAAACCAACTGTGTCGCTGGTGATTTGTCGCCTAATATGAACAGCGACTTAGCGCGACAGACGCTCGATAATGCAACTCAGATCGAATTTCCAATAGGGTCGACAGAAGAGAGATTTGTGTTGCCTGTATCGTCAACAACTCGCTCAGAGTTGCATTATCGAGCGACTGTCGCCCTAATCTAAATACGGTGACTGATTTAAACTCATTTATCGTATTGGTATCGTCAGTAATTCGTTGAACGTATCGGTATCGATATCGATATCTTATAAGCAGAATTTGAAATCGTTGCATCCCTAATTTTAGATCGTGATTCTGTCTCTACAGCCTAACTTTAATACCCACACTCAAAAGCTTGAAAAAGTTGAAGAAAAAAAAAAAAACGATAACATCGTCTCCCGCTGCTGAAAAACATTTCGCAGTAGCTATTAACTTTAAGTTCCATTCGATTGCAATTAACAACAAGTTGATCTGGTAAATATTATATATAAATTTCTTGATTCACTCATTCTTAAAAGTTTATCACGACATACATATGTATCCCAGCAGTTGTATAGAAAAAGTGTTTTGTTTTTACATTTTTTCCTTTATTATTATTATTTTATTTTTATTATTTTTTTGTCAGCATTCTTTTGGATTTGTTTTTAGAGTATCGCTACCCGGGAGAATCCAAGCTAATATTCCATTTACTGAACCAATTCCAAACAAAGAGATACAACAGGAATATATGTTTATTGTATTTCGATAAAAAAGAAAAGAAAAAAAAAACCATAGGTTTCTATGAAAATTACTCCAAGACTTAATTTTTACAAATGCCAACACTTGACGGCATAAAATCTAGACTGAAGACGACCCAAATTGATGTGGAAAAACAATTTTTTTTTTCTCAATTTATTTTTCAATCATTTATGAAAAATGTTTTCGATATCGGAACCGAGATATCGGGGATATTTGAGTTCAATTCCCAAAGGATGTGGGATTACATAAGTGCAAACTTTTTCACTACGAATCTGTTATTTATTTAGTCGACTTAGAATATCGATATCGATACTTTAGTAAAACAAAAATAGGTATCGGAATGGTTTCGGCATCGACATACATAAATATAGATCAAATAGATTCAATTGGTTAACAAAATAGAAGAACTTCGGTTTAATTGGAAATGTCATTTACGCGGCGTAGTGTTTTGAGGAATAGAGAATTTTCATTATATTTAATTCCCGGAGCTGGCAGAGTGTAGTGCAATCTGAGAGACAACATTTTCAACTTGGGGGAAACTAGTTTTTTTCTTTTTTTTTTTTTTTTGACTGTAGGTTTATTGGTTTTCGAGATTTCGTTGAGAGAATTTACTTACGATGTTTTCTAAGAACTTTTTTTTATTATTTTATTTTATTGCTTTTTGTTATAATTTTTTTTTTTTTTTTTAATTGGAAACTGTTTAGTTTTTATTACTGTGAACGTTACGATTTCAATATTGAATTTTGTTTTAAGAATTCAATGTTAACATTTAGCGATAAGAAGGAATACCTTTACAGAAATCTATTCGTAATCATATAAATGTAATCAATGCTTGTAATGTAAACCGATCATTAAAAAATAAATTATTTGAAAACTTTAAAGAAATGAATGAAAATGTCGCATAAAATTGATCTATCATTGCCGCTTCAGACCAGAGTTGTAATGAATGAATGATTCATTTTTTGTATTTTAATTCAATTGATTTTTAATTCAAAAGAATTATCAATTGATTTAAAATATACAAAAACGAATCATTCATTTGCAGCTCTGCTTCAGACCCATAACATATTGAATTTTCGTAGAATTTTTTTAAATTTTGAACTTGATCGACTGAATACTTATTATTATTTATATTATTATGTATTATTATTAATAATAATATTATTATTTAGGTTATAAGAATCTGCGTAAAAAATCTTTTGTGCAGCCCTTTTGCCGAAGAAACTAAATTTATTAATAAGTGTTTCCCACTCAGACTCACAAAGTCTTCACTTACCATATTTGACCAAAAATCAGACCTGTTAAATAATCATTAATTGAATTGATTAATAGTCAGATTTTTTTTTTTTTACAATAGATTCAAATAATCATTAAAATTAATTATTTGCACGCTGAACCGCATAGTTAATGAGTACGATTGCGAAATAATTCAAAAATAATGGGGACTATTTTCGATTAATCAAAAAAATTCAAATTATTCAAAAATAATCAAAAATAATCTAGATTATTTTTAGATTATTTTGATTTTTTCTTCATTATTTAGATTATTTTTGATTAGATTATCATTTGATTAGACTATCATTTGAAAGTTTATAAACCTTCAAAAAGCTTATACTATGTTGAGGACTATGAGCCTAAGAGTCGCTAGACTGTCCGAGAGGGTACTTATGTCGGGACCCGAGTTGTTCCTTCGTATGGACTCTCTAACACACACACAACAGGGCTGAATACTTACTTTTAATTAAACGAAAAGTTTTACAAGAATCATTCTTTCAGTTCAAAACAACCGTTTGTAAATTTTCAATAATTTTTATTTTTTCTTCTTAAATTATAATATATGAATTATTTTAATTACTGTTATTTGAATTATTTTTAAGATTTTTTTTTTTAAATTTTTTTCCTTCGTTTGCTAAATTGAGCAAATTCTTTAAAAATTTCTATGCAATCATAAGTATTTCTGGTATTATACCGATTCTAGATATTACGAAAAAAAAAAATTCCTTTTTTTTTATACTACAAATCATTTTTTTTTTTATATGTATAAGTGTGTATAGGCATTCGTGTGTTAATATTGCATTTTCAGTTATTGTTTTTAATGAAATTTTCGTATGCTGTAGCGCATAATTTTGGATTGGATTGAATCATAAATGTTTTCAAGGGTTAGTTTATTGACCAATCGATTTCTTTTTTTTTTTTTTTTTCTTTTTCCAATGTGCTTTATATATTACAGTTTTATTGTGTGCACTCTAGTTCTATTAATTTTTGAACGTAAATTTATTATAAATTTTATCTACATATTGTTTTGTTGAAATATTCTTAGAGAGTGGGTGTAATTGTTATAAATTTTCGGGGAATACCATAGAATTCACCCAGCGGCCAAAATGCTGCCTACAGAAGTAATGAACCGTAACACATTTCGTAGGCCGTTAGCGGTAATGCATACGACCTCATATACCATCCTAGTATACTTTTTTTCGCGCGTGGCCGTTTTGAAGAGTGAACGCTTCCCACCACCACGTAAAGTAAGAGATTAGTGGGCAATTCGCCTACAATCTCGTATACTTTGTAAGCTATTGGTAGGCAGTTCGCCTACAATCACGTATACCTTGTAGGCGGTAGGCACTGTTGCCCGCTGGGCATGATGTGTGCGATCATAATGTCTGCGTGTTAAAATAATTCATCTCAATGGATCTCAATGCATCTTGGTGTGAGAGCAGAGTTCTTTATTATATTGTATGTCCGTGTTTAGATTTAGAAGAATTTTATTGTGGCAACTTGTAGTTCGATGGCCAGAAACGTACAGGGAAAGGGAATTTTATCGTCTATACCGACAACTCGTGTTTAAATGCGACAAATGTCAAAACCAACCTAATAAAATTTATAGTGTGTCGTCGAGACAATATTTTCGGCTGTGTAAATGTGGAAAAAAATTTTTTTATAGGAGAATTTCCGAAATTTTCGAGAGAAATTAATGCTCTATAATGTAAACACGGATTAAATTGAATTTGGGAAATTGCAACTCGAAGAATTTGATCACATACTCCGAAAACGAAGTGCGAAATGGCAGTGCGTGGGGGTTTCCATCTCCATATGGGTTACAGTAATGAAAAAAATTGTTTCTTCTAAATTTGAAATTTGCATAGCCTTTATTTACAAATGAAAAGTGGAATATTATATGACATTTCGGTAAATCGTTAGATGTGAAATTTTTTTTCTCGCGATACATACATATAAGTTACTAATAATGATGACAATATCGGTATTTGAATATCACTCTTTTTTATTGTGTTTTTTTTTTTAGCCCCTTTAAAGACAAGACAAAACCTGCCGAAATCGTATAAAGATTCAGAAAAACGGATAGCCCGCCATTAATTTTCGTATAATTTTTCTTTTCCCAGTTGGAACTGTTGAAAAAAGGACGTGTGGAAATCGTGGAAAAAAAAGAGAAAAACTACGAATTTTTTTTGTTCTTACTAATGCATATTTTATGACTAGGGCTCGGGAAAAATGAAAATCCCAACGGCCAAAATGCTGCTTACAGAAGCGATGAACCGCAACACATTTCGCAGGCCGTAGGTGGTAATGCATAGGACCTCATATACCATCCTAGTATACTTTTGTTCGAGCGTGGCCGTTTTGTAGAGTGAACGCCTACAAGCACCACATAAAGTAAGCTATTGGCAGGCAGTTCGCCTACAATCTCAAATACTTTGTAGATATTTGTAGGCAGTTCGCTTACAGTCTTGTATACTTTGTAAGCTATTAATAGGCAATTTGCTTACAGTCTTGTATACTTTGTAAGCTATTAATATTCAGGTCGCTTACAGTCTCGAATACTTTGTAGGCGGTCGGCACTTTTGGCTGCTGGTCTTATAAAGATTTTTGAACATCCTTGTCGAGAAAAAGTTAGAATATGAACCTAATCTGTTGTATAAGCATCAGTCCATGTATTTACACCACCGAGGTGTTTACACTATCCGGGGCTCACACTATCCAGATTCGACTGTGTATGTATATGTATATACACTCCGTATGCCAATGGCGTCGTATTGAAACAAATAATAATGATATTGTAAAAATCATCCAATAATTGTGAGAGTGTCCTCTTGGGGTTAATGTGTTTAACATGTATAAGTACTGGGCATTGTATACTATGATTTCTCGTCATTTTGTCCTTCTTATTCTAAATCAAATACATATATTTAACTAAACAATTGTATATACATATATATACATGCACCTTCATGCACATATATATGTATCCTTAATACATAATGTTTTAGATTTGGCAGTGCACTTTATTTTCTATTATTAGGCTTTAATACATACGGCTAACGATTAACTGATTTGTTTGTATTTTTTTTTGTTTTTTTTTTTTATTTTTATTTATTTATTAATCTTAATTATTTTTTATATAAATTTTTATTTTGCTTAAAAATTATATTGATTCAAATATAATTTGATTGAGAATAAAATTGGTTTTTTGTTTTTGTCAAAATTGAAAATGTTTCTACGTCATTTTTTGATAATAATAATTAAAAAAAAAACAAGAGTTTGCACGATCTCTCTATTTTTTGTTATTTTTTTTTTTTTTTTTTTTGTATGATCAATTGCACAGCGAAAAGTAATATACTTTTAGCTTGAAAGATTTATTTATTTTGAATTAATTTTTAAAGAAATTCTGCGACTATGGCCGCTTCAAGCGCTATTTGAACATGTATGTATGTATACAGGTATATGCATGCATGTAAACATGATATTGAAGTTTGAGACAGCGCCAGGGTGTTAGCTGACAGCTGATTATGATAACCCTTTGATGCCTGAATTTAAATCTGCGGTCTAATATTTTTTCTTTTCGACTTATACCAAAATAATGTAGTGGCGGTTTGTTTAACCAGGCGAAATTTTTACTTATTTCGATCATTAATATGTAGGTGCTGGAATAAATTTTCTTCTAGCAGAAAAAGTCCTAGAACTTTTTGAACAACCAATGAAATTGCAAAATTTTTCTTTTCCCTCTTTTGTTTTGTTATGTTTGTTCTTCAAAACTGAAAAAAATTGCTAGAAATAACATTGATTTTAACTCAAAAGAACTCATTTCAATTGAGCCATTACCTTTTAGAAAATCCACAAATTTGAACATACAATACATATGTGTATATTTCTACATGTCTACTTCTTGTACTCTTTTACATACATATAACTTGGAAACAGACTTCCTTTCGAAAAATAGTAATGCATTCTTCTCTTAAGCCAGGCATTGGCGCGCTAGAATTCATTTTGCGAAAGCCACTCACACGTATTGCTTGCGCTCTTCGTTTTTTGCATCGCTGTTTTCAGTCACTCTCGAGCTCTTGTTGGGGCAATACCGCGTACGCATCGTAATCAAATTGCTGTTAACAAGCAAAGCAAGTCTGGCAAGTCAGAAAGAACATGTTTTGATCGCCTGCAAATGCTCGGCATTCGTTATCGATTCGAGTCGTAGTTGCGCGTGGGGCTAGCGTCGAAAAGTGAGCGAATTGCAACCGCGTTACCTACTAATAATATTCTCTTCGATCTTTGTCATATAGTCGTAAATGAAGAAAGAGATCGGACGTCCGATTGTTGCGTATAGACGATATCAGGCATCAAAGGGATAACATTGCTCGAAAAATGTAAGTAATCTGTGTGCTTTCTTCGACAACCATTGAAAGTAATCGCAATGCGATTATGTCAGCCATTTTCCCCAAACGCGTTGCTGTCAGAGTTACCAACTGTCGAAACACTCTCTATAACGAATTTCTCTCTATAGCGAATTTTCTGAAGTCTTTTTCGCTACATTTTAGTGCCTTTTTTCCTTCCTAATAATGGATTCTCTCTGTAAGGAATACTGTTTTTTTTCCCCTGTCCCTTGGAATTCGTTATGGAGAATGTCGACTGTATATGACGTTATTTAGGATTGACGCTCACTAATGTGAAAGAAATTTGCTTTTGAAAACACACAGAATAGTCTGTGCAACGTTATTTATTAACGAAAGGAATGAAAAAAAAAAAAAAAAAATGAAAAATGAAAAATATATTTTTCATTCGATTTTACAAGTACATAGTGGAAGACAAGAGACCGAAATAATTATTGCGCAGCTAATTAAAGAGTTAAATAGGCCAAAATACGGAGAGAAAGAATTGAATTTTAAGTAATCAAGTTTTTTATTGGCGTATAGAATTTAGGAACTTTTTCTTATATTCTTTAATTTTTTTTATATATCTTTAATATTATTTATTATTTTTCATTATATATTTTTTTGAAATTTCCTATAATTAATCATACAAAGTACGATTTAATGTTGTATGCTATTACCTCACAGAAATTCATTTTATATCATTTTTATCTTATTATTCTTAACATCTTTTTATAAGAGTTAAATGGTGGCATGAAATGTTGATGAAGTTCTCGTGTATGTTATGATTCCAGTGTGAATTCGAGTGAAAATCTTCGATCAAATATTATAACGGATAACGAAGGAAGAAAAAAAAAAAAATAAAATGAAATTAGAAACTGGGCGAACTGAGAATTAACGTAATGTATGTAATTCAATTGGAGGATATTTACAAGGGACGCTTTGTTGTTTAGCAGTAGTTACATTTTTATTAAGACTTTTGAAATATTTAATGGAGATTTTTCATAAGCATTTACCCACTACAACGAGTCCGTAAAGAAGAAGTTGCGGCTCGGAAGAAATTCTTTTTTCGCTGTACCTTTGAGTTTTGTGAAAACTACAGCAAAGATAACTCCTAGTCGAGATCACTCCAAAGAAGTTGATCAATGAAACGCGTATGTTACATATGTACATATGTACATGTCACACACGAATAGAGTGAATGGAAACGATATTGCTGGATGTGTAATAGACAGCTGATCATAAGAACTGTGTATGTGATGAATGGGATAAGATTGATACTTGAAGTCAGGGCCCGATCCAAATCTGAGCAAAACCGATATTTGCCGCCCCTATGATGACACTAGGAGGGGGTGGGGGGGACTTCTTTTGCATATCAATGTGAAATCGCCGTCGAAATTTTTCCCGTCTTGCCGACCCCTACATCGCGAGGGGCTCGAAGTAGGAAATGCTATCCTCAGACAAGAACTTAAGTCGATCTCATTCCAGAAATACGACCATAAAATACTGCAGAGAAGGTCGATTTATTATACAGACAGAGACATAGAGAGAGAGAGAGAGACAGAGACAGAGAGAGACAGAGAAGAGAGAGACACAAGAGAGAGAGACAGACAATCCGAAGAGTTCAAGTTCGATTCCACGCTGAGGCAAACAATAATTGAATAACAAAAACAAGATAATACGAAGAAAGCTTCCTGCACTCAGGAGTGGTGTGACGTAATTCGTCAAATAGAGTGACAATGCCAGCCGGCACGTCACAATCAGCTTGTGTACAAATGTCATAACAAGCGTCCTACCAAATGTCAAGCATGCCGGACGAAAAGTCACCCTGACGTCATCGATTCCGTTTTATTGGTGATTGAAAGATCTTCAGGTGGGTGCGCCGCCAATAAACCAAAAAAAAGTAAGAAAAATGAAATCAAATGTAAAAAATTAGAAGTTATTATATGATATCATGGATTAGGATTAGGTTCTTGTGCTGCTTCTTTTGCTATGTGGCTTGAATGAGGTAAATTCTAGCTGAACGCATTTATGTATTTGCCTATATTTGAATATTTCATTTTAATTCCTTTTACCTACGATTATACTAAGTATTTTAACTATTAGTTTGAATATATATATATATATATTTATATATATATATATATATTTATTTGAATTTTGGGCTTACCTTATTGCAAAATTTAGAATATTTTTTCGTTCCTGTCGCGCACTTGTTAGTAATATATTTATATATATATGTATATATATGTGTGTGTTTGTGTGTGTGTTCGTGTATGTATATATAAATATATTTTACTTTTAGTATTGTTGAATAAACTATGCGTAGTAAAATATGCCTTTACAAAAAAAAAAAAAAAAAAAAATTGCTTAAAACACTTCATCGAAGGCTTTTGAAAATATATAAAGGAAACTCAAATTAACAAGGGTTATTCATAGTTGATATAGTTTAAAATAAAACCGTTTTAAAACTCATTAGAAGGTGTGATGATACTTTAACAACTTGAACCTTTTTGTTTTTGTTTATTTTTTTCTTTTTCAAATACATATGTATATTATCAGTTTCATCGAACATCAGATTGATTGAACATTTTTGAAAAGATCGAATTTAATTCATCTTATAACGATACTGATACTGAAACCAATACTGATACCGATACCGATACCATTTTCGAATCCGTCGCAAATTTCTGCATACATACATATATTGAGCTATGATTTAGAGACTAATTGGAAAAAGAAGAACGATTACAAGATTGAAAAAGTCAGCCTAAAAAGTTTTTATTATGAAAAAAAAAAGACCTGAAGAGATCGTATTTTGGCTGTTAGGTTAATTGAAATAACCTGCAGTAATGAGGAGGTCAATTTACCGAAAATGAATACTCTGCGGTTAATCGAAATATGACTAGTCAAAACATAAGTACACAGTATTTTATGTATGAGAATTGACTAGACCTTGAGTAACAACAAGTGATCTAGAAGAGCTGTGGTTCAAAAATCATGCCAAGTGGCATAAATGGAACGATTGATCTTTAATTGACCACAGGAGGCCTACTCGTGGAGGAGTTAAATGTGGGAATAGTTATTTTTCAATGACAGCTCCATTAAAAAAAAAAGACAGTTTTAAGCATTGGTAGGCAAATTTAAAGGGAGTAGTCTTGGTATTTTTTTGACTTGTCGGGATGTAGTTAGAATGACTGCAGGGAAATTTTGTTCTAAAAATATGGTGGTGGTCAATAAGGTCGATTGAAATGGGTAATCTTTAAAACATAAAATTTAAAACCGTATACATTTTTCTGATATATATATATTCCGAGCAGTTCTTGTATACATACTACAACGTTTATGTGTGTGACCATATGGTCACGCTAGGACAATTTCGGTGAAGTCAGGACCTCAGAAATGTTGAGGTTAAGAAGAGAAAACATAAATCGATTAGTCTTCTTAATATAGATGGGTACTGTTGCCTAAAATACGAGCTCCACAAGATGCAGCTCTGACCCTGAATACTGAATTATCTTGTTCTTTTTCTTAGCGATTATTAATCCCGTTTACAACGGGGTACGCTTTGGGGTCTTAATGATGCGACGAAATTTTTTCTACAGCCTGTCGCTTGGCCTGTCGCATCCCATATAATGCGTGAATAAATTTAACTATTGTAGGCTTACATTCGGAGTCTTCAATAGATCCTTCTTAAAAAACGACGAGCCGAGGCTGACGAACTATCTAAGGTCTTCTCCTTCATAAGGGCAGATCGAGGGCATACAAGAAAAAAATAAAAAATAAAAAATAAAATAAATAAATAAATGGATCCAAATGGCACAAAAGATCTATTCTGTCTTCCATTTCGGCATAGAACGAAACCCATAAAATTAAAAAAAAAACCTCTTTTTTATCATTTTTGATTTAATCTCTATTATTGATTTAACTAAATATACATATATATGTATGTATATGTATGTGGAAATCGGTTAAATCGATTATTGGCATTGTATCGGTAACAAATCAAAATTTGCAGTACCCAAAAAAATTAGTTGTCTTCCTATATCAAAATATCGTTTTAAGATTTCAACTGCTCGAGATGAATTATTGCATTGAAGTATGGACGCATACAGTGGCGTAGTGAGACATTTCGGTGCCCGGGGTACGATGGGGGCATAATGCAGGAAATGCCGCCCCCTCTAACCGGCCTCAATAAAAATACCTTCATAAAAATTGAAATATGATTGAGCGCCCAGGGCGGCTGCCCCCCTCGAGCCCCAATCGCTACGCTACTGCACGCATATAGATACAACTGTGTTCAATTACAATCGAATTGTCGCTAATATGACCACCACTAACCCTCTGCAGCTGACGTCGTAGTCTGGCAGACCTAGCAAAATAGACAATTTTGCGAACTTTTATAAAATCCGAAGATGCGATCCTTGTGCTCTCTTAAAGAAATGTCGTTTATTTCAAATTTTTATCCTTTTTTTTTTTTGGCTTGAAAACTGTTTGCTCTTATAAGAAATAAGGCCAAAAACGCGGCAGTGAGGAATCTCAAGAAGAAAATCAGTTTAGAGATGAGTCGTCTGGTAGACCCCACGTCAGCTGCAGAGGGTTAACAAAGCTGCCAAATCAATAGTTTGAAAAATCAGAAAATTTTACGATTCATTAACGATTATCTTTAAAAATTTTGAATGGGCAACTCTATTGGAGGGAGTTTGTTTTTCTTTTTTTTTTTTTTTTTTGTTCAATAAAAACTTTAATTTCGTTCAACAAATTTGGGCTGAGCAGAAAAAAATTCTTCCTAAAATTGCACATATAAAACTTAGGTACACAAAATCGTCCATTCGAAAAATTTCGACTATGTTCTCACATATACAATATGTACAACAAATAAATGAGTAAATAAACAAAACGAAGAAATATAACAGACGGTGATAACAAATTGGCTATAAAGATTACCTATTTAAAAAACATTCATTTCCATAAGAAAACAATTGATTTTCGAAAATATTTACAGTGGTGTAATTTACGTAACGTAACATACTTATGTATGCTAATAAGTTTACATTCGAATGTACGGATGTAAAATATTTTTGAAGAGAATTCATATTGGCTACTTTTATTTGTATATAATGTGTCTAGAATATGTCATGGCATAATTATAAACATTAGATATTTATGGTAACAGTATGATAAACATATGTTTGTTCAATTGATTAAATTATTTTAAATATTTAATGAATTATTGAGTGTATTATATGTTTAAATTAATAATGACTTTATTGAAATTTTCGAAAAATTTTTTAAATACATATAACTTGTGAAATATTCATTGAATTTCATATTTTCAAATTTCAAAAATATTTCAATTTTGAAAATTCATGTAACAAGATCATTTTAATATTTCAAACATTATTTAAAATACGTAACAGTTAGCCAAATTTCGAAGAACAAACATTGTTCTACTTGACTAAGCTATCCCTGGTTAAGTTTGGCCAACAATTCTGAGGACACTCCATTGTATTTATATATATATATATATATTATATATATATATATATATGTATATATAGTTCATATTTATTTATTTTTGCTGTTTTCGAAATTTGCAATTTTAATACGAATAAATTTTACTAATCGAAACGCACATGAATACATGAGCGCTTGTGCAGCATGTCCTCCTATGCTGTTTTGTTTTGTTTGTTTGTTTATAATTTAATATCTACATGTAACTATAACCAATTATACCTATTTTATGTATATTATATATATTATATATATATATATATATATATTCCTTTTTTTTCTTTATATTTTCGTATTGATTATAATTTTGTATAATTTAATTCTACGATGATAATAAGAATGAAATTACTTAGTAAAAAGAAACAATTTTTGTATAAAAATTTTTCAAAATATATTTTTCAAATCTTATGAACTACTCGTGTGTGTGTGTGTGCGTGTGTGTGATGACACAAAATTGCAATTTTCTCACGAAATCCTTTTGAACCATCGAATTTCTACGTTTCTGCAGCTCGCAACAATTCGCATTGAGTATTATCGAATGACCAAATTGCTTGAATAAAATCAGAAGAAGGTCAGCAGAAGATGAATTTTAATGAATTGATTTCAACAGAGTCGCTTTTAACCCTGCAGTAATGAGCCGGTCAATTTCCTAAGAAGGACTGGCCTTTGACCGGTCCAAATCCTACCGGTTATATCATGGCAGTTCGCTCCATCGATATCGAGTAGCCGGCGGTCGGTTGGTTTACAGGTTGGTTTAAGGGTAGTCTGTAAATGACACTTTCATCAACATAGAATAAATATATATAAGAAATTGGGTTTTTATTTTCCTTATTGGACTATCCATCCAAAAAACAGACAAAAATACAACAATTGACCCAAAAAAACTGGCCGTTTTGTGGACTACTTAGTCCCACTCCAATGACAGGCCTAGATTAAAAAGTTCAGTTGAATACATTAGAAGTGGAATTATAAGAGGACTAGTGCTGGTTACATAAAGGACTGACCGAAGGCTGACACTTGGGTCAGTCCTCCGATAACAAATAACCTTGGGTATGGAACAAAAGTTCCTCCAGCGAACGCAGTTACTGTTTGAACCCTTATCAAACAGAAAGAGCCTGATCGAATATTCTTAAGAAAATTTCTGATTCATTTCTGAAGCGTTTCCCCAGCGGCTTAAATGCTGCTTACAGAAGCAAAGAACCGTAACACATTTCGTAGGCCGTTGGCGGTGATGCATACGACGTCATATATCATCCTAGTATACTTTTGTTCGAGCGTGGCCGTTGTGTAGAGTGAACGCTTACCACTGCCACTGTATACTGCCTACAGTTTCTTACATATACTTTGTAAGCTATTGGTAGGCAGATCGCCTACAATCTCGTATACCGTGTAGCTATGAATAGGCAGGTCGCTTACAGTCTCGTATACTTTGTAAGCGGTAGGTACTGTTGGCCGCTGGGGAAGTTTTTCAATTCTGACAGAGCTGGAGAGAGCCCCATACGGCATTGCCATAAATCGTTAAACTCATGCGGAGGCAAATTTGAACCTTGTGTGTGTGCGTGTGCGTGTGTGTGTTTTTATGTATGTTAAAAGGTTAATGGTGAAATTGATATTTCGTGATTTCGTAAGAAGAAACATTTTTTAGCATTCACATATCTTTAAAGTGTGTGTTTGAAAACCATTTACACTTAAGACGCTAAAACGACGTCCTGATAAATTTTCTTCAAAATCCAAGTCTACTCGTAATTGCCTAGTGAGTATTTCTTTTCGTTTTATCATCATGAATTTGTTATTTTGTTTTTTTTTTTTTTTTTTGCTTTTCTGAACTCATATGTTCGTTTATAGCTATATGTAGCGTAAATATTCTATTACAATTATCATAATAATAATTATTATTGTTTTAAATTAAATTTTCTCTACTTTCATTTAACTATGTATTTCAATTTGTTTTTGATTTTTTTTTGTTTTTTAATCGTTTGGATTTTTGAATTTCCTCTTTTTACGCTGTCTTATATTTTGAAGCGCAGTGTTTATTTTTGTTTTTGTTTTTTTTTATTGTTGTCGTTTATTCGCCATTCTAGAAATACGTATTCCTAAAAAATGTACTTATTCACACATACCTACACAATTATTAAACATTGAAACTGATTAATTTATCATTTAGTGGTTTTTGTTGTTGGTTTTTTGTTTTTACTTTTCTACCATATTTAAAATGAAATTTTCTCTAATTGATTTACTAGTTTTGTCCTTTTGCTTTTGTCGTCGTTATTTTCGTTTTCGTTTTCGTTTTCATTTTCTTTCTCTTTTTCTCGTTTTTTTTTTATTCGCCTTTGACTCGGTTTGCTTTATCAACAAAATGTTAGTTAGTTATTTGCCCATTCGCTCGCTTCTCGTCTTACTTATCTTACAATGTTTTTTGTTTTTGGTTTTGTTTATCGTCGTTGTTTTTGGTGTTTTATCAAAAATTTCGCTAAATTATTTCGCACTTCATTACGTTTATTTACGGGTTTGAATATTCCGACTTGAAGCAAAATGTTTCTGAGAGCTTTTTATGGTTAATTCGTACAAATACATATGTTCGTGTGTATGTGTGCGTGTGTTTTCTTATTTCGATTTTTTTCATTGTTTCCATTGAAATAATTTCGTTAAGTCAGCAAGCATTTCACTTTTTAACTTCAATTGTCAATTATCAGCTTAGTTCACAGCTCAAAGAGAGCGAAGACTTTTTGAAACGGAAAGCGGAAAGCGGAAACGGAAGGCGGAAAAAATATTGTCATTTTGGCAGAAACAATTTTTGAGAACCGTTTTGATAGTGTTGCCATATCTTATCGTTTTTCCTAAAATTTTATCGGCAGTGAAATTAATGTATATATATATAAATATATGTATGTATATGTATATAGTTTCTAAATTGATTTCGCCTTATTTTTTTATTTACGTTTCGTGTTTGAATTTGCGTTTTTGAAAATATTTTTGTTTGTTTGTTTTGCTTTTGATTTAATTTCGAAACTTTGTTTTGCACCTAGTCCTTATTTATCGTATTTTTTAAATTTTTTAAATTTTTTTTTTTTTTTTTTTTGTTGCTTTAACTGTAGTTATTAAGCGTTGAATTATTGCTCTTCGATATTTTCAATAAAGTAGATTGAACTAATTTCAATTGGTGAATTTAGCAAATTTTCAAATTTTCTCTAGATTTTAAATGTACCTATTTACATATTTTGTTTTTTAATTAAGTTAATTCTTTTAAATGTCTTAAGGCGTTTTGCTTTTGTTTTTCTTTCTTCTTCTTGTTGTTGTTGTTGTTTCTGATGATGTCCAAAGCATATACATACATACATATGTATGTATGGTATGTATGTTGAAAATGTTAAATGTGTGAGTTTCCGCTTCTGTCTGCCATTCCCATGCGAATTCAGATGCAGCAAGGCGATGGTTGTAGCGATGTATCAACGATGGATCTTGCTGTGGATTTTGTGAGAGGCGTTAGGCGTTGGTGGTTTTCGAGGGGCGACAATGTTAATTGTATAATTGGTGCCTCTGCTAGAGTGTTGTGGTGCTAACGAATGCGTATATTTCGCGCTCCTTTGTCTGGATTTTCGGGGTCGTTGAATGGAGACGACAAGGCCATGCTTTTTGAGCTGATGTGGTATTTGCCTGCGACATTGAATTGGAATTTTTTATTATTGCAGTTTTTTTTTGGGTGGTTTTTTTATTTCTGTTTATTTTAATTAATTCCTTTTTTTTTTTTTTAAAATTTAATTCAATTTGATTTATGTATGTATATTGATTGAAAGATTGTGGATTTGGTGCTTTTTGTTTTATTTCTTGCGTAAAAATTCTGTATACTTTCGTGCACGCTTGCGGACTTTTTTCAAAGCGTTGCTTAGCTTAAAGCTCTCAGTGGTGTGTTGGAATTGAAGTTGGTGCTGACAGTCATAGCTGTAATTGCAATGGTCGTGCTCCATTGTTGTCGAAGAGGATGTTGGCGAACGATGACGATGATGGTGGTGATGGTGTCGTTGTTGCTGTTGTTGACTGCTGTTGTTGCAATTGCAATCGCAGCTATCACATCGCAGCTTCTTGCGTGTGATGATGATGTTGATGCTGATGCTGATTTTGGTACTGGCGATGTTGGTGTTGGTGTGGGTGTTGCTGTTGCTGTTGGTTTTGAAGTGGGTTTTCGTACTCGTAGTATGTTGTTGTTGTTGTTGTTG
Source organism: Chlorops oryzae (assembly GCA_020466095.1). Lineage (NCBI taxonomy): Eukaryota > Metazoa > Arthropoda > Insecta > Diptera > Chloropidae > Chlorops > Chlorops oryzae. The sequence continues at coordinate 143,303,311 of CM035806.1, forward strand.
GATTAGCAGATGTCGTTGTTGTTGTTAACGAAGAGCATCCGGGTGATACTGGTGACAATGGTGAACACGGTGTTAGCGATGAAAACTGACAACTGCCACGCTGTGAGATAAGATTATGATCTGAGGATGCATCGAATGACTCGAAGGAGACACCTTTTCGTACTGGTGGTGATGGCAGCGGCGATGAGTGTTGCCCATCGCTGGACGAAGAAGTTTCCAAATTGGTAACCGTTAGCTTATGTGTACTGATGCTGCTGCTGATGGTGTTATTATCGAATGCTTTTGGTAGCTCATCGATGGCTAAGGTTTTTTCGAATAATGAATTCGATGACATGTTTATGTAGTCGTAACCCTGCTGCCCATACGATAGATAACCCGAATGATGGGCTTCGGTGGATAGGTCAACATTACGTCGCATGGTGTTTATGAATTTCACTTCATTGGACTTTGTGCGTTCGTTCGCCGAACTACTCGTCGTGCTGGATGTATTGAAAATGATATTTATATTATTGCTACTCGATGAGAGATTGATATTCGCCGATGACAGTGGTGTGCCGTTGCGCGATGATAGTTGTGCGGCGGCGGCGGCGGCGCCGATGTGCTCGGTTCAGTTCCCCAGCTGTGCATGAGGTTTGTATCTTTGTTCGAGCTCTGACGGCTCGAGTGCCAACTTTTGTTGCCTGCCGTTGATTCGAAGGGTCGTGCTTCACGTACGCTTTCAACTTCAGATGAGTCGGCTGTTGTTGTTGTTGTTGCTGTGGTTGTTGTTGTTCCGGTACCAGTTGTGGTGCCATCGGTTGCACTATTCTCAATAGCTGCTATACTGCTGCTGCTGTTGTTGTTGGCAAAGTTATTTTTGTACTGAAATTCTAGAGCGTTGCTTGGTTGAAACGGATAGCTTTTGGAATTATTGAGTATGTCGCCACCGTTTTTGCTTCCTTTCGATAGATATTGGTGTATGTCCTCGCTGGTGATTTGTAGATCCTGATCGAGGTATGTATTGCATTGTATGTAATTACTGCAGCAGTTGTTGTAAGCCTCGCCCTCCTGATGGAAGAGCACAGTTGTCGATGACTCTTCAAGGTCACAGCTGAATGGGCTTTCACGGAATTTCCTTACGCTAGGGCATGTTCTTGTTGAGCCCTCATCTCGATCGCGAACGCGAACGCGAGTAGCTTTGTGCAGCGAATGATCTGAACGATGGTGCATCGATTGAATGCTTTGCTTTCGACGGAAAACAGCGTCAGTCTGTTGCGGTTGGGACTCGTCACTCTTCCAGGCATCGATTTCGGATTCCAGTTTTTCATCGGCCAGGAAACTCCATCGGATGGGCGACGGTGAGCACGCATAATCGGGTAGCTCTTGACACAGGGTATCCTTGGAGCTCTGTCGTTCGATTGTGACTTTCGATGGGGAAACTATGACTTTATTATAGCTACCGGCGGATTCTATTGGCTGTCTGAAGTTTGTTGCTCTCACACGATCCCGATCACGATCACGATCAAAGACCGATGATAGTGAACCGATTTCGATTTGTTGTCGCCCGCTTTTATGATTCGGATGGCTGGTGTCCAGCCCGCGCAACGATATCGAAGTGTAGCTTGGCTGGCGCTGATGCAGCGCACGCCGTTTCCTCATTGCTATCGAGGCGGATTTGATCGAATTGTTACGGCTCAGCGATGAACGCGATCCGTACAGGCTGGTCGAATCGGTTTGATAGCAATAATCCGATGATGTGCAGCAGGACGATGGACGTCGCGACGAACCATAAAGATCTTCGGCAAAGAATTGTGCCAATTCTGTGCGCGATGAGCTGCAACAAGTAGACTTGGGCACGAAAATCTCCTGAATTTCACGCTCGATGCATGAACGATCATGATCATGATCACGGTCACGATCTCGGTCACCAGCTCGCGTGGCAGTGAGGGACGTTGAACTAGAAATATCGATTGCCGATTTATGGCGGCGAGAGCAGTTAAGATCATGATATTTGTATTTCGTAGATGGACGATCGTGCGCCTGACTGTGACTGTGACCGTGAGGACGATGGAAACTTGAATTTCCGCTAGAACCCCTAGCAGCACCAACAACGCCGCTGCTGCTGCCGTGGCTATTGCAATTGGCGTCACCATCACCACCACTACCGATTGTATGCTGACTACCGTTCTGTCGCCGATTGCGTCTGCGATGATGATGGTGGTGATGATGATGATGATGGTGCGAATGAGAGGATGTCGACTGAAGGGATGCACGTTGAGATGAGTGTGCTGTGCGAGCGGGTGAATGTGATCGTGAATGTGAATGGGAATGGTGAATGTGAATGTGAATGCGGAGTGTCCGCATTGCCACCGCATGGTACTGTTGCTGCTGTTGCTGTTGTTGTATTGACACTATGGTGCGACTGGTGCGGTGAGGAGTGCAGACTATGCGAATGGTGACTATGTGGGGACGTGTGACGGCTGTGTCGTGGACTATGCTTGCGCTGTTGGTGCTGGTGCATTTTCTCTTGCTGCTGATGGCTATGACGGTTGTGGTGTTGCTGGTGATATTGCTTTTGTGAATGTTTCGCATGAAGCTGTTGCGTTTGATGAATATTATCGGCGCTTGTGCTTAATGGTGCAACAAATCGCGCATTATGCGTATGACGCTGGTGCATTTGCTGGTGCTTTTCATTGTGAGCTTGATTATCGTCGTCATCAGCATCACATACAATATCCTTTTCGTAGCTACAGTGTACGTGATGTTGATGTGATTTCGATTGCTGTTGATGTGATGATTGTTGCTGCTGCTGCTGCTGGTGTTGCTGGTCTCTTTGCGACGAGTTCTGGAGCGGGTATTCATTATTAATGCTGTGTACACTGGCAGTTTCAGGAGGTAAGGCGTTCCTCAGTCAAGGCCCGCTGTTCGGGCAGGCAGGTGCTGGCTGACGAAGGTGATGGGGCACAGAGGCAGCGTTCCGGCCCTGGTGTGTACTTCTGTTGCCTTCTAAACAACGCTCGGATGCAGCTGCAGAGTTGCCAATATGAATTGAAAAAAATTCACAAATAAATAAATCAAAAAAAAAAAAAAAAAAAAAAGTGAAAATGAAAAGAATAAGAAAGAGAAAGCAGCATTAAAATCTCATTTCAAAAATGCATTCGGTTAAATTTCTTAAATTCTTAATTTGCTTAATAACATCAAAAAGTCTTTCACACTTGCCCAGTGGCGTCTGTGTCGGCCACTTTAGAATAGTAATTTTGAATTAGAATCAAGTTTGGAATTTTCAGAAAATTCTATTTTTTTTTTTTTTTTTGTATAAATGTATGAGGCCCCTCTTACCCTATCATAGAAAATTACTGACTCTCAAATAATTGACGTTAATTTTATTTTACTTTTTGATATTATTTATAGCAAATATTTGTGTGATAAGGTTGAGGCAGTTTTTTAGTGGCAGCGTGTTTTCGTTTTAATCTTTTTCTATTTCTTGTGATTAAAAAACTTATTTGGATTTTATATCTTATGAAATTTATCTATAATTAGAACAGGGAAAAAGGGGGACTATCGCATGCAAAGAATTTTCAAAATATTACCAAAGTCAAAACTTAAAAAAGAAACCATGCCATGCTACGAGCAATGTTTCTATGACTTTTATACACTCATATATAAGTACATATATATGCAGGTATATACCGAGGTATGTTACGATAGAAAAACATAAAAATGAAAATACTTAAAACAGCTCATTCATTTATTGAATGCTTCGTATAATCGATATATGTATGTATGAGAAAAATCAATTGGCAGTTGAACTTTCTTCATTAGTCTTTAAATATCATCGACAATGATGGGAATTAATTCGCGATAATCGTCGCGTTTCGCTTCGATAATCCTTTTCGATTTTCAATTAAATTAATTAGTATATATTTCAATTAAAATTTCGATTTAATCGTTTGCATACTTTTGAAATTATCAATGAAAAATTTACCGTTTAAAAATCTCAATGAGGTCGCTCCCTGTCCGCATGAGGGCGATTTTCATTTTGAAGCGTTTGTATCACCGTTAATAGGAAGCGCCTCTTAATTTTGTCAAATTTGTGATCTTTGGCGGAGATTTACCCCCCTATTATGAATTTTTACGATAGAAGATAAACGCTTGCAAGCATACGAATATTTGTACGGATCAATACGATAAACTTCAATAGCGTAATATGGAATAACAGAATGCAAGCGTTTATCGTATACCGTTAAAAATTCATAATAGGGGGCTTAGTTTTTCGGTTCATTTAAACGGAGACGTAGCTTTCGTTTTGAGAATATTTCAAAATCAAATTTAAGAGAAAATTCCATTCATTTTGAAACATACAATACTACAAGCGACACTCTCTAATTTTTTTGAATTTGCTTGTAGGTATGATAAGAATATGCGGGTGCGATAGAGACAGAGAACAGTTTGCATGAGTGCGACTGAAAAAGATAGAGTTTTGTCAACGACTGCTGTGGTGAACAGTTCAACAGCCCTGCAGGAAGTATGAGTAGTTAAGCTCTAGCGTTTTACTAGTTCTAATTCCACCAGCACTGGTTCTTCTTTTTTATACCCCTGGTTATGTATTACTCTGTACATAATTAACATTGCGTGTGGGCTAAAAATCACTAATTGTACACTTGAACTAACGCTTTTTTTTTTTAGTGATTTGGGAACCAATTGGGTAAATTGGGTATAGTAAAACACTAGTTCCTTTGAAAGATTATTGACCATATTTTGTGGTTTTTTGGTTATTTTTGTTCTAAAATTTTTTGAGCCTCCAGTACGCAATATTTAAAAGACACCGAATTATTTTTCGTGTTTGTTTTATTTACAAAAATAGATTTTATTTTTGATTTCGGAGCACCAACGCTCTTTGCAACAACTATATAATGGCAACTCTTATTACTGACACGAAAAACCAATTTTCCATGCAATACTAGTCGGAGCTTTATATAAAGCTCTACCCCCCTTTGCACTAGTTCTTTAGTTTTGGTGAAAGTACTAGTTGCATCCGGGCAATATACCTCACGCTTCCTAGAGGGTAATAAGCATTGAGCTCTGCTGTGTTGAAAGTCAGATTGTAATGTCGGTGTGTGAGTTCATATGTACACAAATCGTGGTGAAAGTCAGTTTATTTTATGTGAATGTGTTAACTGTGGGCAAAGTCAGATTGTGAATGGGCAAAGTCGGTTTATACAAGCTCCCCTCACCCGTCTTAGTGATTTTGGGAAGTGTCGCTTGTAGTATTGTATGTTTTGAAACATTCAGGGGATATTCGTTCCCGTGAAAAAAAAGAAATAAAAAATGCACTAGGTACTTACGGCTGAAAACTACAAAAAATTGAAAGAAAAACACATACCGTCCCAGCAGGAAATGTTCCTAGTTTAAGACTCACTCGTCTAATGGTTCCACTCGCACCCATATTTCCCACAAGATAAGGACAAAAATTCTTAGCAATTGCGAGTTGTATCGAACACGTCGGTCCCATTGTATATGTACCCCTAATCGATAGATCGCGGCGAATAAAGTCGTTCTGTTGGTTGGTAGCCGCGTTGAAGCATGGATAGCCAGCCTCAGCTTCAGCCTCAAAGCAAGGGGGGCGGGGTGCGGGTCTATTATCCATGCCAATATTGCATAAAAACTTGCCCCATGGTCTATATAATATATCGTATTTATATACATAGTCTTCCCTCTCGAGCAACGAGTTCAATTGAATTGGGTTCGTCGAGAGGGAGCCAGTGTCGCAGTTGTTTTACTGGGTACTGGGTCCTAAGAATTTGAAGTTAGATGTGAAAAAAGTTAAGTATCTAATGAAAGTCCAATCAATCAATACTAAAACGGATATCATTAGTTACTCGTAAGCTGCTGAGTGACTTGGACTAAGGTCTTTTTTATAACAACTTGTAATGCAAGCACTGATCTGCAAGCTTTTCAATATGGACTTACGAGTATATTGAAATGAGGTAGGAACCAGCATAGGGGATGAATATAAATTCCCACAAAAGCGATCGACTTTGGAAAAAAATTGTTTGGAGAAATTTTATGCCAGCTTGTTCTGAGTGTGTGAGAAATCCATATGGAGACAATAAGGTGGTTCGTGATTTCTCTCGGGTCCAGATTTGTTCATAAATCGCTTTATGTATTCCTTAAGATGATCCGATTTTCCAATTTTATGACAGTGGTGTTCAGTGGTGGCTAACTTACTCACTTAGCCATAAAATCCCTTAACAAAAAAAAAAAAAAAAAAAAAAATTGAAGTTCCTTCTTTACAGGCCCACCACTCGTCGTGCCTAAAGTTTTTTTTTTTTTAAACTAGACTCTAGTGTAGACTGCGCCTTAATGGAAAATTGATAGAATTAATTTTCATTGGTGATTGCTGATGACTGCTGGTGTGATGCGGTGTGGTTGCCGTTGAGAAAAATTTCAAAACCATTGGGAATATATGGAGATTTTACTATATGTATGATTAGATTAGGTCCTTGCTGTTATGCAGGATGATGGACTATTTTTCTTTTAGTTTTTAAGCCAACGTATTCGTATATTTGACATTATTATTGGAAGGTGTGTGGTTAGAATGTGACCCAATTAATTGCGAAAGCGATGAAGAGACGTTGGTGTTTTATTGGTTCGTCTCCTCCATGTGTATTAGTTAGAAGCGTACATATGTATGCATGTATGTATGTTGTGTGTGTGTGTGTGTTGGTGGGGTACTTATATATTTATGTGCGTGCTCTGTGGCGAATTGCAACTTGCAGGATCTTTTGCTCTTTGACTCTTTGTCCTTTGGCTCTCTGCCTTTTCGTTTGTATGGAAATTTTGGCATTTGATTTCGTTGAAGCAAATTTTTCAAATGCTCCGCTCGAGACAAAGTGTGATAAAAGATTTAATCATATTCGTATAATAAAAATTGATCTTGATAGTGAAGTGTGGCTTCGGTAAATATCATGAGATATATATTTACATTGGTCGCGTGTGGCGTGTTTGTTCTTGTGTGGCTTCGTGATGGTGTGGTGGTGGTTGGTGTTGGTGTTGGCTATGGTGGGCGTGCTGCTACACACAAATTACGAGAGTATACCTGTTAACGTACATATTCTTCCGTGTGCCGAATGCCTTCGAAAACTATCTGGATTGTACGTGTAGTCGTAGTAGCATTTGCGCATAGCAACTGGCGTTGAGTGTATGTTTGTACCATAATTAGTGTAACAAGTCGAGCTCCCGGCTAGACTTGTGGTTGGACCCAGAAGATTGGTGCTATCGCTTAAGGGATATGGACCCATACCTTCAACCGTCAACGAAAACGAGGTGGTTCCAAAAACTTTAGTATTCAATTTCAATGTGGGTTTTAAGTATGTATATTTTTATTCAATTTTTTTTCCAATTTTTTCCGATTTTTTTTTAAGGTTTTTGTTTCATTTTTTTTTCATTTTAATTTTGAATATTATAAAAATATTTGTTTTTTTTTTCAGTTATTCCAAATGGGTAGTATATATATATTTTTTTTTTTGCAATAATTTTCAATGTAATAAAAAAATTATTTTAAATTAATTAATTCGGTTACATACGAAGCGATTAGTGTTTTTATTGTGGTTTATTCGAATGGATGACGAAGAAAGGTTTTTTTCATTTTCAGTTTCAGAGAGTTTCCAATTTGATTTAGTTTGGTTTTATGGTATCCAATGGAGATTTTTGTCAGAATTTGTTTCATTACCGCAAATGAAAATATGCCAAGATAATTATATCGTAATTATTATTAATTGAGATAAGAAAGGAAATAAAGGATAATTTAAAGTCTTTATTTTAACAAGAAATAAACGTACATTCATTTGTGCGGTTATGTTATTTTTGGTTACATACATAAGCATGCCGTTGCCAAGTCGAATGTAAAAATAAAAACAAACACAAAAAATCTAAAAGTTGACACACGCAAAGCTTAAATTTCCAATTTCGAATGATTTCAAATCGTGATGATTTTTTTTTTTTTTTTTTTTTTTTTTGACTATAATATAAATGGCAGGGACACAGTTAGGTCCACATATGCCAGGATAGAACTTTTGCAATATGTAAAGGATCGAACGTTTAAATGACCGTCGTCAGGATTATTTTCGAATTTGTTAGGTTAGAACGATTTATCTTTGTTGAACTTGTCCAATACGAGTGCCATTGAGTACTTCTATTCCTCCTTGACACACGTTTAGACTTAGCGATGAACAGGATCAGATCCTTAATCAGGATTAGTTTCGCTGTATCGAAATTTAAGGTTAGAACACGTTTAAATGACCGTCGTCAGGCTTCTGATGTGAGCTACACTTGGCGATTGGAGCCAGCTCATAACGCGAACAAGGCACGGACAACCTTCTCAATCGAATTTCCGCATGCAACTGTCGTGATGATTTTGAAAACAAAACATTTTGAACAGACTTCGGTCGAGTTTCGTTCCAATTTTTTTCTTTCAATTTCATCATTCAATCTTTTCAATTGCAAAGTTCTTTCGAATTTTAAATCAAATCGGATTCTGGTGTCTAGAGTGGCCATGTGATTTTCAAGCGGCGAAATAAATAAAATATCGTTTGCTGAGCCAAGGAATTCTTCTAACAGCATTTACGGATTATTTGCTTCAGCCAAATTGGTCAATAAGACATAGTTTTTTTTTTTTTTTTTTTTTTTTTGAAATAATAGTTACATCTGGCCACCTCTTTCTGTTGATGCATACGACCTCATATACCATCCTAGTATACTTTTGTATCAAAGCGTGGCCGTTTTGAAGAGTGAACGCCTACCACCACCACATAAGTAAGCTATTGGCGGGCAGGTCGCTTACAGTCTCGTATACTTTGTAAGCTATTGGTAGGCAGTTTTCCTACAATCACCAATGCTTTGTAGCTATTATATTACATTTATATTCAGGTCGCTTACAGTATCGTATACTTTGTAGGCGGTAGGTACTGTTAGCCGCTAAGATCACTCTCAGACGGGATTTATAAAACCGCGGTTTAACCGTCAGATATTTGAATATTATAATATAATATATACAGGATTTGTGATTAGGGTGCGAAAGGTTTTTTTTAAAATGTTTTTTGGTTGAACATGGTGGTCGTCCATATATTACGTCAGCATGTTTTTGACCATTTTAGACTCTCCCACCCCCTTATCATTAACCGTCATAGTCCAGATATAGTTTTAAAATGTTTTCTTATAAGATAGAGATGATGACGTGATCTTTGCGAATTGACCCCCCTCCCCCCTCATCATCAAGCGTCATCATGCGCGATAAAACCTCCTTCCCTCCGTTTGATGACGTAACATATGGACGGCCGCATTGGCTTTCGTATGTAAATGAAAACCGACGCGTACAGGGATGGGATGGCTCAATGGCCTATTGACCTGCGGTGCCCGAGTTCAAATCTCGCTCGGGCGAGCGTCGAATTTTTTTCAGATTTTTTTTTTTTTAAGTAGATAATGTTATGGGCTTCAGGCTTCAAAATTTTTATTTTAGATAGCACTTAAATTTTTATTTTGTAGAGCATTTCAAAATAAGTTGGCCAATTTTAAGTTGGGTGTTTGTGACACACAGAACTATATGAAAGCGCGCCTACATTCCAATTTTTAGTTGATCCAATAAAAAATTTGTGTTTTGCCACAAATTTTAAATTGGCTAAGTCTGTTGTGTTACATACGTTCTTATGGGGCGCCGTACACTACTCAATTTTTAGTTGGTAATGTTCTATAAGCACATGGTACCGAGTAATTAACAAATTATTATGTAGTTAATTAATAAAAAATTAATTGAATTGAAAGTACCCAATTTGAAATTGTATAGTCGGCGCGCAAGAGCACTTTTCCAACTAAAAATTGGCCAACTAAAAATTGAGTAGTCGGCGCCTAGCCTAAGAAGATAGTTTATAGGAATTTTCGCGCGAAAATGTGAAAGTATTCACGAAAATTGAGAGCGGAAACTTTTCTTTCTCTATTCTCACCCATAAGAATCCATGAGAATAATGATAATCCGCCTAATATAATAATAATAATTCTCGCCTGCCTTGGGATTCGAACACGAGCCTTCGGTTTGATGATCGGACATGCTAACTTCTGATTTTCGCGCAGAAAATTCATTACATGAATGCTCAAGAAATTTGAACTGTAGACCTCCTCGTTGACCATGTCTATAGAATGACAATTGGTGAAAAAGGGGTCAATTTGCCCCGCATTTACAGCAGGGTTGTATCGCTCACATAAAGACACACAATTATGCGGTGCCGAATGACCGTGTCTGGCCTCCTAGGCAAATAGGACCGGCAAAATAGTTTGTGAAATAAGAAATTAGAAACAAAAAAAATTATAAAAAGTGGTCCGTTATAAGATAGAAATAGAGAGAGAGAATGAGAGAGCGAATGATTAAATATAAAGTATATTCCCGTTCTGCACGAAACTGCCCAATTTCTTAAAAACTGTATGAAAATTGGGCAGAATTGAGCAGTTTCGTGTAGTTTCGTGTAGTACGGGAACATACCTATTATAGCTAAATTAGCACAATGTTTATATAACGTCTCTACTCTAAAGCTGCCCTCAAACGCTTCAAAAAATCACCAATTGGTTGAATTAACAATAAAGATTTAACCAACCATAAAAGATCTGTTCCCGTACTGCACGAAATTGCTCAATTTTGCCCAATTTTCGTACAGTTTTCAAAAAATGGCCCAGTTTTGGGCAGTTTTGTGCAGTTTGGGAACAGTCCTAAAGATAAATAATAAAAAACAATTTGGAAAACTTGCAATCTGTTTGTCAACCACAGCCATGGACACGAAATTTTACGTCGTTTTCAACCGTTTGATGGACTTATTGACGCGTTTGTAGGCCACTTAACACAAAAAGTATACATACATAAATTAATTGTTAGTAATTTTTAGATACATATATAGCAGAGCATACGAAAATGTGAAATTTTTTGTCAAACCTATCATATATGTATATACGTACATATATGAATATCGTGACATCACGACTACAAAAATTAAAGGAAATCAGAAAAAAATAAATAAGAAGGAAATACTGAAAAGGGACATTTCGTGATAACGATACAGGGTGAGTGAGTGAGTGAGTGAGTGAGTTCATTTGTAAGATGATCAGAATGATTTCGGTGATATGGATGGACACGATATGATGTGAGTTGAAAATTTGTATATTTCTTTCATTAATTTTTTTTCTACTTTGAGTTTTTTTTTTTTTTTTTTTGAGTGTGAGTTTGAGTGATTTATGTCACAAATTTGTGCTGGAACTATTAGTTTCTTCAGCTACATTTTTGACAATTAATTCGATCGATAGATCGACCGGCTTGGGTAGTTGATTGTTCTTTGTTGGGGGGGATTATCAGCTGTACATACATATGTTACATACATTTGTTAGTATTACTTTTTACATGGAACAGACGAACAATCGACAGACAAACAAAAAAGGAATAACACGATCAAATGAAAATACAAAAAAAAACGAATAAAATGAAAATAAATATTTTGGTTTTTTGTTTTTGTTTAATTCTTTTTCAATTCTTACGTGAGTCATGCTGGATTTATTTTCCTCAATATCCATTAATGCGATCGATACCGATCATGCTCTGCGGCTCAGGCATTGTCATCTCGCATACTTGAAATTGACACTACTACGATTATGTTTACGTTAGGCATGTATGTAGGTATATATGTGCATAGGTTTCCTCGATTTATTAATTTAGGGTTTTTTTCTTGCACCCCCGAATCTCTTATTAGTAGAGACTATTTATTTAATTTTTTGTTTATTGTTTATTACGATTGTCGGCAAAGCAAAGTGAGTCTCTCGGCCTCGAAGAGGTAACTATAAGCCATTTTTTAGACTTTCGTGAATTGTTGTCCTTCTTATAACCATAAAATTGGCCTTTATGATCTACGAATCTCTCGAGTAGGCACATTGGTAAAACTACTCGAATCTTCCTAATAAGAGTTAAGTCCCCTCCGGTTTTGCATTTAACCAACTACTTGTCGACCATCTCAATGCTTTGCCCTCTTTAACGGGTAGCATCTCTCGGCTTGTTCTTACGTTCCTCTTCTCCCTCTCTCCCTCTCTCCCTCTCTCCCTCTCTCCCTTTCCCTCATCTCCTCTTCTCCTCCTCCTCTCCCTCTCTCCCTCTCTCCCTCTCTCCCTCTCTCCCTCCTCTCTCCCTCCTCCTCTCCCTCTCTCCCTCTCTCCCTCTCTCCCTCTCTCCCTCTCTCCCTCTCTCCCTCTCTCTCTCTCTCTCCCTCTCTCCCTCTCTCCCTCTCTCCTCTCTCCTCTCTCCCTCTCTCCCTCTCTCCCTCTCTCCCTCTCTCCCTCTCTCCCTCTCTCCCTCTCCCTCTCTCCCCTCCTCTCTCCCTCTCTCCCTCTTCCTCTCTCCCTCTTCCTCTCCTCTCTCCTCTCCCCTCTCTCCTCTCTCCCTCTCCCCTCTCCTCCTCTTCCTCTCTCCCTCTCTTCCCTTCTCTCCCTTCTCCCTCTTCCTCTCTCCCTCTCTCCCTCTCTCCCTCTCTCCCCTTACCCTTTCTCTATCTCTCTCTCCCACCCTGTCCCTCTTTCTCCCTTTTTCTCCCTCTCTATCCCTCTCTTTTCTCCTTTCTCTCTCTTCTCCCTTTTCTCCTTTCTCTCCTTCTCTTTTCCCCTCTCTCTACCTCTCTTTTCCCCTCTCCCTCTCTTTTCCCACCAACCTCTCTTTTCCCATCTCCTCCGATCTCTCCCTGTCTTTTCTCCTCTCCTCGGATCACTCCTCGGATCACTCCTCGGATCACTCCCTCTCTCCCGCTCTCATTTCCTCTCTTTCCCTATCTCACCCTCTCTCACCTTCTCTCTTCCTCGTTCTCCCTCCCTCTCTCTCTCTCTCTCTCTTTCTCCCACTCCCTCCCTCTCTCTTCCTCGTTCACTCTCCCTCTCTCTCTCTCTCTCTCTACTCTCTCCGTCTCACTACTTTTTTTTTGGAAATTCGCATAACATGTCACATTACGTTACGAAATGCTCTCACTCTTGGCAATATTTTCCAAAAGTTTGTACAAAAAAAAAAAAAAAACGGGAGATCAGCAAGTTTTCTCTTTACCATATTGAATTAAAATTCAAAAATTATGATAATAATAATAAAACAAGAGGGAAATAATAAGCCAATCAATAGAATATTTTTTATTAAAATTTTTTGAAGAAAACAAAACAATTGGGCATTAAAAAAATTAAATCGTAAACACAAAGAAACATTGAAAATAAGTACACATAAGTTCCTCGTAGAAATTAATGTTAAAAATTGATTATATTGTAGAATATCTACTAGCGATAATTAATCGGACTTGCTAGTTGTCCTGTTGGGGAGCTCAATTTCTGTGGTTGCTGTTGCTGTGCTCGGCTCCGTGACACTTCCGTAACTAGAATTGAAGGGTTTTCTTGTTGTAATGAAAATTAAAAGAAGAAAAAAATAAAGAGATGAAAACGATAAAAAAAAGTGCTCGAAATCAATAATTTTATCGAAATAAAATTTAAAAGTTAAAAAAAAGTTAAAGCCGCGTTCAATGGAATGATGTCTTTATGCAAAACCCTTTACAGAGTTGACAGTTATCAAATCTAAAAAGCGAAAAAAAAAGTTTTTTTTTGATGTTTGGATTTTTGTGTTCCCTGCAGCAATTCAAACTAATCTCCAACCACTCCCCAACCCAGCATACCAGGACTACTCCCATCTAATTTTCCAACCAATGCTTAAAACTATCTTTTTACCATGATAAAAGAAAACAAGATAGCGCCACTTGAGAGAGGAAACGTCACAAACTCAAAATCGCGATTCGTTGTTGTTGTTTCCCATGTTAAACCGGCTTTTTACTTTTTTGAATAGCATGGGAAACAACAACAATTTCTCGCTCAGTGACGTCACAAACTCAATTTTCGGCTCTCAAAGAGAGCCTCAAAATAGCGGTACTGAAGTGGCGCTATCTTGTTTTCTTGTATCATGCTTTTTACCATTGAGCTTTCATTGAAAAATAACATCTCCATATTTAACTACTCCACGAATAGACATTGGTATAGCTTTGCAGCTTTTTCTTCTCGACCACTTGTTGCTGGACCCAAGGTCTAGTCAATTCTGAGACATGAAATACTCTAAGCTTTGACTACTCATATTCCAAGTAACCTCATAGTACTCCTTTTTGGTAAACTTACTTTCTCATTGCTGCAGAGATATTATTGCATTGAACATCGGTAAAATAAATAAGAAATTTTAATTGCAAGGATATTTAAAAAAAAAAAAAAAAACGTTAATATCCCTAAGTACACAGTTAAGGGCCGTTTGCTACTGTTCCGATTAAATTTTTTTGTTCCGAAAAACCAAAAATTTCTATGAAAATTTTGAAGTTTAGAGAAAATATCGTAACGAAAAACTTTAACCGGAATAGTAGCAAATGGGTCTTAGTATTGAAAATGAAAAGAATATTTTCATCATTAAATCGTTTCAAAATTTTTGACATCTGTTTTCCAAATTTTTTTACGTCGTTTCGAAATAAGACAACGTAAAAAGTACTTATCAGATTTTGCTTAGAAAGGGAGGAAAAAAAGGGATTAGAATTTTTAAAGACATTTCTTTTAAATATTAACAAAAAAATTAAGACAATTTGGAATATATTCTGGAAAAAAAAAAGATTAGATTTAGTCTGACATCGGACAATGTCTGACAAGAATGTTCGCTGGGATGTGTCATGGTAACAAAAGTTTTTCCGTACGAATAATAAAAATTTTTTAAGCCGGTAGCGCCTGAATTAAAAAAAAAAAATAAATATAAAAAATAAAATAAAATATGAACTACTTAGTTTAGGTACGGCGATGACAGAAAGCGAACCCTTTCAGTGTTGCCATATGGCATCGCTAGATGCTACCGGGTTAAAATTAACAATTTGATAGAATTTTGTATGACTTTACTGTAAAAATTTCTTGAAAAAGGCCAACTGCGTACTGAGAGATACACTATATAATAAAACAAAAGTGTTTTTAAGTGCACGAATTAGGGGAAGATATCAAGTAACTATCCGTAATCCGATTACTTAACTTTCAAATCAACGTATGATATTTTTATATTCATTACAATATGTCTTCTCTCTAATCTGTAAAGTTGCCATTGGGGTTTCGAACACTGAGCGTGCGAAACAATGCCATATTGACTGATCCGACCGGATTCATGCTATATGGATTTTTATCGAATTTCCGGTTATCCAGAATGTTCCATATCCTAAACATCCCTAACGCGAACCTTAATATTTAAAGGTATTTTCAAGTCCTTAATCCCGTGAATCTTTTGTGACCATCCAAGTACCGTGCCTAGTGCTCGAAGGTGTCTTTTTTTTTTGTGTGTTTTTACTTCTAAATAAATATTATTTCAAAGGAGCAAATTCCTTTAATTAAAAAATAACAATATAAAAGGTCTTCGATTCTATTCATTCAGAACAATTTGGCAAAATATATGTAGGAAGTGCATCGATTATTCAATAATTATTGAAGTCAATAAGAAGAGAATGTGTTTTCACATGGGAAAAATGACTTAAATGGAGCAATCGTGTGTCATAGTGAGAGTGATGAGATAGGAGAACGATTATGGGCTAATGCATGAGGAACAAATAATCACAATAATCCCAGCAGTTATTTAGGAAGTGCATTACCAAAGTAATGCATTTTTTCATCGATGAAATAGGAATGCAAAGTATATTGAACAAATTTGCATGGAGAGGTAATCGAAAGGGTAATGCGTTGCCTAAAATGTTCACTCCCAAAGCAAAGCGTTACATACTTCTATAGCATTACTTGAGAATGCAAATAGTAATGCATTACAAAATCAAGTATTTTCGATTACTTCTCGTACAACTGGTAATGCAAATAGGCATGCATTACATTCGCTAGGACATCGCCGTGTTAAAAATAATCGATTCTGTAATGCATAAACAGTACGCCTTTTGAATTACTTTTTGCATTATTATCGGTTACAAATAACTGCTGGGAATTTTCTTTGATTGGGTTTTGTATATGTATTTACTTAGCGGATTGATTCAAAAAGGAGACAAAAAAAAAAAAATTAAAGGGAGTCTTAGCTAGAAATATTCACAAATAAATATACGCATATTTATCGATAGTTTATTTAACCAAAAAAAAAAAAAAAAAAAAAAAAGAGACGAAATTAAATGTGTATATCGAGGGAATGAATGAAAAACCGCAAGAGCAAAATTGTGAATTCAAAATTGAAATCGCTATGTATTTTTACAATATAAAGTTATACATTTAATATACATAGATACGATCATGTCAATGACAATATTTGAAGATAATAAAGAATAAAATGTTCGACAATCGAAAACTCTCTTCTTTTGCTCAATAAAGGAACAAGCAATTTAAGAAGCATTCATTAGTACGAATAAGAAAAATGACTTTTTATTCGGGAACGAAATGAAAGATATCGAATTTTATGATTATGTATACATAGATATATGGATATCAATATTTAATAGAGGGTAAATGAAACGGAATTCCTATGTATATATATTTATTTATATATGCATATGTATATTTAAAAATAAGTAAGCAATCGCTTAAAGGCACTAATGGGTTTATTTAAAAAAAAAAAATCATTTCAAATTATGTATGTAAGAATGTATGTATCTCAAAGGGTGTTCATAATTTGAAAACATCATCTACAAACAAGAAAATGCTAGATTGAAGCATTGAAAACTTTGTTTTTTTTTTTTTTAAAGAAGTATGTATGTATGTGTTTATGTATATATTTTTTCATTTGTTAAAGGATAAGCTTCGAATTGTAAATATTTCATCGAAACCCAAGTGAAAAAATTTTGTGTTTCTCAAAATAGCTGCAGACATCGTGTGACCGTTCATCGAAACTTGGGTTGCATCGATTGTATATTCGTTTTGATACGATACGGAAAGAAAGAAAAAAAAAACACCGATAATGATATACCTAAATATTTAATGCCCCGCGGTTCCACTTAGGCTAATTAGCGGATTTTCTCATAACCCCGGTAATGAAGCCATGACGTTGTCGTTATCCAAACAAAACGCTGGCCGATAATGAGACGGTTGTAATGACACATTAACTTTTAATAAGGTTTAATGAACATGGTTGCATTCCATATTATTACATTTATCGAGTGTATCGCCATCTCTAGTAAATGAAAATGCAACCCTAATATCCAAGATCAGCTGCTTTTCAAAAGAAATGGAATCCGCAAAAAAAAAAAAAATTTAAGCTTTTTGTCGAAATAAATCTTGTTTTCGCACTGCAAGTGGTGAAGCAAAAAGCCCAAAATGAGATTTCACTGAACAAACCTAATAGGTTAACTGATTTAGTTTTTTCTTGATTTGTACGAGGGTACTCTGAAAATTTTCCGACTATAACGTGAATATGACAGCACTCATCATTAAAAGGTTAGGGAATGTGTTTGCGCCTCTGTTGACAAGTACTCACTCAAAATTTCAGGGATTTTGGACGCTCATTATTTATTGGCCGTAATAGATTGGGAGAAGATGAACGTTCGGGACGTCCAAATATTACAACCACTGATAATAAAATCGATAAAGTTCACCAAATAGTGCCAAACGACCGTTAAATTAAAGTGAGAGAGCTGCCAGAGGCCATTAACAAGTCCAAAGAACGTATTTTTCATGCATTGAATCAAGACTTAGGCATGAAAAAGCTTTCCGTGTATTGTTTAGGCATTAAAAAACTCAGAGTTTTGGCGCCGCGTGTAGACTTGAAAGGAAATTATGTAGAGAAATATAAATAAATTAAAAAAAAAAAATATGACTCGTATCTTTCTTGGATCGGAACGGAAATTTTTCAGACCACACTCGTACCATTGGAATCAGCTGTTTAGCTAGTGACAAATCGGTTAATTGATAGTGGAACCATATCTCATTAATGTTTCATTAGCGCTTTTGAAGGGTCGATAATGAATAAGTGGAACCGTAGCAACTGTTTATAATATGGATGTTTATATATTGTAGTATTAGTGATTCAATAACTAGAGCTTTAAAGAAGGAGTCCAAATTCAGATATCCGAACAATTGGCTATCCGGATAAATGATGTTCGAATAATCGGATTTTGCGGATAATCGAAATTTGAACAGAATCCGTAGAATCTTCATTATTCTAACATTGATTGATTCGCTAAACATCTATCTATTTATTGGATATCCGATTATCCGGACTAATTATTCACGACTCTAATTATCGAAATACCAAATAAGTGGATCACAAAGTATTTTCAGCCAAAATATTAAATCACCGAGTTTACTCCATTTCTTTTAGCATCATATTGCCTTAATGACAAATGTACATACATACATATGTAAAACTCTTTCAATATATAAAAAAAAAGTTATTGAATCGATTTTTAAGATTTTCGCTAACCCGGGTTTTCGATAACATCGCATATACATGGTCGGATTATCGATACATATTTTACTGTATTAGTGTTTTATTCAAGGAATACCTTCAAACCGAATGTGAAGGCAATATATCGCTATCATTATCGACTTGCATGCAACCCTGTACGGTGGCACTATTTTGCAGTTATCTATACAAAATTGTGTTCATCTTCTTCAGCTTGGGTACTTTTTTTTTTGTTTTTTTTTGTTTGTTTAATTTGTGTGTTTTTGCCTTGTTCTTCATGCAACTTACCCGTATAGTCTACTATCTCGGAATGTCCTTCTGCGTATAATGTGAAAACAGTAGGCATATTTTAATATATTTCAGTTAAAATAGAAACTTGCCTAAAATGCTAATTTTCTTTGAAATGAAGTCTAAGGTTAAAAAAAATTATATGCAATGAATTTTTAGAGATTCTGAGTGAGTATTCCTCTGTAGTTCTATGTGCCTGAATGAAGGTTATACGTTCTTTTTACGCGACTGCCGGAATGTTTGGATCATGCAAGAATTTCAGCTTTGAATGTTGCGCATCTCATACGCTCCGGCAACCGAGAAATAATAATTAATCACCTTATTCAATTGATTATGTTGCGTTATTTAACCCTTTCGCGAAAAAAAAAATCGTTCTGACATTTTCAAATACTACGCAGTCCGTGAAAGGGTTAAAAGAGTAGAAAAGCAAATCAAATTTACAGGTCACGAAGACGAGAAAGGAATTCAGAGAATTTTAAAAATAAAAAGAAACAAGAAAAACACACACAGAGACATATCTACGCGTACGCATATATGAGAACAAGATGATCGGATTTTAACTCAAAAAAAAAAAAAAATAAATATATTTAAAAAAAAATAAATTACTTTTCAAAGAGTGACAAAGATAAACTGTGAAAATTTTTTTTAAAAAGATAAAGAAAGAGTCCTTGCTTGAACTTCAGCAAACACGCTCAACCGGCGCGCGATTTACTTCTTCTAAATGAATAGGCGAATACTTTGTCCTGTTAAGGACCTTACTCGAAATTTCTTTCGTTACACAATGGCAATGAGGAGATAGATTTCTTTTTGGGTTTCTGAGAACACTGATGACTTTTTTTGTGATTTATGAATACACTTTCAAATATACCGACATTTTTATGTATATTTATATATTTATGTTTATTTTTTTATGTGTGTAAATTATGAATTTGAATATATTTTTTTAAATATTACCTTCCATTTCCATGTCTAAAGAGCGCGCAAATTTCTTCGAATGTCTTGTTTTTGGTCTCAGGAACCTTTTTATACGTGAATATCCAAAATATAGCTAGGAATACACTAAACGGCAAAAACGTATAATTGTCCAGTGCAGTCTGAAGAAAAAACAAAGAAAAAAAGAAGGCGAAAACCAAAATTAAATGTATGAAAAACAATTAATGCTGATAACACTAGTGTACAGTATTTTTCTCAGGACATCGAAATCCACGCTTTTAAGGAATTGCGCCTTCTAAACACGAAAACAATATTTAAAAAAAATTCTTTTAAAGGAGTATTGCATCTTCTTCGAGCAAAACTTGACAGAGCATCGTCCGATTTGAACAGATTATCTCTTAAATTCCAAAAAATTAACTCCGCTAAAACTTTTTCTCAAATAGTTTTAAGATCGCTCAAGAAAATAAGATTTTGCAGACCTTTAAACTTAAAAAAACAAAAACACATACTTTTAGAGAAAATGCACAAAATTTTTCCATCATCGGCAAGAAAAATAGTTTTTTTTTTGCATTTTTTATTTAAAGTTGGTTCCATAGCCAACAAAATAAGATACTAGTTTTCAAAATCTATGCATTAAAGGAAAAATTTGAATTTTATAAATGGGGGTGGTATAAAAGCAATAACCCAGTAAAAAATAGGATTACTCAAAGATTAATCTTGGATTACTCCTTTTGGAGCAATGGATTACTTCTAAAATCTCCGAGCTTCATGTATTTTGTACTCCTTTTCAGCATTGCATGTCCTTACGGGCGAGCAATCCTTTTGAGCTCCCAATGGAGATCTAAAAAGACTACTCATTTTGACCTCCGAATGGAGGATAAGGAGAGTAATAGCAAAATAGTGAGTAATCCTTTGAATCTCCTGAATGAGCAAAAATGGAGTAATATTTTGTAGCTCCAGAAAGATCACTAATGGATTAATATTACCTAAATAATACATATTTTTTTAAATAATTATTTCCCGCTTTTGATTCTCCTGTTGTGGGGTTTTTGAACCTCGGAACTCTCGATTCCTAGTCAAGTGTTCAATCTCGACACCGTGTTTGCCAAATCGAAAGTATGGAATTTTTTTCATTTAGAAGTTTGAAATCAAATTTAATTTAATTTTATTTTGATATCGGATTGCTCGCTTATGCTCCGAATGGATGAAAAAGTCATTACTCCTTCACTGCTCGATTTAGGCATTTCTCCAAAATTTTTTACTGGGAAGCAATGAAAATGAAAACAATTAAGCTTTATCACAAAAATACGTTGCATACTTTAAGGGGATGTTATAGTTTCAAAAAAATTTTTGGTCGACTTTTTATTTCATTATTATTTTTTTTTCTGAATGTACTACATTTTAAGAGCATGAGTGTGTAAAAATTGTGCTAGCGGATACGAAAATAGAGCGTTTCAAAGCGATTGGCCCACCTGCATTTGTTTTCGGGGAATTAAAACTTTAAATCGGTTTTGTGGAAAACGACTTTTTTGAAGCCGGTGAACATGATGCTGCAAAATCTACTTGACCGATCGATTTGAAATTTAATTTTTAATTTTTCTACTCATAAATACGCAGGTAACATCGTGGCTATTTTTTTTTTTTTTATTAAGGGGGTCTTCTCATTGAGCAACTTTTTTTTCGACTTTTTTTTTTGCATTTATTTATAGCTTGGGTAGTTGTGAATATGCCCCTAAAAGGATTTTTTGAATTTCGAAATAGTTTAGAGGATAAAGCCTTCTTTGTCGAGCAAGATCTGCGCCAAAACGAGTATTTTAGCGTTGCTTCAAATTTTAAACGCATTAATTTCGAAACCACTTTTTTGAACTGGCTGACATGATATCGCCTGTTCATCTGGACTGATTTTAATGAAACAAAATGGATTCGACGCAGAATTGTCACCATTCTCGGGTGAACCTCGACCATAATTTTAAAAAATTTTTACAAATTTTTTTTTTTACACTAAACTACAAAAAAAAGCCCGAAATTGAAATTTTTTTTTGAATGCCGCCATTTTGTCAAAAAAAAATCACAAAATTAAGCTTGAGGTTCACCCGAGAATTACATCTATACTGATTATAACCCCGTTTTTTTTTCCATTTCGGACGCTCCGGAGACCCGGAATCGTGGCCGCCGTGACGACACCTTTTTTTTTCACCACCAACTTTGAAGTCTCATTACTTTTTGAACAGCCCACGTATCGAGGCAAAAAAAATTTTTTTATTTACTTTGAACCTTTTGTAATACAATAAATAAAAAAAGTTTTCAATTATTTTTTGCGTTTTCAAATAAGAATTTTTTTAAAAAGGGTCCAAAAAACGGGTTTTCAATGAGAAGACCACCTTAAAACAAATAAATAAACTAACCTCAATTTTTAAGCGAAAATAGAATTTTTCACTTCAAAACAGTATCAAACAAAATTTTTTTTAAAAGGGCCATAATTTCGATTATTTGTTTTTTCAAAGATACTTTAGATGTTAAGCTATAAGATGTATATGAAATAAATACACAGATTATTCAAACAAAACATGAAAAACATGCATTTTTTCGGCTTTAAAACTACACCATTCCCTTAAATAGCTTGGTGCAATCGGGCCTGAAGCTATTATTTGTTCAAATCTGAAGAATAAAAAGTTTTTCTTTTAAATCAATAAAATCATTTTCCCTAAAGGCTAAACAACAATATTTGTTTCATGTTTAGAAGGCGAAATTCCATAAAAAAAAAATAAGACAGACGAACAGACAGACGGAAGCACGAATAGACGGACAGATGGAAGAGACGGACAATATCACAGGATGCATTAAAATCATAGATTGTCATAATAGACACCATAGTCAAATCATAGATCGAAATGCGGACATCGTTAAATCCGATTTCCT
Organism: Chlorops oryzae; assembly: GCA_020466095.1. Classification (NCBI taxonomy): domain Eukaryota; kingdom Metazoa; phylum Arthropoda; class Insecta; order Diptera; family Chloropidae; genus Chlorops; species Chlorops oryzae. Next base: position 143,325,866 of record CM035806.1, read on the forward strand.
TTGTATATTCCTCGCGACCTCGATATATTTTTTGTTTTTTTTTGCTTTTGAACTAAATTTGCATTGGGATTTTGTTATAATATGAAAGAAATATGGATGTACGTAAATTTCAGACTCATAATTACCTTCATACTCGGGAAACCAATGCCAACAACGAAGTTCGCCAGCCAATTGACAAGTACCGCAATTGCCATTGCACTTGGGCGTGGTCCTTGCGAGAATAGTTCCGCTGTTATCATCCATGGTATAGAGCCGGGTCCCAGTGCAAAGAATACGACAAAGAATAGCGTTGCCACAACCGATAGATACGACATCCAATCGATCATTTCCTGTACATAACCAAAGAACTCCTATACAAATCGTGTAATATACCAAATTCTCGATATTTTGTAGGCTTTTCAATTCTTTTATTATTGCCTTGAAAACCACTAAACGAAAATCGCAACCGATATTCAAATCGATACGATTTGAAATCGGTTTCATTCTTAAAAAAAAAAAAAAAAAAAATTTAAATCAATTTTTCAAATCGATAAGAACTCAGAAAAAGAGAGGCAAGGAGAAAAACTGAAATTCTTCAAAATAAAATTGAATTTTAAGAAAGTTAAATTAATTGAAATCAATTTCAATTCAATTAAAATGGAAAATGGACGAAAAGAAAAAACATTTGACTGTTTAACTGAATTCAACTTTTTTGTAAGTATAAAAAATAAAGAATGCTCTCAAAAGCCTTTGTCCCGGATGCATATCTCGATGCGTTCGATGTATTTAAAAGAGGGTAAAATTGAATAAATTAACCCATTCGTGCCGATATTCTGTTGATTAGTATATAGTTATAGTATTTCTCTACGATAGCATCGAATGTGTTAAATTCGATTGTGTTATTTTTTTGTTCAATGCCAACAACAAATTTATTCAGGGGTGTCACAGAATCCGATAGCTGTCGGAATCGGAATTAAAACCGATCGAAATTTCATACAGAATTTACAAAATTTGTCGTTTTGGGTTTTGAATCGGAACCATTATTGGTTCTTAGTTGCACAGAACTCAATTTTTTCCGGCTGTCAATCAGATATATATGAAAATTCAGTCGACCAATTCCGACAGCTATCGGATTCTATGAAAACCCTGATTATTTATAAACTATCGTCAATCATATCGGCTTCGGCCTCTCATACATCCCCCAAACATAAGTATATTTTCGTTAACAAAATAAAAAGAAGAAAAAAAAAATCATTTTTCAAACCTCACTCTCTCGAAGAAATTAGATCCTAAGACTAACAATCTGGGTAATCTGTAAAAGTCTTCTGTAAGAAGACATTTTGAAGACATGAATATACTCGTATGTTGTTAGCAAGGAGACTGGCTAGCTTTTATGCATGAGTTGAATTTACGTAAGTTTTTTATAGGTATATATATTTTCATTATTCTATTTTTGTTATTTATGTTGTGTTTTTGTTGTTGTTGTTGTTTATTTTGAATCCACTCAAAATTTATATGGTAATAAAATTTGAAGCAATCTGCACTAGAAAGTGTCTGCTCTCTTCTAGTAACCCAAAGTACTGAGGCTCTCTTTCAGTTATTTCGCAAGAGATTTTGTGAAATTTGCTCTTCAAAAATTTGCAAGCAAAGGCGTGGCATTTCCATTTCCAAAAACGTATATATTTGAGTATATATATATTTAGCTGTTAATAGTAAATATTTCTTAAGTGCCTAGGATCGTTAACAATTAAGAAAAAAAAAAAAAAATTCATAAATATATATAAAAACAGTTCCACACGTTTTGCCAGAGCTCTTTGAGGGTTTACGTTAACTGTTCTTCAAGCTGTTTTTTTGTTGTTGTTGTTGTTGTTGTTTGGAACTGCGAAATGCGAGCGAGTTGAACAATTTTTTTTTTTTAATTTTAGTTCTTGCACGTGAATTTGCAAATAAAATTTTCTTTTTGCAATGCTTTTTCAAAAAGTGAATCCGCTTTTACTAAAGTTGTTTGGGTGTGTTTTATATATAAATAATATATATATGTATATAATATATTTATATATATGTATATATATATATTTATATTTAAATTAAAATTGTGAGTTTGCTGCTCAAGAATTGAAAATTAAAAGAGTAAAAAAAAATAATGAAAATATATCTCTTTTCTCTGGCTTGGAAATCCTTCTCTGTACGGACCTTCCTCACTACTCATATACTTACATAAATTGATAAATAAAATTAAATAAAACAAGGCATTAAATGATGGATTGTGGAATGACCTTCTGATTAGAGATGAGCGCGGGAAAGCAAATTGGTTGCCATTCCGAAGATTTGTCGCCACCAGAAATGATTTTTTTTTTCGCGTAGCTGAGACCAAATTAGGTCATTTGCCTGTATGCGCTTAGGTGAAGATAGGGCCATTGTGATACCAAGGAGGTTTTCTTGTGTTTGGGTGAGTGTATATATATATAATATATGTCTTATAATGTAGTGTGCCCCTAACATGCGATTTTTGCAAAAACCAGTGCTTGGATTGGAACATTACAGTCCGTTCCGCCTGCGCCGGGAATCGAACCTCGAACCCTGCAATCAAGAGCGTAGCACGCATCCCCTACGCTATCCCGGAGCCACTCGATTAAGTGTAACTTATATCCTTAAAATTAATACTGATTTTTAATAGACGGAGCTATTCGTGTTGGTTACGGTTTTATGGATAATTCCATGAGTCCGATTAAGAATTCGCTCTTGTAGCTTATAAAAATATCGAAAGTTATCGAAAGAATCAATAAGGACTTTTACACACTAGTCAATTAAAGCGGAGCCGCCAATTACATTGTAAGCGGCAAATTTTTTGAACCTATTTTTCGGACTTTCACTGTCAATAATACTCTAGCCCTTTGAGCTATCAAAAATGTGTTTTGATTTGTTCAACTCTGGGACATTTCTCAACAATTCAGAAATACGTAGAAAGAAGCGAAGTGGCCTTGTTTGTACTTAATGGTATGGAAAATTTCCAATAATGTGAAATTTGTCACGAACAACGTTCTTCGCCGCTCCGCTTCAATTGTTGACCGTCAATTCTTATTTTTATTCCCTTTTTTGAGTTGTAACAGGTTGGCTGATAAGTCCCCGGTCTGACACATAGATGGCGTCGCTAGTATTAAATGCATATTATTTTTATATAGTGGCAACCTTCAAATGATTCGTGTCAAAATTTGACGTCTGTAAGTCAATTAGTTTGTCAGATAGAGCGTCTTTTGTGAAGCAACTTTTGTTATTGTGAAAAAAATGGAAAAAAAGGAATTTCTTGTTTTGATAAAATACCGTTTTCTGAAGGGAAAAAATACAGTGGAAGCAAAAACTTGGCTTGATAATGAGTTTCCGGACTCTGCCCCAGGAAAATCAACAATAATTGATTGGTATGCAAAATTCAAGCGTGGTGAAATGAGCACGGAGAACGGTGAACGCAGTGGACGCCCGAAAGAGGTGGTTACCGACGAAAACATCAAAAAAGTTCACAAAATGATTTTGAATGACCGTAAAATGAAGTTGATCGAGATAGCAGAGGCCTTAAAGATATCAAAGGAACGTGTTGGTCATATCATTCATCAATATTTGGATATGAAAAAGCTCTGTGCAAAATGGTGTGCCGCGCGAGCTCACATTTGACCAAAAACAACAACGTGTTGATGATTCTGAGCGGTGTTTGCAGCTGTTTAACTCGCAATACACCCGAGTTTTTGCGTCGATATGTGACAATGGATGAAACATGGCTCTATCACTATACTCCTGAGTCCAATCGACAGTCGCTGAGTGGACAGCGATCGGTGAACCGTCTCCGAAGCGTGGAAAGACTCAAAAGTCCGCTGGCAAAGTAATGGCCTCCGTTTTTTGGGATGGGCATGGAATAATTTTTATCGATTATCTTGAGAAGGGAAAAACCATCAACAGTGACTATTATATGTCGTTATTGGAGCGTTTGAAGGTCGAAATCGCGGCAAAACGGTCCCATATGAAGAAGAAAAAAGTGTTGTTCCACCAAGACAACGCACCGTGCCACAAGTCATTGAGAACGATGGCAAAAATTCATGAATTAGGCTTCGAATTGCTTCCCCACCCACCGTATTCTCCAGATCTGGCCCCCAGCGACTTTTTCTTGTTTTTCAGACCTCAAAAGGATGCTCGCAGGGAAAAAATTTGGCTGCAATGAAGAGGTGATCGCCGAAACTGAGGCCAATTTTGAGGCAAAACCGAAGGAGTACTACCAAAATAGTATCAAAAAATTGGAAGGTCGATATAATCGTTGTATCGCTCTTGAAGGGAACTATGTTGAATAATAAAAACGAATTTTGACAAAAAAATGTGTTTTTCTTTGTTAGACCGGGGACTTATCAGCCAACCTGTTATTCCTGTTAACACGTACGAAAGAGAGTGCAAAAGAATTGACCGAGTTTTTGCAATTAAGGAACGCTAAATTTTCGGCACTTCGGTTGGCACAGAAAGTACGAATTTAGGCCAATAATTGACTAGTGTCCCTGCAGTAATGAGCCGTTCAATTTCCTAAGAAGGATTGGTCTTTGACCGGTCCAAATCCTTCCGGTTATGTTATGGTAGTTCGCTCCATCGAATTCGGCTAGCTAGTGGTCTGTAATAAACGGGCTCGTTTAAGGGTATTCTGTAAATGACACTTTCATCAACTTGGAATATAAGTATATAAGAAATTGGGTTTTTATTTTCCTTATTTGACTATCCTAAAACCAGACAAAATTACGACAACTGACCCCAAAAAACTGCCGTTTTGTGGACTAGTTCCTCTCCAATGATAGACCCATTTAAAAAAGGTCAATTGAATGCATTAGAAGTGGAATTATGAGGGGACTAGTACTGGTAACACGAAGGACTGACCGAAGGCTACAGTCCATATTACTGCAGGGGTGTAAAAACCCTCAATTGTTTGCTTTGCATCGAAACGTTGTGATTGTCAATTGGTGCCCACACTCACCAGTGCTGTTTCCTCGTAAAAAGTAAAATTTTATGAGGGAACGTGTTGCTTTAGACCATCCTGTCGTACCTATAATAGCAGCAGTTGGAACTTCCACCGCTGCGAGCGAAAAATGATCAAAAGTGCTGGCGAGATTTCCGTCCCGCGCCCATCTCTAGTTCCGATTATGTTGCGTGAGCGTGAAAGGGTTAAGGGAATTGCTTTTTTTCCGAATAGTGAGATGGTTTTGTTTTTATTTTTCAATTCTTTCTTATTTTTCCCATTCAAAGCGTACGCCTACTATTCGAAGTGGTCCAATACAAAGGGCTAAACACAGAAAAGTGGGCACATTGAACGCTTTAAATTGTGTGGCTCGAATATTAGCTGATCTGTGGAATTGAAACGCTAACAATATTTTTTACGAATAAGAAAATAATGAAAAGGGTTCAAGTATCTCCGTCTGTGGGCGTTTGTGCGAGTGTTAGAGTGTAAAACTGTGAAAGTGTCCATGTTAAATAGCTTGATTCAAAACACAAAATATACATATATATGTATAAATTATATATATGTATATGTATATGTAAGTATATGTTTTTCTTTTAAATTATGTTTGATCAATTTATAACTTTGGTGGTTATGTTAAATTAATTAAGAAGCTTGTGAAATCGAAACAAATGAAACGAAGGAACAATTAAATGATATGAGAAAGCACAAAACATTTGAAAACAGTACAAAGGAAACAAAGCAATTTAAGCGAATTAAAAAGAAAATTGTATAAGGCCAGTGATCAACATCAACAAAAGGATGGAAATTTTAAGAATAAATGAAAAAATTGACGGAAAAAGACAAAACATAAAACATAAATACTCGAAACATGAAACATTTAATTCGTTCGAATCGAAGGGGGCTTTCAAAACGTTTTTATCGCCGAGGTAAAAAGCCTGCCAAGTCGAGAATTTTTTTTAGTTAAAGGGGCGAGACGGTTGAATGAAGGAGCTTATTTTTTTTCATTTTCTTTGATTTAATTTAAAATTTTGTAATATGGCGAACTCTTAATCGAAATTTTGAAAGAGATTTCCATAGAGTTAGAGGAGTTTAGTTTCAGATGAAGCTCATTCATTCAGTGACTTAAAGCTAAAACTAAAAAGGTTTTTATTTTTTATTTTTCTTTTTGGATTCTAAAGGCATAAATACGAAAAAATGGAAAAACTGAAGCCATACACAAACGACATTTGATGTTTTTTAAAAAAGACATTTTTTATTTTAAGGATTGAAGGAAAATTTTCATTTCAGGATTCTAAGCACAGCCACATTTACTTAAACGAATACAAAAGAAAAAACATTTTTTTTTTTTTGATGAAATAAGGCTTGAAAATGAACTTTTACTTTTATGTTAGTTAAATGAGAGTGCAAACAAAACTAGGGAAATTCACATCAGTTGGGGCAGCCAACAATTTGTTAAATTTACCCTTTTGAGAACCATCTTAATCCATTGAAGTATTGGGATATTCTCTTGAGTGGATTTCCCACAGCAAGCCCAAAATTTTTCATTATTATTCTTTTCTTTCTGAAAGAAGTTCCCCACGAACATTCCCAGGAAAAATCCTACTTAAATTTCCCTATAAAATTCAATGCGTAGTATTCCAGTATTCGTAGTGTGCAGCTCTCTTAAAAACTACAAAAATTTAGCCATTGTCATCCTAACTCCCATCTGTTGCACTACGCAAAATTTAAAATTCAAATCTCAAAATTTAAATATTCCCATTTCCTATTTCAACTAATTTATTAGGGGGATTCACAAGCAAGGCGAAATTCTGTCGACGTCAGAATATTTTCGATTTTAATATGTCACGCACTGGGAAAAAAACACCCAGTTTTCACGTATTCATTAAAAATAACTATATTTTCTACTAATCCATGCTAACCGGATATTTTTCCCCAGTGCGTGACAAATGAAAATCGAAAATATTCCGACAGAATTCCCCCATTCTTGTGAATACCCCTATTGTAAAAAATTCCCACAAAAAATGTAGCAAAAAATTCCAGTATATCTCCCAACACCGATCCATTGTGAAATATTCAATTTCAATATCCATTCGAATAAGAAACGTCTACGAGAATGTCCTTCTTTCCTGTACCTAAGACCAAAAACTGACTTTGTTTTATGGTTCTTGGATATAATTCTTTTCTTTTTCCAGTTTCGACAAAAATTTCATCATTCTTTTGATAGAATGGAACGTCTTTCTTTGTTTTCCGTTCTCAAAGAGTTAACTCTGATGTAAATACCCTTGTTACGTTCACTCACAATCAGTACGAATTGAGAAAATAAAAACAAGGACAAAAATTCACATTGAGATCGATAAAAATTTTAATTTAATTTAAGATGACAGACAAAACGAATAGGCATGACAAATATTTAATGGCGCACAAAGAAAACAAAATTAAAGAAGGAATAAATAAAATAAATAAAAAACTTTTATGAAATTTCGAAGAACTTTTAGATTTGGTCCCTTTGGGTTCCTAAAGGGGATCTAATCGACTTATGAAACACTGATAAAATCCCCTTTCATAGTGATAACATCGTTGTATCGCCTTCGTATCCTACTTGCTTCTTAAGGGCTCAGTTATTCTTGATTGAACGTAGCTTAACTTTACTTATTTAATCAGCTGACATGATATGTTGAGTAAATTTTGTATGGGAGCAGTTAAAGGAAAACTTTATTTGAATTGTGGTAAGAATCTGTAGAAAACATGGAATTTCTATAAGTTAAGTTAGGTTGCATTCAATCAAGATGGGGGAAAGGGCGTTTTTCTTACTCCGCTCCGGGGCAATAGTTCTTTTTCGACATTTGAAATGATCATCTGAACGGTTATACAAGAAGGCGGATTTTAAAACCTTAGCTAATTTTCAGGAATCCATACCTCCTCCATACCATTTTAAACCATACCATAAGCAGTTTAGCATGACGCTTATGATTCTCATTTGGTTTATAAAATGGGACACATAAAACCCGTAGAATTTCTGTAAACTTTTCACAACGTGAACCGTGTAAGTTTTTCCTCTTTATGGATTATAAGTATATTGTTAGTGCTTGAGATCTATCGAAAGTTTGGTAAGTTCAAATAGATAATTTTGAGAGTCGACAATTTCGAGAATCGATAATTCCAATAATCGGGCGCCAATAATGGATGGTTTTAAAAATCGATAATTTCAACAATCGACAAGTTCAATGATCGATAACGTCAGTAATCGATAAATTTATTAATCGATATTTTTAATTTTTAATTTTAATAATCGATCATTTTAATTGTCGATCATTTCAAAAATCGATATTCGAAAACGTACATTTTTAGAATTATGTCTATTTAAAAACGCCCTCTTTGTCGCCGCTAGCACCTACTTCAGAAGCTAAAGTTAATGTCGATAGTATCGATAGTGCAATCGATTGTTTCTCTAGCTCTAATCGCATTTGCTGCCGTTGTGAATACAATAGGGCAGCGTAAGCAATGGCAGCGTATTTTGAATTTTAAGATTTTTTCCTCAAAACAAATGAATTAAATTTTAATTTTTCATCCATATTAAGGGGATTCATGAAGCATTTAAAATCACCTTTGCGCAGATTCGCAAGGATGGATTTGTAAAGTTTTATGAGTGAATATTTGGAAAGTTTTGCATATTTTGAGAACCATATGGTTTCATTCGAAAAATTCCAGATTTTTCAATCAATTTTACTTTTAATTCATGTAAATATTTGAAATGTACTTTTAACTTGCACACATGTATGAAGTTGTATGGCTTGGCACTGGCTTAATTTGCTCGGTCTCAGCTGTCATCTTTTCATACAAAATTACACAGTTCATCTGCTCCGGTTTGCCAAATGCGCAAAAATTTCTCTGCGCATAATTTGCCCACCTATATGAGTCCCCATATTATTTGTCACTTTGCTTGTCAAAAAGCCACGTGAAAGCACCGCCCTGCCACATTGTAATTGGCTTCATATCAAGCAGTGTGCTCTAAAATATCAGCTAATTTTGTAAACTGCCACTGCCGCTACCTTATTGTAATTCAGCCTCTATGGCGTCCCTGATAGAAGTCTATTGAAGTGCTTTCGAAAAGGACAAATTAACGAGATAAACAGACGGACTGTTTACAATAAATATTTGAACAAATGTACATATATATTTCTACATACATTCGGATAAATGAACGTAATTGCATCCATTTTGCAACCGAAAAGCTGTATCGTGTATAAAAAGAGAATCAGGAGTCATTCGCTAATTTGCCATTCTCTGTACTAATCCATCTTGTGATTCATGGGAACGTAAAAGAGAAAATTGAAATGAAAAATTAAACTTTGGAAATGCTTGAGTGTCGTTTTTAAAGCAACAAAGCCAAATTGTTAGTAAGTGCGAGTAGAAGCAAAGCAAATACATCGATAATTTAGAAAAAATTGTAACGATTTGTTTCGTAAAACTTTGTTCTCTACAGTAAAAATTAAGCAAATCTACTTTTTATAAAATCTAAACTACAATCGATAAGTAAAATAGAACAAATTTCATCGATAGCCTCCATATTGTAACTACCGACTTTGTAGGTATATAGAATTGCACTTAAATTTATTATAATGAGGAATATATTTTTGATAACTTCAAATAATGCGGAATTGAATAAAAAAAAAAAAAAAAAAAACCAACTTCATGCATAAAATCTAATATTTTTCTAAATGCAATATTATCTTATTCGATAGTTCTTATCGATAGTCTCATCGATTAAGTTATTCAAACAGGATTCGCGGAAACTTAACCATAACATTTCAGAGGTTGTGAGGTCAATAGCATTCAATATCTTTTTTTGATTGGGTTTTTTTTTTTGTTTTGAACTCTCTCAGATATTCCGAGTTTTCATTCGACTTGGCCAATTTTGGGGTCTTTTAAGAAAACTAGTCTTCGCTTTCAAACGTTTAAGTGCAATTTGGAGCTTATGAGTTCCAATTGTCCGACTTTCTTTCATTGGACATTCGTGTTTCGACTGTTGATGAGAGAAATGAAAGTCGGATGAATAGTAGTATGAAAAAGTCATAACGTCTTATGCAAACGAACGAATTGATCGGACTTAATGTAGTTAGATTAGGCCGACAGTCGCTCGATAATGCAACTCTGAGCGAAGAACTCTGAGTGCGGTCGACAGAAGAAGAATTTGTGTCGCTCGTGCCAGCAGTTCGCTCAGAGTTGCATTATCGAGCAACTGTGGCCCCAATCTAAATACGGACACTTATCGGTCGGATGAAAAAAGTCGTAAGTCGTAACATCCGAGGTCCCTATTAACGTTCAATAAATGTATTACAAAACTAAAAAAAAAAAGAGACTTTCGTGCCCTCTCCCAGATGGAAATAGAAATCGGAAATATTGAAAATCGGACGATTATCGATGATGTGTGGTGTGGAAGTCCTTTAATTGCGCTCTCTCGTATTGTCCGACTGGCGGGGCCCACATCACCCACGCGATTGTCACCCAATTTCAATCAACATTAAGCAGGATTTTCTAAATCGATGCAGTTCAAGAAAAATATTGAATGCTGACCACTCTCTTTCTTGTTAAGTATTTTATGTCTAAAAACATACATATATATACATATGTATATATAATTCAATGTTCGTCGTATTACATATAATTTTTTGAGACTATTTTCATTCGAAAATTTAAGGAATAATTCGTCATTTTTCATAACAAGGTTTAAGATATCAACAATTCAACAATTCAAACGAGCTTTGAGTATAATATAATTAAAAGTCTTTTCAAACGAACGCATTCAATGCAGAAAAATCAAGCGCTAAAACGTAATACTATCGTCAAATATGTATATACGTATATATGTATATTCATTCTACAAGGAAACATACATCAAATATATTCGAATTTCGAATCAAGAAAAATGGAGGGAAACATTTTTTTTTTTTCATACTTTCCTTTTGTATATGAAATCTGTTCAATTTCATTGCATATATGTACTTATTTATTTTTTTCTTCTTTGTACTTGCCTTTATTAGGAACGAAATCGTTATGAATATGGAGAATATGAACATGCCACCCAAGCCCCATAGATGAAGCGTTCGACGACCAGCACGATCCATTAAGGGTATCGATAGTAGTGTCATGAGCACCTACAGAGAGACGAAATGAGTGAGTTCGAAAATTTTGTTGCAAGTACCATAAAGAACAATAGCTGCAACTCCGGCCAAATTTTGGCGCGAGCTTACATATTTTGGTGAAAAACTTCAACTGTGGTGAATCACGCCATAGCTCACACCATATATGTAGTACTATAGATGGCACTTGGCAAAAAACGTGTGTGTTGAATTGAAATAGGCCCCCTGTGCATGCATTCTTATGGAAAAATCAAAAACGTAGCACGCCCCCTGAAAATTCCAGTTCCGGTCTAACAAATATTTTATAATCTTGTAACATGAACTAAAATTTTTGTTAAAAATCAGATATATATAAGTGTTAATCAAAACTTTTTCATAAGAACTCATTATATTTTACAGCAAAATATGTTATTTTTATACAATTAAAAATAATTAGATAAAATTTTGCTCATATTATTGGGGAATGCTAAAGCAGAGTACTCATGCGTCGAATATGACCGATTATAAAAAAGTTTGAATTGCACTACAGAACAGCTGATATGAAATATTCAGTGATATCATAACTAAAATTGCTCGATACATAACTAGTGGCTCAAGTACTTATGACATATCATGATAAATAGAATGCATTAACTATATATTTTTGGATCTCTTCTGAATGAAAAGGGTACAGAATTGCATAAGCTATCATAAAAAACTAAAAAAGTTTAACATTACGAAAAAAACATTTAAAAATTTCATCGCAACTATGGTTAGTTAAAAAATTATGTGAATACTCAAAAAATTATAGTATCACTAGTTCACCACGGAATTCGGTTGTTGTTGTAAGTGTCCCCATGTAATAGCTTTTGGCCGAAGTCGCAGCTATATAGTTCTACATATATGGTAAGTACCATATAGAATTATAGCTGCAACTTTGGCCAAAAGCTATTACGTGGTACACCACACATTCTATTACGTGGTTCACCACAACACTCGACTTATGGCGTGGTTCACCACAGTTGAACTTTTTCACCAAATCATGCCATAACGCGCCAAAATTTGGCCGAAGTCGCAGCTATAGTTCTACATATGTATATGGTAAGTACGTTAATAGAAGCAATGCTGCGAGGAATTGTTAAAATTTTTTTATTTTTTTCAACTCTGGCAGCACTGCTTCGGAGTTCTTTCTATGCGGTCTCGAACGAGATTGCTTACCATAATCGCACCGATACCTATTGTCGCGAATTTTGCACTCTCATCGCTGAGGCCCGATGTCGAGAACAGTAATGTCGAGTAATAGAAAACGGCGTTTATACCGCTTAATTGCTGGCTCAGTTGCATGACGATGCCGATGATTAATGGGGGCCGCAATGTGGGCGAACAGATTAATTCCATGGTCGACATATGGCTCTCGGACTGTTGTGCGCGTTCTTCGGCGCGCATTTCTTCGATGTCTTCTTCAACGGAACTCGATGCACGCAAGCGTCGCAGTGCTGCATGGATGGGATTTGTGTGATTAAAAGAAGGTATTTTTTTTTGTATACAGTGTACTCTCTCTCTCTCGCAAGCGGACTTTTGTGGGACCGAAAAACGTGTCCGCTTAAGAGAAAACTATTTAAGAATCAATAACACTAGAGCTTTCCGAAAACAGTGTCCGTTTAAGAGGGGTGTCCGCAACGAGAGAGTACACTGTATTATGAGATATATCTATTCTCTATATACAATATAAATACATATATGTATGTATGTTTTATTTCAATAGCTTTAATTCCTTTCACTCGTCTCAAACCTTTTCGCGCCTCCTCTTCCCATTGTTTCGTAATAAGCAAGTATCTCGGCGATTCGGGACAAACGGGCAGTAAAATTAATTGCAATATTGCTGGACATATCGCTAGCCCAAGTAAAACGGGCCAGCCTTCATTTGTTCCTAGAATTTGTTCGATCCCCAGCACTTGGGATAATAGTAAACCTACTGTCACAGCCAATTGATTAACAGTACCTAAGCCACCGCGTAAATTCAGTGGCGCTATTTCAGAGATGTACATTGGCACCAACGACGTATTCAGACCTGCAGTGCGAGAAAAACGATAAACGCGAAAGATGAGCACATATTTAGGTAAGTTCTTATCAATAAGTTTTATGTATTTGAAGACTATATTAATACAGTGGAATCTCGATAACTCGAAGGTCAAGGGAAATGCAAAACCAAATCGACTTAGCAAAAACTTCGGGATACATAGATAAATGATTTCAGTGGAAAGGCTTGTTGGCATTTGGCGTTTCCGACACTCTGAGAATTTCGACTTAATCAGGTTCGAGTTACAGAGATTCCACTGTACATATAAACGTATATGTTTGAACGTACCGCAATTCACACCAATTATAAATCGGCCAAGAAATAACATTTCATAGGAATGACTAACTTTTGTAAAGCCCATTAGACATGCGCCCGATATGCCAAGTACATTATTAAGCAGCAGGCCGCCCTTTCTGGAATATTATAAAATATAAAAAAAAAAAAAAAAAAAACAAAACGCAAAAAAAAAAAACCAGAAGGAAAGAAAAGAAAAGAACAGTGCACACATAAATACAAATGCGAATGTATGAATTATAATTTGAGAGAAATGATGGTCCCACCTGCCAAAGCGATTGGCCATCCAACCGCCACTAAAACCGCCCAACATACCACCTATGGCGAAAATCGATACAGCCACTGAGTACAGCTGCTGTATGAACTCTTCGCTAATATCTTCGCCATAGCGATCCTTGTAGACGTCTTTCATGAAGTTCTCGATATTCTTCTCGGGCGCATTTATAACGCCAGTGTTGTAGCCAAATTGTAACATGCCCAACACAGCCGAGAATATCGAGTAGGTCAAGAAGAACGTTAAACCCTGAAAAGAAGAAAATTTTTACGCAAATTGAAAAATCATAAAAGTTTGCAAGATTCGAAAAATTCAAAGAAAAACGAATTCATTCATTTGCACTAAAATTTGCACTCGAAAAATAAAACGAAACCGGAAATTAGAATGAGAATTAGAATGAGAATATGGCCTATTTATACAGTAGCAAAAAATATTGTAAATATAATAAAAGAAATAATTTCATCAAATTATACATTCTGGCTAATATCCCAGCAAACATTCTGAGTCATTAACGACTCATATATGACTCCCAATAAGAGTCGGAGCCCTCATAATGAATTCTTTTAAAGAGCGTCTTAAAGAGCGCGTTTCCATTCTTGCGAAGGTCGTCTTATATGAGTCCGAAGTTATGTAAGGAATGAGAACATATTGGAGTCATATATGACTCCTTCCGCAATCATGTGTGACTCTTATTTCCTTCTAAATATGAGCCAGATATGAATCCTTCTGCACTCATATTTATGAGTTTAAAAAGACTCAAATTTTGAGTGATATTTATAATCGTATGCTGTAAAAAAAATTTATTGATAGATACACATTTTTCGATTTACGTTTTTTGTAAATTCAATTATTTTTTTCAAATATTTATTTCTCTCTCCTGTGCGGGATTTGAACCTCGCAAATCTTACTTCCTAGTCATGTGCTCACCCACGACACCACGTTAGCTAAATCGAAAGTCGGGGATTTTTTCGTTTATAAGTTTTAAGTCAAATTGAAATTTATTTTATTTTTCGTATTTTCAACATATTTATGACTCATTTTGGACTCATAAATATGAGGCTCTTATTTTCAACATAAAATATTAGACCAACAATAAACCCCCCCCTAAAAATAATAAAGAAAATAATCGGGCATGTCACAGAAATCGAATACGATTACGATTGAAAACGTTCGAATTCAATGAAATTTCCATACAAATTTAAGCGAAATCGAACGTTTTCTTTCGTATTCGATTTCTGTGACATACTCGAATATACTTATAAATAAAATATGAGCTTCTTATTTTCAACATATTTCTGACTCATATCGGACTCATAAATATGAGCCTGCTATTTTCTATAAATTTCAGACTCATTTAGGACTCATTTTTCGGAGCACTCCGAAAATGTTTGCTGGGTAGATCTAGTACGTATATGTGTTAATGTCTGTGTCTGTCCTCAGCGGCGATAAATTCGTTGACGGACTCGAAGGCATAAGGCCTAATTTATAAGGTCGAAAGTCGGCGCTGATGATTACTTAACGTATGTGCTTTCCCTTTATGTGTCGCCTTAGTACATACAATAAGTATTATTCACATGGTCCAATTTTTACATTACGGCATAAAAGAGGCGAATTCTGACTATTTTCAGCCATGAATTTTGAAACATGTATGTAGGTACTTAGAAGTATGCAATTCGTATTGCATTTGTACTGTTTTAGTTCCTATTCGGTCCCGAAGACATTTCGACAGGGAATATTTCTTTCGGAAACAAATACGTTGCATACTTCCACGCGTAAGTTAATATTTTCAATGTTAACATGACACCGAAACGTCTAGACGACTGCGGCCCCTGGAGAAGATCTTTAAGCTATTTTGATTTTTAGATTTTTGAACTTTAATATATTGTAGAAAACGTAAAAATCAGTGGTTTTTTTGTTATTAGGGATGGATAGGCGAAAATTAAAAAATGATTTTAATCAGTTAATCACTCGAAATGTATTATAAGACCACTTTTACTTTCATACAGACCGAATTTCAGATAAATTGAAGAATCCCAGCCAACCAAAAGAGTCCGCCTAGGCGCTCCTACAGATTTCTTTTCCAGAGCTCTAAATGAGTGTTTTTTGCGGGCGAAAGGTGAACGGAGCCTAACTCCTTTCGGGATAATAAAATCGATCTTTCATGATTGCTAAAATGCTCCTAAAGACTGTTTCGAGTCTCTTTGAGTTATAAAATGTAGAAAAAATTACCCATTTAGTATCCCTTAAATATCTCTCTTTGGCGTAGAGGATAGCGTGAACGCTTAGCAATCTGAAATGCCCAGGTTTTTTAGCCCTGTCGCAGGCGGAAAGAAGTTGTCGAAATATTAGGACTCGAAAGACGCAAGCAAATTTTAAGAAAAAGGTGGTTCAACTCGGAGAGGAGAAAACAAATCGCCAGTCATAAAGTAAAATTTCTATCCTGTCTTCAAAGTTGTCATGTGTACGTGACCTTTACAAAATTGCTATGAGTTCCGCTGGAACCATCCTCTTTTGCTTTTACGAGTATCAAATGAAGCTTTTTTTTTATTCCTCTAAGCTTTATATTTAAATATTATTTATGTGTTATATTATAAACTGATTCAAAAAAAAATAAAAAACAAAATCCGCTCGACGGGAGTGGGGATTGAACCCGCAGACATCGGATTGTGAGTCAAAAATGCATTCCAAAAAAACATGCTACACTCCAGAATTTTCCAAGAATCCATTCTAAAAAGCATTCTCGAAATATCAAGAATTTAATTCTTGAATCAAGAACTTTCGTGCTTAATGCTGCCCATTAACTATACAATCTGTCGTACGATTGCGATTGTACTGCAGATAGTATGCCTCGCCACTAACTTTCAAACAGCTCTATTGATTTGCGTCAAACATCATTTTTATCTAAGCATTGAAGTGTAGAGACGTTTGTGATGGACACGTTGTTTTGGACCTTTTCGTTATAAACGAGTTAACAGATGAAGAAGAAAACAAAATTAGGAAAACTGAAAACGCACAAGAATGTGGATTCGGGAGAAAGACCAGTATTCGAATGGGAAGCTGTCCATTGATGCATCTTCCTCTATAGTTTTATATTCTGCGAGCAATTTTTCGTAGCCATTTATGCGAGCAAATTTATTTTTGTATTTTTCGCACTTGCTATTCCATAATTTTTCAAAGCTTTTATAAGCTTCTATAAAGTTAATTAATTTTTCGTTCGCATTCATTTTTAAAAGAACATTTCTACCGCAAAATGCTGCGACAAAGCGACAAAATCTGTCAAATTCTTCCACTAACGTAGCAATCTATCGAACTACAACCCAAAAAAATCAAATCGTTTTAAACTTCGTCAAACAACCCGTCAAACAGCTAGGCACTTATACTACAAGCCTACTAACGAAACGATTTGTAGTACAATCAGGGCAAATCGTACAATAGATTGTATAGTTAATGGGCAGCATAACAGACTATTAAGCGAGATTCTTGATTATCGACTCAAAATTCTTATTTTTAGCATGTATTTTCTATCAGTGTAGTTTTGATCAGATTCTTAGACGGAGGCTGAACATTTTCTCATAAATATCGGCATAAATTTTGAGCCGACAATAACCGACTTTTATTCATGCTGCCATTACCCAGCTAGCATTTTTTGAAATTTTTGATCAAAAGCGAGTCTTTTTCGAGTCGCCTTTCTGATTAAAAATATCAAATATGCGCTCGTTTTCTGATCAAAAATGATTCTATTGTCGGGAGAAATTGGAACACTAGCCGCGACTCTCCTTAGGGAGTCATATTTGATATCATTTACGAGTCGTTTTCGAGTAATTTTTGTTACTATTTTGGAGTCTTCTTCGACTCATATTTGCTATCATATTGGAGTGTTCTACGACCCATATTTATAATCGATTTCTAGTCCTGTGCTCACCCGTCGACACCAAGCTTTCCAAATCGAAAGGCATGGACATTTTTCGTTTATAACTTTAAAGTCAAATTCCATTCAATTCAATTTTGAGTCAAATTTTGAGTGAAATATAAGATAGCAACAATTTGAATGATCATATTTCAATCCCCTACGTGATTAATTGGCGATTGCTCTATGTTTTGTTTTTGTACTTTCAATGCGAATCGCTATTGAAACGTATTTAAGAGTTGTTTTCGAGTCTTATTTTAATCATGCATGTGATCAATCATTTTCTAATCATTAAGGGGGCTCGAAAAATACTCGTAAATGAATCTTCTCATAAAACAGTCTTCCAAATGTTGGGTGGGTAATGAATTTATATTATTTTTGTTTTTGCACGTTTCGGTCGAAATTTTTGAAAAATAAAAGAAAAGAAAACTTCAATTTATGAAAATAAAAATATTTTATTTATATTATTATTAATTATTTCGAATGGCATTGCCAACAAAACCAACTACAACAAATTAAATAGAGCTACAAATAAAACAAGCCAAATTAATTCTAAATAAAATAGGTCTTTTCGATAAAAAAAAAAAAAAAAAAAAACCAAGGAAAATAGTCTAGAGTAAATGCGTGCTCATTGATAACACTAGTCCACAAATAATTGTTATTTTTCCAGGAGTTATAAATGCAATTTTCTTAGGGACTTTGGCCTTCTAAACACGAAGACGGATTTTAAAAAGTCTTTATGTACTCTTTATTTATATTAGGGGTATTCACAAAGGCGTGTTAAAAACGTTGGAAAGTCGGAAAATTGCGACTTCTTAAAAAATTTTTAAACTTTTTTTGTATCTTGCACAACTTTGTAATTTTCCCATTTTCCGACGCCTTTGTGAATACCCCTATTGAATCAAAAAAAAATTTTTTTTTACAGGTGTTAAGAAAATAATATTCTCGAGACCTTTAAATCAATAAAAAAAAGCCCATATTTTTGGAGAAAATTCATCAAATTTCTCCTTTCATCGGAATCTAAAATATCGATCGCTTTTCTTTTAAGCTCTTTTGGGCATTAAGGGCCAAATAAACGACACAGACCCGCTGCGCAGCGAGCGCGCTGCACAGACCGATTAGGCGTGTATGATGCTGTTGGAGCTGTTTGTGCAGATGTCTGTGCAAATATGAAATCGTTTTGATTTTTGGCCGCGCTGCACAAACAAGTCTGATCGTCTATGGCGATTTTTATTCAGTCTTGAGAGAATTTGCAGCGCAAGTGCATCTGCACGGAAAATTTGACACAGGACAAAAGATTTTGGGAAGAATTTATTGAACAATGTAAAAAAGCCTGAGCAGTGTATGGCGTACGAAACTGTTTGTGCAGCGCACTCGCACTGTGTCGTTTATTTTGCCCTTTAGGTAGACACAGACAGAATTATGATGATCGTGAATTTTTCGTTCACTCACCTTTCGATTGATTTAATCAGTGTTATATAATCAAAACGAAAGCCCCTTCGATATGTTAGATGATATATGTAATTATATATCGATATGTGGGAAAATATTACCATCATTAGTTGTACAGATCGACTGACAACGACGATAAATCAAAGAGCAGGCTTTTACACTTTATCGCTGCACTTAAGTGAATGGCATAAAATGGTGTGTAGAATGTATGTACCCAGCAGAATATAATGTCGACGGTGAAGAAATTCACGCGTCCTTCAGAGCGGACGCCTCAGTGAAATGCTCGGCATGACAGTGTCAGCGAGATGGAGCGAAAAATTCATGCCCGATTGTCATTTCTAGTTTGAACTTGTCTAGTCTTGCTTGAGTCTCTTTGGCTGCTTAAATTTGAAAAGGGTTTCAGCGTCAGGAGATCAATTGCGAGATGTAACGTAGTGCATGCATACTGGCCTCGCAAACGGAAGATCGCGTCTTCGATCCCTGGCCCCGAGCCAAACAATAATTGAAGAAGCAGAAAGATTTTGAAAAAACTGCACAAAATACACGAAAAAACACGATGAGAGATCCTCTCTCTCTTTCTCTCGAAACTCGAGTTTCTTGCACTCAGGAGAGAGAAGGGAGTTGTCAAACGATTTCTCAAAATAGACATTGAGAGAAAAGAGCACGTGTGCAGCTCTCAAATACTTTTTTCGCTAAAGCGGACTTTGTCGCTCCGCGCCGATGACTTTGTCCGGCCGCGCGACTCCTTTACAAAGGGAGTCGGGACGGCTCCTCCATGTCATCGCGGAGGTCCGTCTAATATTTTCTACTGGGTATGTATGTATGTATGTATCTTTGTATGGAAGCGTGCATGCATATAACTAGGTATGCTATGTATAAAATATAACGGGATATATGTTTGTTTTAAATATAAATATATAGGTATATATATGTAAAATAATTTCAAAAATATTAATTACACAACAAGGCAAATAATTTAAGCTACAAACTTGTTCTAAAAGTCTTAGCTTCCGTCTATGGGTGTGTTCTTCCAGTCTGTCGACATATTCACGTAATTCTTCGATTTCTTCTTTGACTTGCTGAACGGTATCTAGTTCGTGCTTGATGGCAACCATATCGCGCTTTACCTGTGAACAATTTAATTTCAATTATTTATTTATTTTTGTTTAATTGTTCATACAATTGTATGACGAAAATAAAATCCTTAAAGAGAAACTTAAGAAATGATCGCACCTCAGAAACTTCGCTTTGGCAACTCTCAACGGATTTCGTTAGCTCCTGCAGTTGTGTACGTATTTCGCACAAGGCGACGGTCGTCTCCAAGTGTCGATCGCCTCTTTGAAGCTCATCAAGTTTTGCTGATAAATTCATGCTCATTACGCTAACTTGCTTTTGCAAACTGAACGAACGTTCGTGGACGGTGGTGACGGTGGAGATGACGAACGCGACGATTGTGACGCATGTGACGCATGTGACGCATATGACGAAGGGAATTGCAAAAGAATGAGAGATTTAATTTTTGAAAAGCTTTTTTAAAACCCTCTAAACGTAATTAATATAAAATATACGGCTGTGTTCCTCATAATAGAAGCGTTAAGAAATAATTGATATAAGCTTGTCAATGCTAACATTTGTGAGATTTTTATTTCACGATTTTGTTCTGGCATCTCCCAGTACTACTATTTTGTGGAACACAACTTTCAATATGAGATTTAAAAAGCCCAAAAAAAAGAAAAAAAAAAACAAACAGCTTAATATATACACATCATATTTATAGATTTGTTTTCCTTATCGAAGCATGAAGTTGTGAATTTCGCAATGAAGATACTTATGCACGATAATTATAAACGAAAAAAATAAATAAATAAAAAAGGATTCAAATCACAAAAAGAGATTGGAATCGGAAAAGAAGAATGAAGTGCCCGGAATGAAAAGGAAATATGATACACAATCGAAAATAAAGAGCATAACTGCATGCGATGAAAATGCTGAGCAAGGAAATCAACAGATAAATAAATAAACTCAGAGCAAAATTAGAGCCACATAACTTAATAAGAATTACAGTGGACTCACGATAACTCGAATGTTGGGCTTTTATTTTTTCCTTTTTACCTAGCTTCCGCAGTGAGTGTAGTACTCGTAGTTCTGTGCGGACCATTTAAATGCTAAAGTTCAACTTCTCTGACCGAGATCGAGAACTAAGTTAAAACCCAATACGTTAGCATGGGTGTAGATTTTTTGGGCCCCTAAGTGTAAGGATGATCATTGATCATAAGTATGTGAAAATTGGATGAGGTTCGCTAAATACCATCCATCCTGTGCATATGAAATAAATGCATAAAGAGAATAATTTTTGTAATTGAAAAGTTCGTGCAGTAATAGGTATGAAAGTTCAGAGGCCGACTTCCAAAAAAGAGAAAAAAAATTCCCATGTTTCTCAAACCCAGGCGTACACAGCATCGGTTCACAATTTCGATTTTTCGTTAATATCTTCGGATCGAGAAGGCATGGATGCTTAAAATTCGAACATAAAATGGACCGTTTACTTTGAAAGCGGTGTAACTCTATTTTTTCTATTTGAAGATATTAAGTGGTGCATGTCCATTACTCAGCACCCGCCACCGCCCAGCAAAACTGCGAAGTCTTTAAAATTGGTAGCTTTACACGAATCCAAACACGAAATTAATCCACGGCCTTCAATTTTCCCTCAAAGCCGCTCAGAACCGGAAAATAAAACAAGTAAGGGTGTTATAGTCAGGCGAGCCTGACAATAGAATACCCGACACAGACACACATCTTCAAATAATTTTTAATATCAAGAGGTGTTTAAGGCCATTACGGGCCCCATTAAGGTGGCCTTTTTGGCACAAGTGTTTTTATTCTTTCTCCTTGTGATTCAAAATCTTGGTATCTATTGAAAACTTACTCGTGCAAAATTTTGTGACGATTGGGTAATGTTTAGAGGGCGCTCATGGCCCCCGAAGTTGAGATAAATGTTGTTTTCATAACTTAAAATTGCCATAACTTGAGATGTGTTGCTGCTAGCTATAGACAATGTTCCGTGGCCCTTCGTAGTTTTTAAAACTGCATATTTCGTCCTGATGTCTCAAAGCTCTATCTCAACACATAAAAAATTTTTCCTAATACGACCCGATTTTTAAAGGAAATTCGTTTTTTGTATTTTGCGGGTTAATCTGACCTCTGACAGAAATAATATCTATGACCAGCCCCCCTTATTTTTGTTTCAGCTAACTTTTTTTCTTAGGCTATGAAGCTCTATCTCAACAATTTAAGGGACTTACCATAGAAAAATGTAGAAAATTGCGATTTTTGACCTCCATGGGTGCAATAACAACCCGAGAAAGTTAACAATGAGTGGAAACCTCTTTTTTATGAATAAGGTATCATTTCTCATCATTCAATATGCTGATCTATCCTTCATGTTCAAACTAGCTGTCATACAAAATTTCCCATGTTAAAGGTAGCTGGAATTTGATGAAGATAACATTGCTCAAAGTTGCCCTTCTTGGAGATGGTTAAATACGTAATAATAGATATATTTACATCAAAAGACATGTCATTATCATTGGCGTTTTTAAATAATTAAAAAAACAAAAATTGATGCTACTAATTAAAAAAAAAAAAGTTTTAAAAACGGGAGCATTTGTAGTAGCACAAATATGCAATAATAACCCTAAACGAGCTTGAAAAAATAGAAAAAAGTTGGTATTGTGATCATATCAAAACTTTACCAACTTTTTTCTATTTTTCAAGCTCGTTTAGGGTTATATTTGCATATTTGTGCTACTACAAATGCTCCCGTTTTTAAAACTTTTTTTTTTAATTAGTAGCATCAATTTTTGTTTTTTTAATTATTTAAAAACGCCAATGATAATGACATGTCTTTTGATGTAAATATATCTATTATTACGTATTTAACCATCTCCAAGAAGGGCAACTTTGAGCAATGTTGTCTTCATCAAATTCCAGCTACCTTTAACATGGGAAATTTTGTATGACAGCTAGTTTGAACATGAAGGATAGATCAGCATATTGAATGATGAGAAATGATACTTTATTCATAAAAAAGAGGTTTCCACTCATTGTTAGCTTTCTCGGATTGTTATTGCACCCATGGAGGTCAAAAATCGCAATTTTCTACATTTTTCTATGGTAAGTCCCTTAAATTGTTGAGATAGAGCTTCATAGCCTAAGAAAAAAAGTTAGCTGAAACAAAAATAAGGGGGGCTGGTCATAGATATTATTTCTGTCAGAGGTCAGATTAACCCGCAAAATACAAAAAACGAATTTCCTTTAAAAATCGGGTCGTATTAGGAAAATTTTTTTATGTGTTGAGATAGAGCTTTGAGACATGAGAACGAAATATGCAGTTTTAAAAAATACGAAGGGCCACGGAACATTGTCTATAGCTAGCAGCAACACATCTCAAGTTATGGCAATTTTAAGTTATGAAAACAACATTTATCTCAACTTCGGGGGCCATGAGCGCCCTCTAAAGATTACCCAATCGCCACAAAATTTTGCACGAGTAAGTTTTCAATAGATACCAACATTTTAAATCACAAGGAGCGTGAATACGAATGCACTTATTTTTTTCCATACATTTGGCGGCCACCTTAGGGCCCCATATACCGACTTTTGTTGAATTTGTTTATGAAAACCGCCCTTTTTCCACGCCCACTTTTCCAATTTTTTTGAATTCTAATCGGAGGCTTAAATATACGCTCAAATTCTAAGTTTCATTAAAATATTTCGAAAAAGTCCGACTTTAAGGCAGTTTTGGGATTTTTGTGACAGACCCTAGTACTGGAGGTACCCTTAAAAATGGACCGATCAAGGAAATTTTTTGGAAGGATGTTTAAGGCTACATAGGAAGCATAAGTGCCAAATTTCGTTCAAGTCCCATTTGAATTTCGGGTGTAGGAGACAATTTTCGAAAACCGCCCTTCTGCCACGCCCACTTTTCTAATTTTCGGAAATAATATTACTGGCCTTTCAATATGATCAAATATCAAATTTCATCAAAATATCTTGAAAAACATCGGTTTTAGAGCAGTTTTTGTGATTTTCGTAACAGACCCTAGTACTAGAGGTACCCCTAAAAATGGTCCGATCGGGTCCATTCTCGAACTTGTTCTTACTCATGTCCCCGTGAGCACGCATACCAAATTTTGTCAAGATAGCTCAATTTCTTCGATAAGATAACTGTATACAAACAGACGGACAGACGGACAGACGGACAGACGGACGGACATGTCTAAATCGAATCTCCTGGTGACACTGATCATTTCTATATATATTTTGTATGGTCTATCTCGACTAGTTCTGGGTGTTACACACAACCACACAAACGCAATACACCCTCGACACAGAGTGTGTCGGGTATAAAAATGCAGCTACAGCACTTTCAAAGTAAACGGTCCAAATATAAAATGTGGGTGTGGAAAACCGTTAATATTTATGTCAATTATCAGTCCTACAAATAATGATTTCTACTTGGGAGTGGAAAAATAAGAAGAATGTTCGAATATGGGTAAAAAATATTGAGAATGGCATCATAAACCGTTCGGAAGCTGGGTATATGGATGTACCTATAATTGGGCTTAGACCAGCGAGTATAAAAATGCAATTTGCATAAGAAAATCGTAGTTTGCGATGGTCTAACCCTGAAATGAGCGAATTGCAAGCTCTTTACCAATGTTATACTCTTTGGTTAGATCAACTTAGGCTTATTTTTGTATTAGTTCAAGTTATCGTGAGTCTATTTTGTACGCGTAAAGAAGATATTTCTTATATAATTTACTGCGACCGACTACATTTCCGTGTTCTAATTAAATACAGTCGATTCGAAATCCTCCAGAACGGACTTCTCTATAGCGAGATTTTCTTGCTTTAGTGTCAGTGTTTTTTTTTTGGGCTGATTGTAAAAGATTCGTTGCAGAGGATTTTGACCGTATATACTCGTAAGCGTACTAACTACTATAATAGTTTGGAAAGTTGTCGCAAATTTTGCTCTTGGCTAGTCTAGATTTTTTCTATTGAAAGCGATTAATATTGTTTCTGTGATTGCTTTTCTATTTGAAAGACATACAAACAAAGACATAACACTTTAGTTTTAAATCTTTTGAGAATAGTCTCACAGTAGGTAACTTAAAAAGTTTAAAATTCTAGACGTAAAGAAGAACATCAATAACTGTCTGGTGGCGCAATAATTTCTAGCCGGGACCAGTACTGGTGTTAGCCCTACCAGTGCCCTGGGCAAGATTTTTTTGGCACTCCCTTATCTGCAGTTCAAACACACACGCTAGCAAGTGTAAAAACGCTCCTTTATATCTCTGGGCGCCCAACTCTATCCTATCCTATCCTAGGCCTATCCAAACGCCGCTACTGGCCGGGACTGAGATTTAAGATTAAAGCTCTCATAAAAGATAAAACGCAACGCGTCTCTGGAGACGTGTGGAGGAAAGATGATCAAATGTATTTATCGAGGATATACATTTTATATATTTTTTTTTAATTGAAATGTTTTGTTTTTTTTTGTACAAGGTCATGGGTTCTGTGAGCACCAAAGGAAAGTTGGAGTTGAATTTAATTTCTAGTTATGAATTCCTTTCGGGAATATTTTTCGACCCAAAAAATTTTCTATTATCACAGGATAAAAGAACAATTTATGAGTTTCGAAATTTGCAGGACGTTCGGTTTTTCTTGAGTTTGTACCTTTTCTTTTCTGTTCCTTTTTAATTACACTGAAAACCGAAAAGGGTAAACCAATGAGGTCCCGCTTATTCAAACGGCTGAAATCTACATCCGCAAAAAACATAAAATTTTAAATAAAAAATATTTCATTCATAAGACTAGCTCAGAGCAATTTTTTTCCCAGGACTTTACGAATGGAAGTTTAGTCTTCTTTACACGAAGGAAATATTTCAAAAAATCTTTATGGAAGCGTCTTTTTTATATTGACTTTTGGGGAAAAAAATTGAGCAGAACATGACACAGTTTCGTCCGATTTGAACAAATTACCCTTTAAATTAAACAAAATGAACTCCGCTAAAACTTTTTCTCAAATATATGTGAGATCGGTCAAGAAAATAAAATTCTGGAGTACCTTTAAACCTTGAAAAATGATTATGTACCTATATTTTAAAAAAATTTATTAAATTTTTCCTTTCATCGATCGCAAGTAAGAGATTTTTTTTTTTACCCAACAAAGTGAGACATTAGCTTTCAAAATCTATGGATGAATGGCCAAAAGTTCATAAGAAAAGTGCGTTTAGAACTCCGGGGAAAATAAAAATTAATTATTTGTAAGCTAGTGTTAATTTATATTTCCTTTCGAAGCAAAAGGGTCTGAGGAACGGAATCTGTTGGTAACACCTTGTGCCTACTTTGTAAAAAAATTCTCTCTTATGTACACATACATATGTATCTCGAAAGGCTATAGAAATTTTGAAATCCTATTTTGCCTCATTTTGGTGTCGCATCATTCTCGTCAATATAACTACGGACGCATTTCTGTTTATTAGAAAGTAAGCAAAGAGCTGCTCTTCTATGTCCATTGTCCAAAACCTGTATGAAAGGACTCCCAATGATTCTGTATGTATTATAACGTCTTCATCTGAAGATTTAGACTTCGTTTCGTTAGAATCGCAATCGTCGGTGTAGGTGGGGGTGGCAGTACGAAGCTGAAAGGAGGCTACACCTGGAAAGGAGTTCATTTAAATAAAAAAAAATTTTTTTTTTTTGTAGATAATATGACAGACGGTATTGCATCAGAATATCAGCATCGTATTGAATCGAATTGAATCATAGCAGTCTTTCCTTTATATTCAAAACCCACTTGTCCCACTACAGCAGTGTCGGCCAAATTTCGATTACCCACGCACATGTGCTTGGAAAACAAATTTCTGCCGACGCAGCAGTCGCACACGTATAGCGTATACCGATTTCAGCGAAAACCGGTCGGCTGCGTTCGTGTGTGTAAAAACAAACTTCGTCAATGCAAATCAGAGCAACTCACAGCGAAGTCGACAGCGCATTCACACACACACAATTATGAATGTTTACGTATAGGATTGGCCATCACTGATTTAGAAGTTCCATCAGGCGAAAGTTCTTGTGCTCTGTACATATGTACTTATGTATGTTTGCGGAGCATTTCGCTTGCTTGCTTGTGTAAATGCAACAAGCCGTATTTCCCCAATGTTTTATATGTATGTACCTATATATATATTTCTGTAAACGCACGAAGTATAGTTGTACAATAAACCAATAGTACAATATAGCAGGCCAAGGCATGGCAAGGCAAAGACGGCATTGTTCCGTTGATACCTGAGAAGCCTGATGTTGTTTATTCACTCAAACGGCAAAGGTTGAGATAATATACAAGATCCTTTTTGGAAATGTCAGTTCAAAGAAAATAGTTCAACTAAGAGTATAATATCAATCATGATGCGGCGGCGGCTTCGTTATCCTTGTCTCCTATTGTCCTCAAATGAGGATGAAATTTGTGTATGTTCAGCTGAAGTATGGTTTTCCTTGCAATATTTTCGAATGGAAATACGAAAACAAATTATATCGCAGGAAAATTCATTTCCATAAGTGCCATAAAGCTCTCATGTGTGGGTGTGTGTGTGTTGTGTGTGGGTATGGGTATGGGCATGCGACAGTAGTTTTGGACAAAAGATAAGAACTTCTATAGGATGCAGTCTCTGCACGGAATATACGTCATTGTCATATTGTGGTTTTGTTTGTTTGTTTTTTTTTTTATGGTCTAAATTCGTCTTGTGGCTTTGTGTGCTTGAAAATTTTGAGCGAAATCCATTTGTGATTTCATTCGCTAAATATACTGTATAATTAAAATAATGGTCTTGGTCGGTATGAGAGTGGTGAGAGAAATATTTTTGAATTGTTTGTGTGTCCGTCCTTGTTAAGCAAAGGTTTTGGGCTGATCAAGTTACAGAGATATCTGTGCTCGTATGATCATGATGTGACAAAGTCATTCTAGATTCTGATCGAAGGTCTCCCCCGCTTGTGTGGAAAGAAAAATGGGGAAAGAGAGTAAAAAACGATGAGTGGGAACGGAAGGGGGTGGGGTGGGTGGGTGGGAAGGGAAGGGGAGGGAGGGGAGGGCGAGAAAGTGAAGAAAAGAGTAAGGAAGGGGGTATGGGAGGGGAAAATAGTGTCACAGATGTGTACAGAAAAATGGGAAAAGAGTAAAGAGGGATAAGCGCAATTATTGCTGGCTAGAGATGGGAGAAGAAGAAAAATAGATAAATAGGAGGGGGTATTGAAGGGAGAAAATGTGAGGAAAAGAGTAAGGAAACAATAAGGGACAGAGATGAAAATAGAGGCAATGAGTTGGAATCAGATAAAGAGCGAGTTGAGTGAATTATGGCAAGCGTTTCCGTTCATACATTCATAATTTCATCGGGACTTATTTTTTTGCTCAATACAAGCTCTGACTTGTTTCATTAACTTTCGATTCCCTGAGACAGTTTTTGGCTTCAATTAAAAATTTTACCAATCTCTAAACCTCAATGAAAAACATTTTTTAAACCACACTTAATCTTTTTTGAACTAAACTTCTTTTTTAGACCCCGATATCTTCGAATTTCATTACTTTTCTTAAAGGTCTAAAACGCCCTAATGTACACACACCTTAAAAAAAATCGTGAGTAGTGTTTTCGGAAACTTGAGCTGTATTAGAGATAACTCTACCATTGACAAATGGGTGCGCGGTGCGCCTCTTTCGGCCGTCGTGGCTTAAGCATTCGGATCACTAACTTTTTTTTTATTTTTCTTCGTTTTGGCTTTTTATATAAGAATATAGTTGGATCAATATAAACTGGCATATATGACATTCACCAAATTTCAATTAGTACCGATTACGTTATGTTTGAGTAAACTTTTAAGCACATATTTTCATTAATTTATTTTCAATGCGTTTTGGCCTCATTTAGTTCGAATTGAAATGTCTTTTGTGTTTTTTTTCCCGTTTTATTTATTTTTATTTTTTATTTGCTTTCTTTGTGATATTTCATTTCTTTTGATTTTTGAACAATAGTCGACACAGAAAAAAAAAAAATGGAATGAAAAGAATTTATTTTTTATTTTTGTTAAGTAAACTTTGGGTTTTCTACGAAAGCAAAATGAATTCATAAAGTGAGTATTTTCGAGAGTTTTTTGAATGTGAAAATAAAATAAAGAAGAAATAATAAGAGTAAGGAGAAGAATAATAATAAAAATCAATGCAGAGGACAATGGTCTGAGGACTGAGAGAATTGCAATTTTCTTGTTTTTTGTTGAAATGAACTTTTCAACGTTTTTCTTTTTCTTTTTTTTTTTTTTTTGGTGAATGGCCATTTATGCCAATTTTTTGTCTTTGTTTATTATTTTTCTTTGATATTTTTTGGGTTTTTTGTTGTTGTTTTTTTTTTTTTTTTTGAATCAATGTGCTGTGAACTTGTTTCTTAACTTCACAAATGATGGATGAAGAAAGAAATGAATTATGTCTTATGAGTGAGAATGTCGCATAAAATGCTGCATACTTGAAGGCGCCTTGGAGGTTAACTGATACCATACTACATACTACTCCTGAAAGCGCAAGGTGTTTTAACTTGAAATTAAAAAAAAAGTCAAGAGAAATTCAAGAAAACAACAACAACATACACGAAATGATTTACGAAACAACTGAAGGACAATAAATACAAAGAAGATTGAAGGACAAGAGAACAATTTCTACATCTGGACTAATTATAACCTCCGCCTGTTGTTATGAACATTATCGTTAAAATAAAAAAAAAAATTTAAAAAAAATTTCGATTAATGCACATCCTTACTACGATTTTTTCTCCCCCATCCCCGAAGTATGCAATAAAATATCTGACGACGATATTTCAACCCAACATGATTTGATCGGCTTGGCGCTTGGAAACCAAAAATGGAAAGACTTTAAAACTGAAAGATCTTTGCAAGCGAACAAATTTTACGAATAGCTTTAAGGAGAAAGCTCATTCTATGTTTAAAGACGACAACATAAAGAAAATCGGAAAATTCTTAGCGTATATTATAAGTATTGAAAAAAATTGTCCATGCTTAGTTATATGAAGAAGAAGCTACGTCCCCATTTACAATCGAAGGCTGTTCGTGCCTGCTCAGGATGGTTTACACTCTGATCCTACGTAAGGAATATTTACTTGAAAATAATTTTGCTTCAATTCAAAATATTCGCATAAAAAGTAATGAATAGGGCAACAGAAAATATTTGAATTCAGTACCCAAAAGTATGCAATTAAATATTCCGAACATTTCCGACCGTTCTTGAGGAACGGTTTTGAAAGATCTACGGATATCGTTAAGGTTTTAGTTAAGCTTCTCTTCTAAAGGCTTAAAATGATATTCAGGGGCTCGGATTTTGTTGACTTTTATAAATTTAAAGCATACTTTATGGGGGCAAACTTTTTTCTTACTTTGCGAATAAGTTTATAGAAGTTCAACTTTAACCCGGTTTTCTAACTTCAAAAAAAAAATGCATATTGAAACTCAAAATCGATCTGAATCTTGACTGTATGTGATTTGAACAAAATTTGTACTCCATAAAGTATGCTTTAAATTTATAAAAGTCAACAAAATCCGAGCCCTGATGATATTAATTGGTTTTAAAATATTCAGATGCATACTTTCAGTGCTGAATTTCAATATTTTCTGTTGTCCTAGTAATAATTTTTTTTTTTTTAAGTTCCAAGGATTTTTCATTCAAATTAAGTGAAAGGGATTTTTTTTTTGGGCTTCCATTCACTCCTAATTCGAATTACCACCAGCTGACGAGCTATTATCATGTTTGTATATATGGCTTAGAAAAAATACCGCCATCGGTCTCTTTCTGCTCGTCAGCCTTTGGCTTGCCAGCTAATTGGTAATTAGTGATAATGATCATATAGAACTATAGCTGCAACTTCGGCCAAAAGCTATTGCGTGGTACACCACACTATATAGTGTTAGCTATGGCGTGATTCACCACAGTTGAACTTTTTCACCAAAGCTTGGTGGTTCGCGCCAAAATTTGGCCGAAGTTGCAGCTATATTTCTATATGATGATGATATAGCATCACGAATCTATGTACTTTAGATCAATGTGTAGGCCTTTAAGTGAACTGCTCAATGTAAATGCGGAATTAGAATGCATTTATATTAGAATAGAGACAAGAAAAGGGAAATTTTTGGATTAAAGTATTGAAAAAAAAAAAAATCGAAAAAAGAAAAACGAGAAAAATATTATTACGAAATTGAGGGCAAATAATTGTTTATGAAGTTATTTTGAATAAGGTTTTTTTTTTATTAGAGAGAAAAATAATGCAATTTTTATGATCATACTCATTGAGTGGCGTGAGGACCATTCCACTGTGTAAGTTAATGTTTCGAAAGAGCATAAATGATAGAAATAAAATGAAATGTCTCTGAGTTGATATGTTATGAGAGAAATTATTATTTTGTTTTTTTATCAATTAATCAATCGATTAGCGCATTATATGATGTATGTATGTATGTACAAAGCATAAATGAATATCAACTGTTGACACGTAAACATATACAATATATGAGTTGAAATACAATATGAATGATGGATAAATGCTTTAATTATGTGTCTATGTATATACTATTTGTATAGAGTATTTTGTATATTGTTATGCCGATGTGGCTCGAGAGCGATTCGTTATCAGTGTGGGGTTAATTTGAATTGTATTAAAATATTGGAATTTGGTGAACAATTAAAATGAGATCAAAGTGGAAAATATTTCTTAATAATTTCCTAGCCTGCTTTTCGTTTTATATAATTTTTTGCATATTAAATATACATAGAAATTAATCTCATTCATTGTATGTTATTGCAAACGAAGTAATAAGCGATAATTCGAAATAAATTTATGAATTTATTAAAAAAAAAAAAGAATTTCAAAACTGAGACGAAATGCAAGCTAAATGAATTTAAACGAGTTTTGAGGCAGATTTAAGGTAGCGGTCTCTGATTCCTGCAGTTATGTTTAATTTATAGAAAAGTTGATTTATATTGAATGCTAGTGTTTTAAAATATTTAAAAGAATTTATGGTGCTTTACTATTAAACTCAAATATAAGTTGTGGAAATAATTTCAAACTTGGATGATAAGAAATATTTTTTTAGAGGCTATACTGATCGGGATAAAAAGTCTGAAAGGTGGTCCAATAACGTGCAAGGGACCTCAGTTGTAGTGGTAAATCAATTGGATTAATATGAATCCGCTACACAGTATTACTCGGATATATAGAGTCCGGATATAAACATTCCCCTCTTAAAAGCATCGAAACTTGTGTCATTACACCATCGTTTAGTTTACTGAATTCTTGTCGCTATAAGCAACGCTAAATTATGTAAAAGAACGTGTTTCCGTTCATTTTTGATGGTGATTATATCCAGGAACACTGTATGCTCAAACTACCAGAAATAACCCGGTACAGCGCGTAGGAAAATTCTTACTGCAGTTCCTGAACGAACGTTGTAAATGCATCAAATCTCTCTCTTCTCTCTCTCTTTCTCTACTATCTTTCTCTCTCTCTCATCTTTCTCTCTCTCTTTCTTCTTCTCTCTCTCTACTTTCTCTCTCTCTCTCTCTTCTTCTCTCTTTCTCTCTCTTTCTCTCTTTTCTCTTCTCTTCTCCTTCTCTCTTCTCTCTCTCTTTCTCTCTTTTCTCTCTTCTCTCTCTCTCTCTCTCTCTTTCTCTCTTTCTCTCTTTCTCTCTCTCTCTTCTCTCTTTCTCTCTTTCTCTCTTTCTCTCTTTCTCTCTCTCTCTTCTCTCTCTCTCTTTCTCTTCTCTCTCTCTCTTTCTTCTCTTTCTCTCTTTCTCTCTTTCTCTCTCTCTTCTTTCTCTTCTCTCTTTCTCTCTTTCTTCTCTCTTCTCTCTTTCTTCTCTTTCTCTTTCTCTCTTTCTCTCTCTTTTCTCTCTCTCTTTCTCTCTCTCTTTCTCTCTCTCTTTCTCTCTCTTTCTCTTTCTCTCTTCTCTTTTTCTCTCTTTCTCTCTCTTTTCTCTCTTTTCTCCTTTCTCTCTTCTCTCTTCTCTCTTCTCTCTTTCTCTCTCTTTCTCTCTTTCTCTCTCTTTCTCTCTCTCTCTCTTCTCTTTCTCTCTTTCTCTCTTTCTCTCTTTCTTCTCTTCTCTCTCTCTCTCTCTCTTTCTCTCTCTCTCTTTCTCTCTCTCTCTTCTCTCTCTTCTCTCTCTTCTCTCTTCTCTCTCTTTCTATCTCTATCTCGTTTAATAATTGATTTTTCTGTCTATAGTAAAGCTGTAGCCTTAGATTTGTAAGAGAGAATTGCAGGATTATATCTAGCCCGAAAAAGCTGCATATATATGTACGTACTCGTAGTAGTCAATGATAGCAAAAATTTCAGCACTTCTACAATTTTTGATCCCTTTTTGTCATTTCTGGCCTATACCCAGTAAAGAAAATACGCGTATTAAAGTAGTTTAGAACTGGTATCGATACGCGTATTCTCTCAGTCAAACGTGAATGGGCGAATATAGATTTAAACTTGTTTATCTTGTGTACACTCTTTAGATTAAAATCATTAGCATGTGTGAGTGTACTCTGTAATGCACGATACTTGATTGCACTCACACACTTACGAAACATCGTGCTACACTCACACATGCTAATGATTTTATACAACAGAGTGGGAGAGTTGTCACACGTACACAAGATAAAGAAATATGAATCTATATTCGCCCATTTACGTTTGACTGAGAGAACACGCGTAACGATACGGGTTTTAAACTAATTTAATACGCGTATCCGACTTTTTGGGGTAGAATGTGTTCGTGCAAACAAGTATGTTCTGGGTAGCTTCTAAACCGGTATGAGTTTTTTGTTTTTTTTTTTTTTTTAAAGTTTTTGATTCAAAGAAAAGAAAAATATCAACCGCAGCATTGCGTACACTAACAGCGTCCGAGTGCAAACTTGAAAATTTTTACGCATTAAAACTTTGCCACTTAATCATTCTCGGCCACATTTTTCACGATCAATTTCAAATTAATCTGTTTCCAACCTAGAAAACCCGTAGGTAAGGATTTCCTATATACATATACCAAGCACTTTCAGGAACTGTATTCAAAATTTTGTTTGCATTCGATGACTTTCGAAATATACCACAGTTGAATTTTTAGTAGATGAAAACATTTAATTTGCTTCAATTGTAATAAGCTTTTCAACCGCCCCCTTTGAGACTTTCTCTCCAGCTAAAGCGCTCAATTGATTCGTTGAAACAGAACAGTGAAAGAATCAAATCGACTTACATAAAATTATTCAATAATTTCATATTGTTTGGTTAATTGAACATGTTGCCATTAATTACATTTCAATATTTCATTGTTGAAGAAGCAAATCAATGAATAAAGGAAACTCAATGCTGTTATTTAAATTTGCCTCACAGCCTCCGTAATTACAGTAAACTAAAATCTTCTAATATTCGGAAAGAAGAATAATTTTGTTCCAATACGTTATATAGAAAAAAAAAAGAAAGAAAGAAGAATAATAATACAGAAATATAGAAGAAGAAAAAACAAACAAAAACGACAACGAATACAAATACGAATACGTATGAGAGAAGACTATGAGTAGATGCATTGAAGGATGTAGCTACCTGGGTGGCATTGTGCCCATCATATTGGCGGTTTCCACTTAACAAAA
Organism: Chlorops oryzae; assembly: GCA_020466095.1. Lineage (NCBI taxonomy): Eukaryota > Metazoa > Arthropoda > Insecta > Diptera > Chloropidae > Chlorops > Chlorops oryzae. The sequence goes on from CM035806.1 coordinate 143,360,692, forward strand.
AACCCTTTGCAATTTCCGATGCCTTTTTGATTTTAATTTAGTTATACTTGACGTAAGTTATATAAACGTTTGCTCGTTAAATATGCATACAAATATATATACAAAACAGTGAATCGATTTTAGTAACATATCTCGTTAAATTGAATTGGTGAATGTCAAATGTGCCTTGTAAGTTTTAGGCCGGTTCGTTAGATCGCTTTGTGTGCCTCAATTCGAAAATTCACAAAGCGCCGCTACGCTTCATTATTTTACTTTACGTTAAATTACGTATGGTTACATCGTAATTTTCGAGAAACAATTTAAAAATTGCTTTTTTTTCTCTTTGTTTCTCTTTTCATCAGATTTTATTTAACATAATTGACGTCATTTGGAATTTGAATTTTGAAATTTTTTTTCACGATTTTTCTTATTTTTGCTCTTTCAAGCCTCATATATAAAAAACGTTTTAATTTTCTGCGGGGAGAAAAAGGAAAAGAGGATATCATTTAATGAAATTACAGAGATTGCAGAAATGAGAAGAGTTAAAAAACAAACAAAAAAAAAAAAAAAAACAAACAAAAACCCAAATTTATATAAATATATATGAGAATTGTTTTTTTTTTTTTTTGGAAATTCATGAAGTCAAATGAATAGTTGGCATTCGCCTTGGCCAGTGTGAAAATGTCTGAGTTTATGAGAAAAAACAAAAAAAAAAAAAAACAAAAAAGACAACGAAGATATATATATATATGTTGTAGTTCAATTTTGTACATACTCGAGTAGCAATTGGCGTAGTGTTGCTTCATCCTCGCCATGACATCTCAGTCTAGATTCACGATTTGCTTCACGTTCACTGTGCCGCGATGACGAACGTTTTGGCGCATAACTGAAGGAATGGCGAGTGAAACGGCCGCCGTTATGAATGCTTCCAATGCGATTGTAGGCGTCTACAATTTTCAAACAACACAAAATATAATTATTTATTCATATATGTTAGTAAAAATTATATAATTTTTTAGTAGAAATGTAAGGGCTTTTTTAAAAAAAAAAACCCTTTCAAAAATTCTTTTAATAAGCTTCATTCAATTTTCCGGTGTTTGATGAAAAAGTCTCAGATAGTTCTACTAAAAACTGGATTTTTGGGTTGCTGATACATTGAATTCTAGACGAGCTTAGACCAAATGTCTTCGAAAATCTATAAAAAAATCCTTTCAGTTCAATATTCTGACACTCTTCATTTGAAATATTGAACATTCAAGGTTTGAGCTGAAGCAGTTTTAATAATAATTAACGCTTTTTTCTTCTTTCTCTTGGATTCTTCTTCTTTTTGTTTTGTTCCTTAATTTCGATCATCTTGCTATTGTATTATTTTGACACTTTTTTCCGCTCTGTTTTCTTTTTTCGATCTGACCTGTATTTCACTTTAAATAACGCTTGCCCTATTTGGTCTTTTCCGACGTATACTTAATGAGTTAAATTGCTCATACGACGTGTACAGTCCTAGTTAGATTAAGAGCAATGTTTCAGTCAAAAATATTGAAGAAATTTCAACATTTAACTTTTTCTTTTTACATATAAATTCACCTTTCAATGTAGGTCTTTTAAGGTCTCATCTCAGGGCGTATACGTAACGTAAGTGCCATACACAAGTTGTGTGAGCGCCACATTGCTCATACAACGGCTGAGTCGAGTGCCATTATTCGAATCATATGACTATTGCTGCTTCACAAAGTAAAGCACTGCAATTAGGATATTAAATATAAGCTGTTGGCTTTGTATTTCAAATGCTAAAGGCCGGTTGCCGCTTTCTGGAAGGCTTGTGGACTCCTAAGAGCGACCTTAAGGTTTTGTTAATTTTTCCATAAGTTCTTCATAAAAACACTGTGGAAATCACTTTTTTACGTTCCTATTGCGGAGTGTCCTTCAAGTACATTAATATATTTGACAAATATGTAGTTTTGGTAAGACTATTTTTAAAACAACTCTGGTCTGCTGTTCTGGTCATTTTTCAAAAAACCCTTAAGTTGAATCTTCCATTTAGGAAAATCATTAAAATCCAAATGTAGCTTTTTGAGATATTTGGAAACGTAAGTGCAAATGTATGCAAGGCTAAAACGATGGATTTTATCAAGAGAAATGTCGCGCCTTTGTGCTTTGTGGATGAAATCAAATCGAAAGAGAAATCGCCGGCGTAAAAATTTAAGGTTAACCTGCAAATGTTATTTGAAAAATCTTACAGGGCAGACAAAACACTGTTTGGAACTTAAATTTTCATCTCATGAAGGAAAACGAAAGCATTTATAAAATATCAAAAAATGTACCGACTATATTTTGGGTTTCCTTCCTAGGATGAGAATGTAAATTCAAGCAATTTCTTGTTTGCCCTGTATACATTTTCAGATGTACGTTAGCAGGTTAACACTAGCACTCTAAGTCGACGAAAAAGCATGATGACGAATGGAGTGAAGCCTAGCTTTTCTTGTTTGATAGGGTACTCAAAGAAAACAAAGAAAAAAAAAAAGAACAAAGAAGCACTAGAGGAAGAAAGCTCTCTGCTTTAGACTGCACAGGACGATTTCATTTTTGAACTAATTTTGTTCTATATTTCATACCCTTTAACAGTGATCAATATGCAATTTTTTCCCCTCAATAATTTCTTTGAATTTATCATGACGCATTGCCAGTTCGTAACTCGTAGGGCATAAATCAATTTTGCATTAAATTGCTTTCAACAATTATAGCATTGACTACAACTGTTTGATTGTGTTAGTTGTTGCTTTACTTACCTTCTGGTCGTAATCGTATCGGGGGCGAGGTCAGCTTGATTGTTGTTGTTGGCTTAGACGTTGCAGGTGGTGTCTTGCGTCGACCACCAAAAACATAATCATAAGAGTCTTCACTCAAATTGGACACTAAATCAATACAGCAAAAGCACACACGGTTTGAGGAAAAATGTTTTCTCTTTGTACGTTTTGAAAATTTTTTTCATATTTTTTTTTTCATTTTTCATATTATTTTTCAGATTTCTTTTTTTTTTAACTCATACTTAAACTTATCAATCGAATATAATGAAAAATATATACAAAAGAAAAGAAAATATATATATAATATATATATATATATATATATATATATATATATATATATTCATATTCACGAAGAAAAATAACAGTAAATAGTAGTAAAAAAGTAAAGTCAATTTAAATGTAAATTGAAATTAGAAAAGCTCTTCAATTGTTTTCATTTTTCGTATTTCTTTTAATTAAAACAAAAAATTCAAAAAAAAAAAAAGAAAAGAAAACAAGCTTTACGAAGTTCAAGTTAATGGGTACTCACTCTACAATAAAATCAACGATAAAGCCACACGAAAGTATAAGAGTTATTTGTATTTTTTTTTTCAATTTAGTTTTGTTTGTTTTTGGTAAAAGTTGTTTTGGTTTTTTTTTTGTTTTTGTATTTTATAAATACATTTTCGATATTTTTATATTTGTTTTCCCATCAGTTTCGGACAAGAATGAAAATAATATGGGTATTTATTTTTATATTTAATTGAATTTTATTTTTTTAAATGATTTCCAAGTTGCGAAGTTGCGAAGAGTTGTGAGAGAGAAAAGCAAATTTATTAAAATACTTGAGGCATTTCTCAAATTCGAACGTTTAAATTTTATTTATTTTTTTTCACCGAATCAAACATGGACAAAGAAAATGAACGAAAAAAATTATGGAGAGAAAGACATACAGAGAAAAGAGATAAGAGAGAGAGAGAGAGAGAGAGAGAGAGAGCGAGCGAGCGAGAGAATCGAATAAATTTTGCTTGTGAAGCGTGAATTATTTTTAACTATAAAATTTCATTTATTTTTTCTTACTGTCAAAAAATTCTTTCGGCTGTGCACAACAGTTAAATAGCCTTTTTGAAGAGCACAGCAGCTTTGAAAAAATAAATATATATATGTACACATACACACACGAATGTATGTATATTGGCAAAAAAAAAAAAAGGAAATCCTTAACACTCAAAATGCAAAACTGTAAGAGTTGATGGCGCAAAAAGTGCAATCAAATTCAATCGCAAAAAATTAAATCGAACAGTGAACGGCAATGAACGATGAACGGTTTGTTGTTGTTGTTATTGTTGTTTTATATATTCTTTTTGATTTTTTCAAAATTCAATTTCACTTATTGTAGGAAACAGATGCAAGGTGTATTTAAAAAGGTGTATGCAATAGATATTCATGCTTGTTCTTATTCATATTTGACAAATAAAGTTTTTCGAAACTTTAGTGTTCGCTTCGATTTTTCATTGATCTTACTTTTATTTCTGAAACTCGAATTTCAAAAAAAAAACACTTCTCAAAATTTGGTTTACATTTTTCAAATTTTTGTTCAATTATAACTAAGCCGATTTTTGAAATTCAAATTTTTTGTCCAATTATAACGAAGCCGATTTTGACATTCCCGTTTCGTTTCACAATGCCGATTCTATGTTGTTTTTGTTCGAGTTGTAGTTGTTGCCAAATTGCCTACACCTTGTTAAATACACCTTGAAACAGATGTAAAAAAAACAAATCTATATTGAAATTCACTTTTTAAAAAATAAAATAGAACTTGCTTTTTGTATTCATTGGCAAAAAAATTCAAAAATAATTTCTTTCTTCAATTAATTTCAGTATTTTTTCCCGGGACATCTTTATGGACTTTGGACATATTGAAAAAAGTTTTTATGGAATCGATTTTTTATATTAATTTTTGGAAAAGAAATTTTTTTTCGGGAGGTACTAGAGGTGAAATAATATAGGTACTGTGACTGTACTTTGCGTTCTTTCAGAACCCAGCAGCGAAAGCGAGTACTTCAAGAGTAAACTTCGAGTACTTCGAGGAGTAAAAGTACTTCCTCTTAATTTGCCAACAAATACATTGGAAATGGCATTGGAAAACCACTACTCGCTATTTAGGTACAAAAGGGGGTATTCCTGCGAGTATTTTCTATACCTCAAAGGATTTTAGTTGATTTTCTTTATTTAGTAATTTTTTTTTTTTTTTTTTTTTGTTTTGTTGCTTTTGAATAATTTTTAATTATTATTTGAATTAACATTTCGATTTAAAAATTAATTTTTTTCACTTTATTGATGGTTATTCTTCAATTGCCCATTTCCAAAATTTTTCACGAAACGTACGTTACTTTTGTTCCGAATTGAAATTTTCTTTTTCTTTTCCTCTTTGGCCCTCATCATTGAAGGTAAGCAAAGCAGCAAGCGTTCATTAATGAACAAAGAACTCCACCTTCAATCTCAAAGGGAGTAGACTTTAGTATGCCCGCTATTCATATGTGAATCTGTGTTATTGTGAGTCCTCCGGTACGGAGTATTTCAAGAGTACTCACTTTTGGGTGGTTACATAATTACTCGAATTTAAGCTGCTGGGAAGCCACAAATTATGTATGATCGTATGTATTTCGTTGCGTTCGTAAAGGTTTTACCCAGGTCTAGGATAGACCCAGTTGCAGGGTGAAAAAACAAAAACCGTTTTGAAACAAACCAATTGAAATTTAAGAGATTGAAGCCTGAATTCCAATTGCGCAGGAGCTGCGTAACGTGAATTCCTGCAAACATTCAACACATGAAAACATATGGAACTACTTAGTTCGAATCAATTTCCTGCATGCTCACGCACACGCACGAGTTCGAAAAATTGAATATTTTCTGCGCGTGTGCTACATGACAGCTGAGTATAACAGTTGAAAACCGGAATATAACAGTGTTGTAGAAACTATTGAGTACTTTTTAAAGGTACTTGGTACTACGGGGGCATTCTTTACTTGCTCAATCAAGTAATATGCATTAAATTTTATTTTCTTTTAAGCTTCGATGTCTATATTTATGATTTCTATAATTTATTTATTAAGTGAAAGGGAATATTACATTCCGTTCATAGAAAATAAGACGAGTACAAGAGTAGGTAAAAATGTACTGAGTCAAGTTCAGATCCAAAACCGCTGCAATGGCATGCTCATGCACACGCATTATTGGAAATAGCATTTTTCCTGCACCTCCTGCAGCAGGAAATTTCCTGCAGCTCCTGCGCTATTGGAGTTCCCGCTTTACGCTTAAAAAAGCGTATTGAAAACGACATCCACATCGAATTGTTTGAATTAAATCTCCATGTTTGAGCGATACAAATTCAACCGATTGGCATTCTGACAACTCTTTCTGGTCGCTAGAAGAGACTCTTCTAATCAGCAAGGATGATAGGTTATAAGCTTACGACAATCTGAGTTCAAAATTTGATTCTTCTGCGCATGTGCACTTGTGACGTCGCGTTAAAAGTATTCTGATTGGTTGAAATTGTTGAAAATTTTTACAGATGAAAATTTTCGAAACAAAAAATTTAAATTTAAGAATTTCTGTGTTTACAACGTTGCCACTGATGTTCGAAAATACTATACTACCAATTTGAAACTTTCACAAAACCTCGTTGTTTACATATTTACATCGTCTTTAAAATAAGAAATTTTTTTCAAATGGCTAATTAACAAAAAAAAAAAAAAAATATATATATATATAGGTATAATTAATTACTTGAATTAATAGTAAAACTGGAAAATTTTCAAAAAATATTTTTTTAATTGTACGCAACTTTGTGGCAGCACCAACAAAAACGTGACAAGTGCTCGGATAAAAGTAAAATCTGCGCATGTCGTAATCTTAAATTATATCATTGTTCCTCAGCAGTGATACAGATGGAAAACTGTTAGTGTTTACCTTTGGGGCTTAAGGTTGGTATAATCCTAGTCGCAAATTCAAATCGAAATTCGATTATTACAACAATTTCAATTGCCAATGCAATTGCATCGGTCTATCGCAGTGTTGGAATATTTTTTTAATTGGATTTCCCACAGGAAGCCCCAAAATCATCCTTTTCTAATTTTTGCTCTCAATTGAAATGCCACAAAATGTCTCAGAAAAATGCTACGAAAATTTCCGTGAAAGATCGCACTGGTTAAGTATATCTACAGTTCGGATATATGCGGCTGGGCTATAAGTATTCCACTCTTAAAGGGCTCGAAACCATTGCCATTGCCATCCTTCAATATACTGAATGCATTTGGATAAAAACTTTGTTCGCTTCAGTAGCGTAGTAGGGCGGGGAGAAGGAGGCATCAGTCCTGGGGCGCCAAATCATATTTAAATTTTTATTAAGTCTTTTTTTAAGCTAGGGGTAGCGGGCGGTATTTTGTGTATTGCGACTTCATTGTGACCTCATTGGCCCCGGGCGCCGAAATGTCTCGCCAAGCCACTGGTTCGCTTGTTACAACAAACTTCCTTGCATTTTTCGTATTGCTTATAAGTATACGGAGATTACTATAGGTATATTTTTTTTACAAATAAAAAAAAAATCTAAAAAGAGAGCTGTATGAGAGAGAGAGAGAGAGAGAGAGAGAAGAGAGAGAGAGCTACAGATACCGTGTAAAGCTGAATTCAACGATATTTCCCACGGTGTCAACAGGTTTTATTGTTTGTGCCAAACGAGGAGAAATCTAAATTCCCATCGTTTACACTACGCAAAATTAGAAATTTCCTGTTATCATTTAATATATTTTTGGTTTTTTTTTTTTTTTTAATTTCTACAAAAAGCGGACATTTTCCACGACATCCCCACAATGTTATATATTTTTCCATCATGCGGAGTTGTCAGAGGTGGGTAGCTAATTCGGTTATCGATTCCTGATTTTTGATTTTATTCATGCATGCGTCACTAGTTGATGGACGGATCGAGCACTTGTGTAGGTCGGAGGTTGTGTAATGGGATTTTGTGAGCTGTGAGTTCTGAGTTTTGGCGTTCCTTTCGATTGCATAACCCATTGTGTATTGTTGTAAAATGAATGTGAAGGCAACTAACTGAGCTAAAACAAAATCCAAAACAAATCAAAAAAAAAAATATTCTAAAAAACTCATTCAACAAAAATTCTTATCGCATTAAAGGAAATCAACTGTGAAGCATAAGCATTACAAAAATAAAAAATTTGAGGATGTAATTTTTCCTTCTTCTGGTTTCTTCAACAAAATCCGAGCAAGGCATCTATAAAATAATATATTTGCTTTTCTAATAAATAGTTATGACAACCAACTAAAAAAAAAAAAAACAAAACAAAAAAATGGAGAGCAAAAATGCGAATGCGAATACAAAGGATAACGAATGGGAATAGCTAAACGGCAACATATCAAACTGAAGATTATAAAACAGTAAGGAAGCGGGTGGTGGGTAATATAGGAATTTTTTGATCACACCTGGAAAAACCGTTAACGGTTGAAGCACTTGTGTTGAACGCAATGGCGGTGGTAGCGGTGGCAGTTCTCCGAATGGATCTTGCCCGTTTGAAATAGAAGACGATGGAGGCGAGATCATCGATATATCAACGCTAGTCGCCATTTCATTATTGCGGCCAGCTGAAAGACAAATTTCAATAACAATTGCAGTAAATGAATGAGTCTCAATATTAATAAATTGTTTATACATTATTTATACATTTAAATAAGAGAGACCAATTCTCTAGCGGTACGATAATTACTACTTATCGAAAACAAAAAAAAAAAAAAAAAACAAGTAAGGGTGTTATAGTCAGGCGAGCCTGACAATAGAATACCCGACACAGACTCACATGTTCAAATAATTTTTAATATCAAGAGGTGTTTAAGACCATAAGGGGCCCGATATACCGACTTTTGTTAAATTTCTTTATGAAAACCGCCCTTTGCCACGCCCACTTTTCCAATTCTTTTGAATTCTAATCGGAGGCTTAAATATACGCTCAACTTCTAAGTTTAATTGAAGTATTTCGAAAAAGTTCGATTTTGGGGCAGTTTTGGATTTTTTTGTGACAGACCCTAGTACTGGAGGTACCCCTAAAAATGGTCCGATCGGGTCCATTCTCGAACTTGTTCTTACTCATGTCCCCGTGAGCACGCATACCAAATTTCGTCAAGATAGCTCAACTCCTTCGATAAGAAAACTGTATACAAACAGACAGACAGACAGACGGACGGACATGTCTAAATCGAATCTCCTGGTGACGCTGATCATTTCTATATATATTTTGTATGGTCTATCTCGACTGGTTCTGGGTGTTACACACAACCACACAAACGCAATATACCCTCGACACAGAGTGTGTCGGGTATAAAAAAAAAAGGATTAAAGGATTAAATTAAGTGTTCCGATTTGAGAGAGGTGATTCCGCATGCCATAGGAAAATTGTTCGCTCTCACACTTTACCATAATCTGGTTAAGCTCTTATTTTATTTTTCCCTCGCTAAGCTGTTGATGACCGAATGCACGTGGAACATATAAAATGGATATGGGCAATGATATTTAGCAAATTCCCCTTCAATTGAAGTTTTTTTTTAATTCACTTTTTTGACTCACATATTTCGTTGCTCCCCCCAGGGGTTTTTTTTTTTTTTTAAATATACCTTTGTGGGTATATATTTTTCTTTCGATATCGGCAATACTTGGCAGTCGCTTTAAATTTTCTGACCCCTGATCTTGATTGTTAATAAAATTAAAGTCATATGAAAAGGTAAAGAAACTGTGCCCAGAAAAGTATGCAATAATTTATTGTAGAAAAGAAGTTTACAGTTGTCGGATAGAATTTTTCTCAAAGTAGAAGAAGACAACCCGTCGAAATTCAAAGTCTCAGAATGAAAAGAAAAGAGGAAAAGGCATTGACACATTATCTCAGAAGGTCCCTTTACATTCTCGTTCCCATTCTCATTCGCATTCGCATTCTCATCCTTTTCAATTTGATTTCTTTGCAGCACTTAAGGTTTTACTCAAGTAATTCAATGTGAATGGCTTCAGTGTCCTAAGGATGTTATGGTCGGCCAATGGAGCAAGCAGAAAGAGGCTGAATAAATGAGTGAATGAACGAATGAACGAGTAAATGAATGAATGAATGAATGAATGAATGAATGAATCACAAAGGGAGCGACCGCACGATAAAAGCACAGTGCAAACGAAGGACTTAACCTCAACGCAATTTAAACAAATATTTGCACGCGTAGATCTACGCTTTACCATGAAATATTGTATAAATGGTATGTAGCTGATGTTGTAGGGACGGAGAGCTTCTATTCTTTTTTCTTCTGTTTTATTTTTTTTTTTAAGTCAAATGCGGAAGAGCAACCGAAATCTCAGCGCTTATTGAGGGCAAAATGGCAGACAGTCAAGGTACGACAAGGCGAAGTACAGACTTTAAAAACATTATGTAATGTTACGTTATTTTATGTTTCGTAACGTTATGTTATGTTATGTCAACACACTAACACATTTAAGATAGGAAAAAAGCGTGTTCACACACACACACACGTATTTACTCATTCACTCACTCACACACACACACAGGTGGTTGGGAATTGTATGTTGCAGGTTAGTTTTGGGGTTAAAGACCCCGCCACATTTAAATAGTAGCACACGTTAGCGCTATCTCTTGTGTACTAATGTGCGCATGTGTGTGTGTGTGTGTGTGTGTGCAGCACTTTATCGCGTAGATGGATACTAAGTTTGTTCTTCATCTACGCGTTCCCTGAAGACCGCAGGCAAGGAACACTTTCGTCTCGGTCTACAATTTTGCCTCGCTCTTATCATTTTACGGTATAATTTTTTTTCTTCTTCTTTTCATAGCTTGCCTTGTCACATCTAAACAAATATTCAGGAGAGCAGTTCACATATAAAGTTGCAAATTAGTACAGCATACATTTGCGCGCGTACATATGGTCGTCGTTATATGCATTAGTAGAGGTATTTGCCCCATCCCTGCAGAAAATTGAACTAGCGCAGAAGTATGTACTCTTCGACTACGACCCAATTCAACAGTATTCGCCGCCACTGCATTGAACTGTCAACACTGTCAACACAGACGCGTCCTTCAAAAATCGACACTCGCGATTGGACTAGTTCAGAAGTAGAGACAACGGGACCAGTTCGGTAAGTACATTTCATATACTACATTAATATATGAGGGAACGACCCGAGCTGTCGTAGCTGAGTGGGTAGCATGTGCGCCCCACGATTCAAAGGGCCCGAGTTCAATTTCCCGGCCAAGCAACCAACGATTTATTTTATTATTTAGTAGTAAAAATTTAAATCCTGAGAGGATAAAAATACCTCAAAAAAAAAAAACAAAAAAGAAACGTTTCAAATAGCCTGATTCTGAATATTCCCGGAGGGAATTTTTTGTCTCCAGACTGAATAGATAGGACAAGGAAAATTATGGGTATGTGTCAAATAACCGTTCCTCATCAAATTTCTTCCTCCAAATACTTATTAAAAAAAAAAAAAAAAAGAAGAACAAGTTTACTTTCGATAAAAGTAAATTACCCGGGTAATTCGATCCCCGGGAATATTCAGAATCGGGCTGAAATTCATAGGGAATTTTAAAAAAGCTTGAATGCGAAGTTCTGAGACAGCATTGCGGGGAAGTTTTGTTTTTCTTTAGAATTTTACCTTTCTTCGCCTGCCCGGAACTTTAAACTCGAACCTTGGGATTGCTGAGAGCACACGCTTTCCGCTACGCCACGGAGACATCTAATTCACATGCAGCATGAATAATGTTTGAGCAAAATTGAACTGTTGACCATCGCGCCTACTGTCTACTCGCGTACTTGTTCTTTTTCATTTACTCGAGAACTACTCGCTAGGGCCCCAATATAACCCAATCCTCCCACAGGGAATGCTTGTATGCATGTGTTTGTGTGCATTAAACTATATTTTTCAGTGTGGGTGTGAGTGTTTGCTTTCAAAGCATTTTTTCTATATTTAGCCATTGCTAGCATCTTGAATTCCATAAATAGCTGAAAGTAGCAATTACACGCGATTGCATGCATATGCTTCCGCGACAACTGGCAGCTTGATTCAATAATTCAATGCCCCTTGAGCGTGCGGAGAAAAAAAATGAGAAAAATTAATATCCTTATTACAACGACATGGAGGAGTAGTTGTTGACTTTATCGGATATTTAATTCTATTTCAATTATCCTTCCAGTTAAGGATAAAAATTTATATATTTTGTGAGAAATAAAATGCCAAGTGCAGAGGCTCTTGGTTATTGAGGTTATTGAGTAAAATAGGCGTTTAGGACATTGCAAAAATTTCTTACATGTATTTTTGGGCATTATGGACATCAAGCATATGCTCATATAAGATCTTTCTAATTGAAAATAAAATAAAATAGTAAATTTCAGCTCTGGGTACACTTTGAGGTCCTTGGTTGTTCTTTAAATCACATTCCCAGTGGCCAACAGTGCCTACCGCCCACAAATTGTACGAGACTGTGAGCGACCTGAATATTAACAGCTACAAATTATACGAGATGGTAGGCGAACTGCCTACCAATAGCTTACAAAGTATACGAATGTAGCATGCCTACCAATAGCTTACAAAGTATACGAGATTATAGGCGAACTGCGTCTACAGCTGTCGCTGGGTTGCGAGGACCAAAAAATAAAAGGAAAAAATTTCAGAATTGCTCAAAATCGTGACAAATTTCGCTGATGTGCCGCAATCGTACAAAGTGAAAGCGGGAAACGGAAGCTGAAATTCATATTTGAAGAATGACCCGTTTTGCTCATAGCTTGTGAATAAAAAATTCGAAGAAAAGATTTCTTTAATTAAAAGAAAAAACAAGTAAGAAAGCTAAAGCCGATCAAGCCCGACTTTGAAATACCCAGCGTCCCGACATTATTGGCGCACAATGTTTTGCCTTTCCGTACGAAATATACACAAAATTAATATTTGCGGGCTTGACAGTGGACAGAACGTGCTCGTTTAACGCCTTATGCTTCGTAAGGTACGAAAAATCTCCATTTGTGGGCGTGGCAGTGGGCGGGCCACATAAATTGTTAACCTACACCTTTCATTCGCCTTGGTCAACCTATGTTGCGAATTTGAAGCTTCTACGCCTTTTACTTCACAAGTTACGATAAACCCTTATTTGTGGGCGTGGCTCGAGGAGGACAACGTCCATTTTTTCCAGGATATGTCCCTTTAGTTTACCAGTACACCAAATATCAATGGAATGTGTTGAGTGGTTCGCAGGTTACAAGCATTTTACTGAAAACACATTAAATTCATTTGTGGGCGTGGCAGTGGGCGGATGTCTCCCATTTTTACTTAGGATCATACTCGAATCCAAGAATTTACAACCCATCGATTGGTACCAAATTTCTTTAAATTGGATAAATGGTTGAATTTTAATCTCGCAAAGACTTTTATTTTTGAAAAAAAAAAAAATATTTGTCTCAGTTTAACAGTTATTGTTTGACTGAAAAACTAAAAGTCTTTACTTATTAGTTAATATCAGACTTTTTTGAAAAAAGTTAAAATAAAAGGCATCCAAGAATCACATAGAGAATGGCCTGAGGATTACAATGGTATAAAAATTTCTCCTGCGTGTAAATATTTTGGTGCTGCTTTTTAAAATTTTGAAAAACATCGGAACTGTTATTTTCAGTCCCTGAAAAAAAACTTTATGTGCTATTACAATTCATGGCAAGTTTCCCTATATATAGCATTTTTTCTCGATTATTGAGTGACAGCACGCCTATTGAACGTTATCGGATCCGAACCGAACTTAATATTGGGTTGTCTGCCCTGTAATCTGCCCTGCGGTTATGAGAAGCCCAATTTTTGAACACCCTACAAGTGATATTTAGCATTCTGCGATATATGTATGTAGTGAATTAGCACCTTTATGTACATATGTAGCACTGGTTGAGGTTCAATATCATTGAAAATACGGAAAATTTTTCAAATTTCAATTCAACTACTTATATCGTGATTATATTAAATTTCCGAAAAAATAGGGGAAGGGAGTTAGAAGAACATTGCGCGGATGCAATTACAGAGCCTTTTAATCTCTAACAAAAAATTGGTGAAATGCGTGAAATAAAAAAAAAAATTAGAAAAGTATTAAACTTTCTTGGTCTGGAGGGGGAATAAGCCCCCTTAGTGTCCTCTTGCATTCAAGACTGATCTTCCAGCATGCGTATTCATTAAGAAGGACATAAATAGCTAATGTTATCTACGGAGCTTAGTTCTGGCTGTTACAAGATTAGCACTAAACTAATATACCCTGCTTAAGCTGGGTATAACAATTTTTACTACATATGTACGTATTTCGCGCTTGGTTTTCTTTCTGCTGCATTTGCCCACATACATGGATACTTGTTAAGATATGGGCACATTATATGACTTCAGATAAGTCCGAAAAGCTTTTCCTCCTTTTGATGAGAGTTATTAGAATGAGTCGAAAATTTTGAAAATTATGAAAGAAAAATCCTTAAATAATTAAACCGTATAATTCCATTCGCGCAGTGATAGGCAAAATTTTATTGACACATGACATGGAGGTTTCTTAATACATTTATGAAGAGATTTAAGAGCTCGCGTCTTCGATAAGACCCAAGCGAATGAAGAAATTATTGTTATTATTACTATTGTAAAAATTTCATTATTAATTTTTATATTTTTAAATTTTTTTTTTGGTTCCAAGTACAAGTACCTAATGGCTATAAAGAGCTCTCACCTGTATAGTTTTACCGGCCATTTCGTAACAATGACGTCACAAAGAGTCAAACTATCGCTGCGGAAATACAACCTCGCGTTGTTTTTATATTAGCTCCACTTTACTGGCTTTTTGTATCTGAAAGATAAAAAAAAAAAAACAAACGGCGATGCTTATTAGGGAAATGATTTGGATTTTGATTTATGGTTTAAAATAATGAATTCGAATTGTTTTAACATTGATCTTAGAACACTGAGAATGTTTCATCAAATCAATTCTTTTCCTGAGGACATATTTCACAGCTTAAGAAAATATTTCGTAATCATTGAAAGTATTTCACAGCAGAAAATGTCGCAATAGAAACGGTGGCGTTTTCCTATCGACTTTGACAATGGGTACAGCGACCACTTGCACCCAGACAATGCATTACTGCAATAGACATTTCCCATTTCATGTCATTGGATGTCAACAGGAGACCGTGGTATCTACTGATGACATGGAGACGTGTCTTAATCGGATTTTCGACAGGAATGGCGACTTGCTATGCCCCTAGCAAGGCAATCTCCTAAAGACATTTTGTATGGGAATGGTATTGAATGTGAAAAGAGCACAGAAAAACGAACATGACATATTGATACCAAAATGCTATACCCGTGGTCCACATTATTTTTCTACCCCCGAAATGTAGAGACGCTATAGACATTGGTACCCGTTGACATTACCTACTACTTGGGTATATAGAAACGATATTGCCAAAGCGAAACTCGACCCCTTGCTTTCTACTCTATTAAAAAAAATTTTTTTCTTACGACACAAAAAGAATAGGGGAACTCATGCAGGGTCTCAAACTGTCTTCGTCAATTTTGCGACAGCTAATTTTTCGATGTTGAATGAAAATTTATTTAATTTTATTTTATTTATTTTTTTATCTATTTACAAAATTTATGTTTATTCATCCTTTTTCGCACAAAGGCTTTAACCCACACCAAAATTTGTTTTTGCTAGTGTTTCTTTGACCAAGTTTTCAATGTTGTGCGTTATAGGTGCGGGTTGTTTGGTCGACAAATTTTAGGCAATTCAAAAACTCGAACTCTTTTTTCCTCATACGCGGTTCGACTAGCTTTATAGTCTTCCACAGGGAGTATATTTTTATTGAGAAGAATAACACAGACCTGCGATGAAAAACCCGTGAAGCCATGTTTTTGTTAGATTTTTGTGTGCTGAAGAATTGAAAAATCGTCAACAACTTCCAGCACGTCAGAGTTTCGAGGAAACCACTATTGAAGTTTTTTTTACCAATCATTTCTTTAAACAAAGCTCTTTAAATAGTGGTAGAATATTTAAAAAATTTTTCTCCGGTTTTGTGTTCTTAACTTAGCAAACTTTCAGCTAAAACCAAAAGAATCACACATTTATGAAAATTAGTGGTGCAAAAAGACGCTCAAAGTCGAAAAACAGTGAAATTTTAGAAATATTTTGATATTTTTTTCACTTTGAATCAAAATAACTCAATCACAACCAGTCCCATTTTCAAAACTGTTTTCTCAAATTGTGCGTCAATCAATTATGTGCAGAACATATCAAATCTCAAAACTGCAGCACGTACCTTTTCCACGATATAAAGGTTTTCCCAAAACAACTCAATTCGGATTTTTGAATACATAACATAACACAATTTCATATTAGAAAATTATTCGAGCTAACCGCATTGCACCTCCACTGTGGGCGGACATGCCAGTTCGTCATTCGCCACTTGTGACTCATCAGCGCCTTTGGTGCTAAGGAGTTTCAAATGATTCTTGCACCTTATAAGTGAAGAAATTCAAAACCTCTGAAAATATACACACTAATTGTAAAAAATGAGTGGTTTGAGGAATTAAACCTCGGTTAAAATCTTCCTCTAGTTTGACTTAGCAAGATTGCTTAAGCTATTCCCTCTGTGTTTTTTTTTTTTTTTTTTATTTTTTTTTTTTTTTTTTTATATGAAGCAATTTGGAATCAAAAATACACTTGTTTTTGCTTTGAAAAGTATAATGACTAGATTGATTTGATATATTGGTTATAGCAAAAAAAGTGCTTTTGGTGGTTGTTGAAGTGGACGCCACTTGGACCGTTTACGGCCCATTGTGATACCACGGGGGTGCTTTCTTTGTTTGTGTGATTGTATGCTTTTAGAGTGTGCCCCTAACATGCGATGAAAAACAGTGCTAGGCTTGGAACATACACTCGTTTCGGCTGTGCCGGAATCGAACCTCGGACCCTGGGATCAAGAGCATAGCAGCATTGCACGCATCCCCTACGCTATCCCAGAGCCACTAGTCAAGTGTGAGTGTTTAAAAAAAAAATTTTTTTTTGTTTTTCGTACAAATTTTCTGTTGCCCTATTGAAGTTACATATTTGGTAAATCGATATGTGTCACAATTTTGCCATCACTATTCATAAATCTTGATCGCCTACATTCCCAATAGATCTTCTTATCTTAGTTTTCGAAGTGATTGCGATTCAGTTTCAATTGAAGTAATTCACTCACTCAATTCTCACTGAATTCCAAAGGTTCAATTCACTTTGTCCGGATAGTTCATGCACAGTCGTTTATATTTACCATTTAACGCGATTTGCAATTGAAAATCGCTTTCCGTCAAAGAATCGAATCGAATCGAACGGACCGAAATTTGTGCCTGCCTAATCGTCGTTGACTTCACTTTTCATTAAAGCCATCCATCTTTTGCACTTTTAATCAAAAAGAAAGAAAAAAAAAGAAACCTCTATTCGAACAATTTAGCAGCACCATGAAAGCAATCAAAATAAAAAGAATGGAACGAAAAGCAATGCAAAGGCAAGAAGAAAAAAATCCCAAACGACTCAAAGTTGACAGCGAAAATCCCAAAAGAAGTTCAATTAAAAACAAAAAAAAAAAAACAGTTCCCGATAATGAAGGGCTCCATTCAAGCAGGAAGTACATTCGCATTGAGCTGTGAGCATGTCATTACATATCGATGGCTGACTGACATACGCGCGTCCATGGACACACCCTGCAGGAAATGTCAATAGTGAATCTATACTCTTTCTCAACAGTACTACTGACCAGTTAAACCCGTCGCAATGCTTTGCGTTATTGACATTTAACATTGAGTTGTCATTGAGTGTCAACAGTAGACCGAAAAGCTATTAACGAACTATTGACGACCGATTGACGTTGGTACTATTATATAGACAAAATGAGTACTCTTTCGCTTTATAAGGAGACATGTTGTTGACATGGTAAATAGAGATGAACTATACCTCTTGACATTACAGTTTCTATAATGACACCGCCCGTAAATACTGTTGACGTTGGAACTAGTTCTCTTGTCTATATTGACGTCAATATAGACATGGGGCCATATGGCGACAGGCTTCCTGCAGGGAATTTAAATACATACATCCATCCACATATACTTAAGCACTCGTATGTGCCCTGCAGTAAGTTTGGGGTCAATTTCAACAAAGTCACTAGACCCCGGTATGGTCCTAATGTCACTAGTTAAAATGACGGCAGTTTGTTGTATGAAATGTGACTGCAGCGGGACTAGATCCTTTTTTAACCAGACAATGTCTAGTTGTAAGGAGATCTACGGAGACTGAGTTTGACGAATTCTTTACGGTTTGTGTTTTGATTGCGAAGTAGAAAAAAAAATTGTTATTGTCAGCTGTAATTTCGCATTCTGATCATTGAATCACCAAAGGAAAGTTAGCTGAATGGTTAAGACTCTCGCTCAGCAACGCGGCGGTGGGGGTTCGATCCCTGGCTCGGGTGGGAATATTTTTTTTTATTCAATTACCTAAGGTTTTCTAAAGTACATATATTAATTAATTTTTTTAATAATTTATTTTGAAACAAAAAAAATTTCCCCTAAATTTGTAAGCATTTTTTCATAATTTAATTTTTTTGAAATATTTATTTTTCAACTAAAAAATTTTTGTACTGAAAAATTCTATACTCGCGTTTCACAAAAACTCGAGCAACCAAAAACTCAAGTTAGCGTTTTGATCAACACATTAAATTTGCTTGTTTAGCGTAATGGTTAACACGCAGACTTACCAGCCCAGAGATCAGCGGTTCGAGGTTCGGCCGAGACGAGAAAAAAGAAGATTAAAAAAAGAGTAAAAAAATATTTAAAAAAACAAAAAATAGAAAAAATAAAGCAAATTAAAAAAAAAATTTTTTTTTTCATTAAATTTACAAAAATAAAAATTGACCAAAAATCGACCAAATTGACCAAAAACCGATATACTCTCCGGTCTAGTCCACATGTGCAAAAACTGTGACTAGTTACTTTCCAATGACAGCATAATGTTAAATGTGTCAGTTCGTTCCACGCAAAAGTAAATTAAGTGGGACCAGTCATAGTGACTTTTGGTCTACTCCGGGTAGTAGTCCCCGGAGTAGTCCCACTTACTGCAGGGTGTATACAATAATGCACATTACTTGCATACATATGCACAATTGAGCGTCGCATCGGAACTTGGGTGTAATTTGGTGAAAACGAAGCTTTGAACTCATTGCAAGTGGATGGGATGTGAGAGTCGAATGCCTTCGATAGTCTGCAATTTGGTTTCGAATTTCAAACGAAACGAAACGAACCGAATCTTACCGAACCGGGCCGAGCCGAGACGAAATTGTTGGTCGGATCGTACACAACCGTATAGGATCGAAATTTTCAATGGAAGCTTCAAGTGGATGCACACACTTCCGAAATCATGCATGATTGATGAATGCACTGAACAATTGAGTTGTGCATGCACCTCGCATCATTCAATAGGATTCACAGCAATGGATGGATAGTAACGCATCGCAATGTGATTGGGAAGAAAGTTCTCAATGCGATAACGTTACGCGCGTTGCCCATAATCCAATATTCCACATGCCATCGCAAAGGTCACTCGAACTGCTGTGAGTGACATAAAATGGGATTTCGTTTAGCGTAAGACAAATTAAACTTCTTTTGGAATCGAAATCTAAATCGATGTCGAATAATTCGGACTCGTTGGATTTTTCATTTATTTTTTTAAATTTGTTTATTATATTTAACGTCGAAGCGTAACTCATGCCTTAAACTCATTCAACGATACGAGAAATCTTACGATCGAATGGATATAGAATTTTAACAGATCAAAAAACGTTGTACGGAAAAGCGGTAGATACTTTGTAAATGGGCATTTCCAAATGGACGTTTCCAATTCGTGCACTATTGGAATGCAGGCATAGCCGTTGTTGTTAAAATCAGATAGAGGGAGAGAGCGAGAGAGAGTGAGACAGAGCGAGAGAGAGAGAGTGAGAGAGAGTGAGAGAGAGTGAGAGAGAGTGAGAGAGAGTGAGAGAGAGTGAGAGAGAGTGAGAGAGAGTGAGAGAGAGTGAGAGAGAGTGAGAGAGAGTGAGAGAGAGTGAGAGAGAGTGAGAGAGTGTGAGAGTGAGTGAAAGAGGAGGAGAGCGAGAGAGAGCGAGAGAGAGAGCGAGAGAGAGCGAGTGAGATTGAGAGAGAGCGAGAGAGAGCGAGAGAGAGCGAGTGAGAGCGAGGAGAGAGAGCGAGAGAGAGCGAGAGAGAGCGGAGAGAGTCAGCGAGAGAGAGAGCGAGAGAGAGCGAGAGAGAGCGAGAGAGAGCGAGAGAGAGCGAGAGAGAGCGAGAGAGAGCGAGAGAGAGCGAGAGAGAGCGAGAGAGAGCGAGAGAGAGCGAGAGAGAGCGAAGAGAGAGCGAGAGAGAGAGCGAAGAAGAGAGCGAGGAGAGAGCGAGAGAGAGCGAGAGAGAGCGAGAGAGAGCGAGAGAGAGCGAGAGAGAGCGAGAGAGAGCGAGAGAGAGCGAGAGAGAGCGAGAGAGAGCGAGAGAGAGCGAGAGAGAGCGAGAGAGAGCGAGAGAGAGCGAGAGAGAGCGAGAGAGAGCGAGAGAGAGCGAGAGAGAGCGAGAGAGAGCGAGAGAGAAGAGAGAGAGTGAGAGAGAGTGAGAGAGAGTTAGAGAGAGTGAGAGAGAGTGAGAGAGAGTGAGAGAGAGTGAAAGAGGGTGAGAGCGAGAGAGAGCGAGAGAGAGAGCGAGAGAGAGCGAGTGAGAGCGAGAGAGAGCGGAGAGAGAGCGAGAGAGAGCGAGTGAGATGAGAGAGAGCGAGAGAGAGCGAGAGAGAGCGAGTGAGGCGAGAGAGAGAGAGAGAGCGAGAGAGAGCGAGAGAGGCGAGAGAGAGCGAGAGAGAGCGAGAGAGAGCGAGGAGAGCGAGAGAGAGCGAGAGAGAGCGAGAGAGAGCGAGAGAGAGCGAGAGAGAGCGAGAGAGAGCGAGAGAGAGCGAGAGAGAGCGAGAGAGAGCGAGAGAGAGCGAGAGAGAGCGAGAGAGAGCGAGGAGAGAGAGAGAGAGAGAGCGAGAGAGAGCGAGAGAGAGCGAGAGAGAGAGAGAGAGAGGAGAGAGAGAGAGCGAGAGAGAGAGAGCGAGAGAGAGAGCGGAGAGAGAGAGCGAGAGAGAGAGCGAGAGAGAGAGCGAGAGAGAGAGAGCGAGAGAGAGCGAGAGAGAGGGAGAGAAAGCAACAGAGAGAGATGCACAGTGCCGGTTGTAGCACTCCCAGCGCTCCTTAACTGCGATTCAAATACCTATGTACGCTAGTTAGTTTGTATACCCGGCGCCCCATTTGTATACCCGGCGCCCTGGGCAGTTGTCTAACCATGCCCTACCCAAACGATGCTACTGAACATGACACAGAAGAAAACGACTTCATATTTTTGACCATTGGCAAAACCAACTTCTTTCATTTAGCATAAACATAGCTGCATTGACTTTCATTTTCTTGCGACGCGTCAGGTGCGCAGCTAGTCAAATAAAATATACGAGTTGGATGCTTTGGGAATTGCGGGAATTGTGGGAATTGTTGGAATTATAGAAAATGCAGAAATTGGAGAAACCGCATGAGTGCTCGCAGCGAAATGGAATTTTTCTTTTCCATTTTCAATAAATGCACAAAAGTTATTTTCTTTACTTTCACTTCAAAATGGTTTCCAATTCACATTTCAACGCAATATGGCATCCATGAATTTGAGAAAACATTAATAAAGAAATAAAAAGAATTATGCTTCCACATTGAGAAAAGTTCTCCGTATTTCCCACGGAGCCGTTGAATAGCAAATTCTTTACGGCGAAACGAAATATTACAGAATTTTTTTGAACTGTCTCAAGTTATGGTGACGAATTTCACATTATAATGTATCTGATCAATATTCAAAACAGATTTTTAATCCACACATCTGGTTATAACTTAGTCCAAGGTCAGACTTATAAAAATTGTTTCTCGTTTGATGGCATGGAAGACCGGGAGAAGCATAAGTACATATTAAGCGAAACATGATAAATGAAAAAAAAAAAAAAAAAATAAATGAATAAATAAAAATAATAAAAACACAAACAATGGCGCTTTTCTTCGTCTGTTTTTATGTTTGTAATGTGTAATATGTAATTTTATGTTTGGAAAGGTTTATCTTATGTGTAGTGGTGAGACATGGACTAAGCGCGAATATGAATCGCTAACCAAATCATACTCTTCTCTTCTTCTCTCTTTCTCTCTCTTTCTTTCTCTCTCTTTCTCCTCTCTTTCTTTCTCTTTCCTTCTCTCTCTTTCTCTCTCTTTCTCTCTCTTTTCTCTCTCTTTCTCTCTCTTCTCTCTCTTTCTCTCTCTTCTCTCTCTCTTTCTCTCTCTTTCTCTCTCTTTTCTCTCTCTCTTTCTCTCTCTTTTCTCTCTCTTTTCCTTTCTCTCTCTTTCTCTCTTCTCTCTTCTTTCTCTCTCTTTCCTCTCTCTTTTCTTCTTTCTCTCTTTCTCTCTCTTTCTCTCTCTTTCTTTCTTTCTCTCTTTCTCTCTCTTTCTCTCTCTTTCTCTCTCTTTCTTCTCTCTCTTTCTCTCTCTTTCTCTCTCTTTCTCTTCTTCTCTCTCTTTTCTTCTCTCTCTTCTCTCTCTTTCTCTCTCTTCCTCTCTTTTCTTCTCCCTTTCCATTTCTTTCCGTTTCTTTCTCTTTATTTTTCTCTCATTCAATCATTATCTGTTTCCCTCTTTCTCTTAATCTCTTATTCTTTTGGTCTCTCTTTCTTCTCTTCTTCCACCATTCATTTCTCTCCTTCCTTTTCCGCTTCTTTACGCTCTTCCCCCCTCTGGCTGGCTGTTTCATTCTTCGTTTTCTCACTCTCTCTCTCTCTCACTTTCCCATGCTAACGTTGCTTATAATGTCTAAGCCGGGATGGACTTAGGAAAACCACCACCTTAGTTGTTGTTGTTGTTATTTATTATTTAAATTGTCATAAAAATTTTGCGAGTTCCTAAAATATTCATCGTGACGGAGCTGTTTGCACTTCAAATCAAATGAATCCATGAAAAACATTAGCAGGCATGCGAGTATTTTCGATTTTCTTAAAATAATTATTTTCCAAATTGAATGCATTTTTCTTTTTTTTTTTTTTTGTTTTGTGTGGGGATTTCGAAGCGCGGAAATTTCCTATAGAGAAAATGTAAATTTCCCTTTTGTTTTCAGTCATATTAAATTCATTCATAATTTTGATTTGATGAAACTGAAAGCACTTAAATACGAAAATAGTTAATCAATGGACTGGAATGGGGGGGACTATTGAAATTATATAAGTAATTATGCAGTGTGTGAGATGAATTTTTGATTGAATAATTAATTATATTATTTTTTTCTTTAAGCCGATTAATAACATTTGCACCCAGATTTCCACTTCGACTGCGATTCCAATGTCAAAATCGATTCCCAATCCTACTCTTATTCCGATTGGATGTCTTCAAGTCAAGCGTATGCATGCATTTACAGCTTTGGACATTAAAATAGGGTCAGCTATTAAGGTTATTTCTATCAGTTGTTAATATTTGATAATTTTTTTTCGTAGAAAATATTACATATAAGGATTTTTATTAAAGCCTTTATTAAATGGCTGAAAGTTAAAAATATATCACAACAAGTAAAATGAATAGAGTTAAAGCAAAAAAAAAAAAAAAAAAAGACCGGAAATATTTTAAGTATCGAGAATTGTTCCTTTTCTAAATATTTAGTAGGGTACCCTTTATTTTCACTAACGGCTTTGCACCGAATCGGCATAGAATCTACCAAACTTGACAGATCTTTCGTACAAATGAGGTATCCAGCATACTTATTTTTGGTCCAATTTTTTCTTGAACAATTTTTGAGAAATTTTCTATATCGCTTAGGTCCGGTGACTGCGCGGAGACTACCGTCCTCAAATATCGACCCCATTGTCCATAAACCATTCTTTCGCCTAACCTGAGGTATGCTTTGCGTTGTTAACTTGTTGAAATTCGCATTTGACCAGCATTTCCCCACTCAGCAAAAGGCGAAATTACATCCCAAAGAATGTCTACATAAAGATTTCTGTCCATATTTTTCTGGATACAAAAAATTAAATTCTGAATAAATGCAATAAAAAATTAGATATCAAAACCAATGAAGACACTATTCGTAGTACTTATTTAAAAGCATATGGTTGTGCCCCGCATGATAGAAAATTATTTTTGATTTATTGTATTCAAGTGTTTTTAAGGAAATATAAAATTTCATTGTCGATAAATAGACGTTATGATGGATGCTTGTTATAAGCGAGAATTTCCTAAAATTAAAAAAAAAAAATTTTAATATGTATGCTTAAGTTCTGAATGACTCTATTATATTGTCCACAACTGTATGCATTTATATGCATTTTTGTATAATTTGTATGTATGAATGGATTGATGTAAGACTGTTTGGATGCATGCATGTTTTTTCCATATAAAAGTGGGCTGAATGTATTTATTGGAAAGCTGTAAATAATTACCATTCGTGGTTTATGGCACTTGGAGTTTCCAGAATTTTTCGAAATATAAATGATTATATTTTCCCCGAATAGAAACCGAAACGAGACGTGCTCAGGCGAAACGGAACGGAACGGAACGAAATGAAACGAGACAAAAGAATTTAAAATAAACTGTCTTTGTTTTTTCTTCTCTTTTATTATCGCATCTGTTGTTATGTTTCGGTGTAATTATTTTATTAATGTGCTTAATATTGTTGTTGCTGCTGCTGTTGTTGTTGTTGTTGTTGTTGTTGTAAAATGCAATTTAATCGTTTTTAATTGCTATGGAATTATGAACAGAATGGAATATTTTTAAAGGGAAAATTCTTTGCTTTTAATCGCTCGTTTTATTATTAACTTTATATACAGTAAATCTCCGTCCGCCCGTTGTGAAAACCAAAAGCAAAAGACAAAGAGAAAATCAAATTAAAATTTAAAACAATAATAATACACAATTAAACACCAATTAATTATGGCATCCCATTTGTTGCTCGGTATTTCTGGTTTCTTTTTGTTTTTTCTGGTTTTATTTTTTTATTTTTTTGTTGCTGCTAAATACTTTAAGCACAATAACATTCAATATAAAAAAATAAGCATAATACGAAAATAACGTCACAAGGTTCAAACACAAACTGATAAGTACCCGGCAATGCTTTATGATGAACGAATATTATAAAAGATTTTATCCCATCCACTTTTAATCGATTGCTTTTTTTAAAAAAGGCATAAAATGAATGGAAGTTTTTTTTTTCGCTGAAAATTGTGTTAAATTACCATCTTCGTTTTTAACTCATTACAGCAGGGTTGCATTTGGAATTTCTTGGTACATTAAATACAGTCGGCGAACGTAATGATCGGAGCGGGAAATCGTATGTATATGGGCATTTCCGCCCCCAGTATTCTTTTCGTACGTTCGCGATCACAATTTCCAATATTTTCCTTCTAGTTTTCTTTGTAATTTGATCGTATTTTGGAAGCTTTAAATGTGGTGCAGAAGATGGGTTTTTTTTTGAGTTTTAGTTCCCTTAAGGATAGCAACAAAAAAATGCGGTCCCGAACGTACGAAAAAACTACTGCGAGCGGAAATGCCCATATACAGGGTGTCCCGTGCGGAAGTGATTTTTTTTTATAGGGTTGGTAAGGGAGGCAAAATTCAACAAAAAATCTAATGGAAGGAGGGGGTCGCAAACGCACTCCTGAGGAGTTATAGGGACTTAAAAATTTTAAGCAGGAAGTCTAGAAAAAAGGTTATCCCACAATAATGGTTTATCGTAGAAAGAAAAACTATAATGAGGTTTGAAAGCCAATTGTATGGGCTTTAAAGCAAAATTATAGTATTGGTAAAAATTTGAGCCATTGAGGGAAAAATAAACGGTCAAAGTCAAAACTTCTGAAAACAATTTAAATTTTTTTTTTACTTTGGGAGCAATTTTGGTATGAAAAAGGTCCTATTAGCACATGCTTTTCTAATTTTTTTCCAAATCCGCAGTCGATTCCCTTTAAAACCGTAAGATATATGTATACTTTATTTGCAGTTTGACCACCGAAAAACTGTGATTTAAAAACGAACTTGAATTTATAAATATACATACAAATTTTGCTGCACATAATTTCATCGATTTATATGATTAAATGCTTATATGTTGCATATGTTGTAAATCGCTAAGCTTATGTTGTGGAAAAATTTATTGCGTTAGAGGGTTGATAAAATATAACGCTGGAAGTAGTCGAAGGAAGAATAATGCCTAGGCCCATGTCATTCCGTTATTTTCTAATCCACTCTAGGACGCCTGAGGGGTTATTTTTGGCCGAAAAATTTTTTGAAAACGAAAAAAAAAAATAAACCGTGTATCCCTGCTAAAGATTTTTCATTGTTTTTCCAAAAAATTTCCATAATAAAGGAAAAAAAAAATTTTATGGCAGAACATCTAAATGGGATTTTTTGTTAGATTTAATTTCCGGAAATTTGACTCAGAGACTAACAAACATTTAGCATTTAATCGAATTACTTTTTTTTTTTTTTTTTTTTTGGTAAGTTAACGTTTCTCTGCTTAATTACTGTTAGTATAATATTGAATGCCCGTTGTTGGAAAGGCGGCGCGCTATCAAAAACTCTTAAAAAAAAAATAATAAAAAAATTAAAACAGTCAAACAGCAAAAGAAACCATAAACAAAACAAGCAATAAAAGAATAAAAAAAAAGAAAAGAGGGAAACAAATTAGACAAGTGCGGTTATCAGACTTTTTCACTGCCCGCGCGCGCGATTGAAGGGAGATGGCGCTGAAGACGGGACGAAATCACATTTCCCGTGATGAGTCGAAAACCGAAATCGAAATTAAAAGGCAATACGTGTAGACGTTTGAGTGAATGGAACAAAAGCGCGGCGCTGAGGTTCCTCTCGGTGATAGCACAGATAACACGTTTGCGCGAACAAGTCAAGAAAGTAACTGACTCGGTGTCCAACGTCTGACGAAGCCGTGTGCCCCAGTCCCAGCATTAATAGAAATATAGAGCCGGCGTTTAAAGCATCGTCTAAAAAACAAAAAAAAAAAAAACAAAAAAAAAAATGTTTAACAGCAACACAGAAAAACCTGTCAAACGTGTTCGATATTTGAGTTGGCTTCTCATTAACTTGTTCGAGATTTAAGTTGCAGCTAGAGATGGCATCGTCCCGCTAATATATGTAGGTATATATTTCGTGACGAACGTCAGTCGTCAAGCGGTCCGTAGGTATTCCTTCATATTTAACTATCCAACGTGCATGATCACGCCTGTAGAGTGAAGGGTGGAAAAGGGGGATTGTCCCCCGGACCAGGGCTTTATGAAGTGGCCCACAATTGGCATGGGACTTTATTTTTCTGGTCGCACATTTTTGTGAGGGGACCCCGGAACAAAATCCGTCGGGCCCCAAATTTTTCTCTACCTCTACCTTTAAAATTTGTTGTCAGATGTTTTGCATTAAAAAATTATATACTTAAAAAAAAAAATCCCAAAATTTAAAAAAAAATCTACCTTCTGTCAAATTATTTCTCTGATCGGCCAGAAGATACACCATTCAGGTCCATTTTGAATCTAAACACGTGCTCAGATCTCAATCTAAACATAAGCAGCTGATTGTAATATCATGAAAATTTTACAGTGAGCGACTGACAGCTGTTCCCTTTCACCAAAAGAGACGAAAGTTTATATTTACGTGATTAGGGACCAAGGAAAGAATACCACCTTGAGGAAGCTTAAATATAAATATAAATGTGTTCAGATCCGTAGGGAGGAATACCGGGTCTCGAGGAATTCCGATGGCCTCGCAGAGATGCGATTATAAAAAAGAGGAGATGAGGCAGCTTTTGATAGCTTTTAAATAAATTCGGGACCGCAGGCAATCATCCTTTTTAGAAAATCTAACACTAATTCCTTTCAATAGCGATCGATCGCCTTGAACTGTATATGGACCGTTTACTTTGAAAGTGGTGTAATTCTATTTTCCTATTTTCCGATCTTGAGCGGCTTTGAGAGAAAATTGTAGGCCGTTTAGTTTTTGGTGCAATTCTTTTACTTTACTACCACTAACCATATAGTGGTAATTAAATATTAATCCCACTACCACTAAAAAAATAGTGATAGTGAAATGGTAAGTTCACTAAAAAACTAGTGCAGTGTGCCCATCTATGTCGAATAATAATTTGTCGCCATCATATTGAAAGAGAAACCATCACGCTCACATCTCTAATTAAGAGTATGCAAAGCGGTATATGTATATTGAGATAATTTTGAATTAAACTCTCAATGGCTATATTGGAATTTCAATTTCAACGTTATTTACCAGAAAGGTCATTAACTTCTGCAGTGGCAAGGAAAAATTTTTTCAATATTTGTGTCACAACCTGCGATATATGGATGCTTTGATCAACGGGTAAGACCGTTAGCTCATAAAGAATATATTCATAAAAAATTATATGTTTTACATTTTATAGAAATCTTTTAAGTCTGATAAAACAAAAAAAAAAAAAAGAGAAGCTCTTTTGAAACAATGAAGAATATTAAGCTTCTGCTATGGAAATCAGCACGAACATTGTAGCTATCCTAAGAGTTGGATTGCATTTTTAGCACTTATGCAAAACAGCTTGAAGTATGAGCTTTTTTTGAATATTTTTATTTCTTATACGATTTTATTAGGCCATTTTTTGTGGTTTCATTATTCCTCTCTGTGATGATTAATAAATAATTTGAATGTCGAAAAACTCCATCGGTAATTGTATGCGTCGGATTTGGCGTATTGGACGTACGATTTCTCTATTAATATTAACGATATTACGCTTTAAAATGGAAATTCTTCAATGGAGTCCTTCGTCCTGAAATCGAATTCGCAACACGTTCAATTGCTTTCAATAAAATTGTTATTGTAACAAAAGCCTCTGGCTGCGATAACATCTCTCTTTGAAGTTCTTATTGAAGTTCTTTCTACCTTCGGATGTGTGTATTTCCCCTCTATGGACTGGCATGCCAGTAGCATAGCGAAGGGGGCGCAAAATTATTTATAAATTTTTATGAAAGTATTTTTGTTGAGCCCGGTTGGAGGGGGCGGCATTTCTTGCATTGTGCCACCATCGTTACCCGGGCGCCGAAATGTCTCGGTACGCCACTGTGGCGAAATTTATATTATTTGTGTATTCGAAGTCTTTTTCGTCCCTTGGAGTAGTTTTTGAAGAGAGTCAATTGAAGTTTTTAAGAAAATGGAAAGCGGAACCTATTATTGTGCTCTCTTCGCATGGCACGCACACTTCGAGTATTTCAAGAGGAAAACTTAAATTAGTTGCAGAAAGCCCTGTGGCTCTGTAGATTGGGAACTTTTCCGAAAATACCTATGAACGTCTATAGTTCACCTCAAACCCCGCCCATACTACATATTGAGTTCTCATAAATTGAATACCAAGGATAATACAATTTTTGTAGCATACCTATTTCGAGCACCGTTCAGATTTATTTTTATACCCGACACACTCTGTGTCGAGGGTATATTGCGTTTGTGTGGTTGTGTGTAACACCCGAGATAGACCATACAAAATATATATAGAAATGATCAGCGTCACCAGGAGATTCGATTTAGACATGTCCGTCCCTCTGTCTGTCTGTCCGTCTGTCTGTAATACAGTTTTTTTTTTCGAAGGAGTTAAGCTGTCTTGACGAAATTTGATACGCGTGCTCACGGGGGCATGAGTAAGAACAAGTTCGAGAATGGGCCCGTATCGGACCATTTTTAGGGGTACCTCCAGTACTAGGGTCTGTTATGAAAATCACAAAAACTGCTCTAAAACCTGAGTTTTTCAAGATAAAAAAATCGTTAAGGCAAATAATGTGATTTCCAAAAATTGGAAAAATGGGCGTGGCATAAGGAGTTTTTCGAAAATTGTCTCTTAGACCCTCAATTCAAAAGGGGACTTGAACGAAATTTGGCACTTCTGCTTCCTTTGTAGCCATAAACATTCTCCCAAAATATTTTCTTGATCGGTCCATTAGAAAGGGTACCTCCAGTACTAGGGTCTGTAACAAAAATCTCAAAACTGCCTCAAAATCGGATTTTTTTCGATATATCTTAGTGAAACTTAGAATTTGAGCATATATTTAAGCCTCCGATTCGAATTCAAAAAAATGGGCGTGGCAAAAAGGCGGTTTTCATGAAGAAAATTAACAAAATTCGGTATACCGGGCCCCTTATGGCCTTAAACAACTCTTCATATTAAAAATTATTTGAACACTTGTGTCTGTGTCGGATATTCTATTGTCAGGCTCGCCTGACTATAACACCCTTACTTGTTCTTATTATAAAAGGCCGAAAAAAAGCCGTAATGCATATCTTTTTGCTTTGATTGACACTGCGATGCATTTTGTTTTCCCCGTTTTCTGAAAAATGGCAATTTTTTAGTTGTGTCTCTTTAGTTGCCTGCGTGCGATATGCATTTAATTATGTTACTTCACTATGAACCGCTTAGTGATATTTTGATAAGGGGGATATTGAGTAGTATGAAAAAAAAAAAATTTTTTTTTTAAATACATGTGCGTTCGAAAAGCCTAAACTAGGGATCAAGACCATAAGCTTTCCCATTCACAAACCGCTTTTCCCATATCCCCGACCACTGAAACCATTGAATCATACTACTTAGAAAAGCAATCTCTGAGACATCTCAAAACTACATATACTCCTTGACATCAGTGATGTGTGACTCTGTCTTGCTGGGAAAGAATACTTCAAGTTGAACTTATGACAGGTAGAAGCGCGGGTGATTTTTCCTTTTTCATACATATGTATTTATACATACATATATGTATGTGGAAAGTGTTCCTTTCCTGTAAACTACCGTTGCCATTTTGCACATTTCATGTTCGTCCCTTTTTTTTTCTTTTCCACTTTCCACTTGCATCATAAAAACGTCGCTGTCGCTGTGCTTTCAGGAAAAAGTAATAAAAGCGTTGTAAAGTAAAAAAAAAGAGAAAACATTTCGAAATTTTCACGCTGCCACACCGAAGGGACAAAAAAGGACACACCACACAAAAACAAAACATTAAAAAGAAGAAAGTAAAAATAAATAAAATGAAAAGAAAAAATAAAAATTAACAGAAAAAGCAGCGAGCGATACGACCGCAGTCAAGTACCTACACTTTGCATATAAAAAGAGAAATCATTGCGTTCCTCGAATGGACTGCATTGCCACTGGTTGCAATATATTCTTTTATCGGGTGCACAGAAGAAAAAAGGACAATCAAAAGAAAATAAATAAATAAAGCGAAGGAAACGATGATAAAGCGATACAACTAAACACTTATTTTCACCTTGAACGGCAATCACTGTTCTCGGTATTACGCTCTGCGGTAACTATGATCCTCTGCTCCCTTTATCGAGTCACTCATTCACAGCGAGTGTTGTCCTTTGCACGTCCGAGTGCACGATTCGTTAATATGCATGGGTAGGTGTTTTAATTGCCCCTGCAGATACTGCAGAATGACTGCAGCCAAATTTCCACGAAAAACAATTATCCTCGGAATGGACACTATTTAACCAATAACAGCTTGACCAGTTGCCCTTTTAACTCGACAACATCTAGTGAAGTCTTAGCGAACATCGAGGCTTTGGCGCTCTGCTCCCGAAGAAGACGAAAAGTGGAGAAAAGAAAAAGAAAAGCTGCGGAAAGTTTGAAATATTTCTAACTTCTCTTTAAAAAAAAAAAAAATATTATTTTACTGTGGTTAAGCTTTCAACCGGCATTATTTTGCTAAATTGAATCAATATTTATTTATTTAATGGAGGGACTCATTCAGCTTAGTAAATTGCCCGAATGAAGTTTTCCTCAATTGAACTATCGTTTACGTTTCTCTCTTTGGAAACTAATCTGAATACACTTCAGTTTGTATAAAAATTCTTAACTTCAATACATTAGTTTACAAATAATTAATTTTTATTTTTGAGGACATCTTAACCCATTTTTCTATCGGCCTATCTAAAATAGAGATGCCGCGGATATCCGGTTACTATCCGGTATCCGGCATATCCGGCATAAAATGAACTATTCGGCCGGATGCCGGATACTAACTCATTATCCGGCCGGATACCGGATATTAAAAAATTTCACAGTTTTTCATATAAATCTCCTTGAAGGAAGCCCTTTATGAAATAATTAAGTAGAACAAAACGATTTGTAATGATGACGACTTTTATGTGTTTATGTATTTCAAAAAATCAAAAAAAAAACGTACAAAATCCTTAGATACGCTAGAAGATCAATATAAAAAGATAGAAAACATTTCTTATTTTTGTTTTACATTTAATACTCATAGTTAACGAGTGGTAAATTGTGATAAATAAATACCAGTGTGTGAATGAAAAGGAATGCATAAATTTCGAGTTTTTTATACAGATTCGGATTCTAGAGCATGCCTGAATAAAGCTACTTTTGAATTTGGGAAAAAATTCAACTATCCGGTTGCCGGATATCCGGCTATCCGGCCTCGCAGCTTGCCGGATATCCGGTATCCGGTATCCGGCAAAATCACTATCCGCGGCATCTCTAATCTAAACACGAAAACGATATTTTATGAAATCCTTCTGCAAGCATTTTTTTATACTATTTTAATTTTATATACATATATATATTAGGTGTAGTAAAAAGAAATCCATTATTTTTCCAATAGATGGCGTTATTTATCTGCATCTCGCGTTGTATAAGTCCGATCGTGTTCCGCTAGGGGGCATTAGAAAGATGACAGTTCCTACTGAAAAAGCTTTTTTGACACTTTTTTGATTGATTGATTCAGTTTTGTTTGAGAGCTTGTCAAAGATGGACATCAGCAAAGAGAAAATTCGCTACATTTTACAGTTTTTCTTCGATAAGGGAGAAAACGCAAGCCAGGCGGCTGAAAATGTGAATAGCGTTTATGGACCTGATACTGTAACAGCCAATCATGCGCAATTTTGGTTTCGTCGATTCCGTTCCGGTAACTTCGATGTCAAGGATGCACCACGCACTGGAAGGCCAATTGTCGAAAATGTCGATAAAATCATGGAAATTATCGAGTCCGACCGTCATGTTAGCACTGTTTCGATTGCAAAAGAGCTAAAGATTGCACAAAAAACCGTTTGGAACCATTTGAATAAGGCTGGATACACAAAGAAGCTCGATGTATGGGTGCCACACGAGTTAACGCAAAAAAACCTCATAGACCGAATTTCCATCTGCGAATCGCTGCTGAACCGCAACAAAATCGACCCATTTCTGAAGCGGTTGGTGACTGGTGATGAAAAGTGGGTCACTTACGACAACGTCAAGCGAAAACGGTCGTGGTCGAAACACGGTGAACCGGCGGAAACGGTGGCCAAGCCAGGATTGACGGCCAGGAAGGTTTTGCTTAGTGTTTGGTGGGATTGGCAGGGAATTATCTACTATGAGCTGCTCCCATACGGCAAAACTCTTAACTCAGAACTCTACTGTCAACAATTGGACCGTCTGAAGGAAGCAATCGCCCATAAGCGGCCAGCTTTGGCCAATAGGAGAGGAATTGTGTTCCATCAGGACAACGCCAGGCCACACACATCGATAGTGACTCGCCAGAAGCTCCGGGAGTTTGGTTGGGAGGTTCTTCTGCATCCACCTTATAGTCCGGACCTGGCACCAAGTGATTACCATCTGTTCCTGTCCATGGCGAACAATTTTGCTGGTGAAACATTCGCTTCAAAAGAGGCTTCTGAAATTCGACTGTCTCAATTTTTTGCTAATAGGAACGAGGGCTTCTATGAGGGAGGCATAATGAAATTACCTTTAAAATGGCAACAAGTTATCAAACAAAACGGCGCATATTTGACCTAAATCGGGTCATTCTAACTATCTTAAATAAAGCCCTCAATTTAATGCAAAAATAATGGATTTCTTTTTACTACACCTAATATAAACAGGGTGGCCAGAAAATTTTATGTGTAATTGTAATACGCGATACCTCATGTTTAGGGGTCATGTTTTTTGTTCCTACATCACTTGCCTAAAATTTGCCGTTATTGATACATATATGTATATATTAGGGTGTCCCAAAAAAATTTGTTTTTCGAATTTAATAGTAGAACGTAAGGTTTCCGAAAGCTTATGGGTCAAAGTATTTTTGAGAATTTTTTCAGATTTTCCGTAAAAGGTTTAGAGGTTGCGCTCAGCGGATTTGCCTCAAAAGCCCCACATTTCCAAATTTTTGGAGATAGCTTCTTCATAAGCAAGGATTTTCAGAATTTTTAGGTATTAGTCGGTGGAAAAGTATACAATCTTTGTTCTCACTTACATAAACTGCAAAATATACTATCTTTATAGGCTATTTAAGCATCTTTAGTAGACATATTTACGAACAAAATCGGGCGTCAAAAAAAGAAGGCCCCAAAATTTCTTAATTTTATATGAAAATGGTTGAAAGTAATGATGCAATTTCAAAGAGTACGAATTCCTTTGTAACTTGTTAAAGGAATTTTAGGATTTTGCTCATATAGTTGCAAAGCTATGTCCCGTTATCTTTTCCAAAACATTATAACAAAAACACGTTGCATAATTCCAGGCTCACATTTGAAAATTTCATTGCCTATATGATAGCCAATCAATATTAAATAGACTCAAAATGACGAGTCGTCAAAGTGGATGCTCAAAAAAAAAAAAAAAATATGGTGCTGGCTGCCACGATTCCAGGTCTCCGTCTTCAAGTTGTCCGAAATGGAATAGAAAAACGGGATTATAATCAGTATAGATGTCATTATGGCGTGAACCTCAAAAATAATTTTGCGATATTTTTTTGACAAAATGGCGGCCATTCAAAAGTTACCCATCGATTTCGGTTATACTTTTTTGTAGTTCAGTGTAAAAAAATTTTTTTTCTAATTTGTTAAAATTATAATTGAGGTTCACGCCATAATGGTAACAATTCTGCGTCGAATCCATTTTGTTTCATTAAAATCGGTCCAGTTGAACTGGATAAATCATGGCAGAAAGTTCAAAAAAAGAGGTTTCGACATAAATGCGTTTAAAGTTTGAAGCAACGCTAAAACCACTCGTTTTGACGCAGATCTTGCTCGACAAAGAAGGCTATATCCTCTAAACTATTTCGAAATTCAAAAAATCTTTTTGGCACGATATTTTCAAATTTCCAAGCTATAAAAAAAATGCAAAAAAATGGCAAAAAATTTTTTGCCCAATGAGACAACCCCCTTAAAGAAAATTAGCCCCTTTTACACATTTACATAGTTGAAAGATCGGTCAGTAAAATGGGATTCAGTGGACCTTTTTACTTTGAAAAAAAAAAAATAAATAAATAAAAACCCACATTTATATAGAAAACTAATGAAATTTTTTCATTCATCGGCATCTAAAAAATCGATCGCCAACGAATAAAATTTTGTTTGTTTCGATAAGTTTTTTTCATACAAATTTTGACAGCACATTTCCCCAGTTCGTAAAATTTACAAGCTCCAGCATTTCCCACCATTTTTTATTAATTTTTTTTTTTTTTTAAGTTTAGGTTGATCTATTGAGAAAGTGGCTCTGAAATTAAATTAAATATAAAATTTAAATTCTTTTGGTTTAATGAATTTTGCTCTTAATAAGTACAGAATACATATGGGCATTTCCAGAAAAAGGTAACTTTTTGTCTCGTCCGTATATAGCTGATTTCCATAGAAACTTTAAAAGGAAAGTCCGCATAAGCTGCACGAAAATATTGAGAAGCAAAAGTACTACATATTTACCGCATATGTACTTGAATTCGGGACTTAAAATTGCTCATTTAAGTGTCGCGTCCGTTTGGAAATGCCCATATGTACCAATGATTTTTAGTAAATCTTTTTAAGGACCAAAAAATATCTATTGGCCCACAAAATCGACGCCAAAGGCATTAGGCTTTTGGTTCTAAATACGTGTGTGATATTTTCGACTGATAAAACCATGTTGGGTCGTATGAAAAGCAGATTAAATTGACTCAGTCCTGGTGACTTTCGGTCTACTTCAGACTAGCTCCAATTACTGCAGGGTTTCTATAGCGTCCCTATTATTCCGCACTTCCATTTCATTTTCTTTCGTTTCAATCAACGAACTAAAAAAAAAAAATAAATAAATAAAAATATGAAATATAAGAAAATAAATTTAAAAAAATAAAAAATAAAATAGCAATAATTAAAATACATAATAATAAAATAAAAACAATAAAAAAATTTAAAAAAAGGTAAAATAAATGAAAAACAACAAAAAAAACTTGGTTGCTCTCATTTATTCGATGAAAGACTTTCTGTACGATTTTGTCCTGCACGGCGCACAGTGGGGCATCGGTGGAAAAATAGGATTTTTCCACTTTTGAATTTCAAAATTTTAATGATTCACTTTTTTAAAGAAATATTTGGATATGAGGAATTTGACATTATTTTTTATGAAAATTGAACTTTTTTATTAACAAATGTCAAGGGAATGTTTTTCATTAAATTTCAGATTAAAATTGTAGTCCAAATAGAGAACATTTTTTATGTGAAAATCCAAAACAAGTGCCTTTGTTTTATTTTTTGGTGGAAATATAGCAATTACTCTTTCATGTACAAAAAAAATTATTAAAATTGGAACAGTAGAATAATTATTATAATTTGCCAGAAATTAGAGTAAAAAATACCAACTTCTCATTTTTTGTTGGAATAAAACTTTATGTGCTTTGCCTTGCTTAGCCATCTTACTATATAAAAATGAAAGGTACGAGTCTATACTTTCAATCTAAACAAAAAAATTCACCTTCTAATACCTCTTCTGTAAGTAACATCGATTTGAATTTCAAAAGTCAGAGCAATATTTCATACAAATGCTCAATAAGACAAAAAAATGGTGCATACTTTTAGGTCTTACGTAATTAAAACATGGAACGATTTATATATGAAACATTAGTTTTTGTTTACGAATATGTAGGCGTAACGAATTTAATAACATTTCAATGTAAAAAACAAAAACACATTTAACATCAATTTCTTTCTACTTGGCATGCTTTACTAGAAAAGCGGAATGCATTTGTGAGATATTTTCGGTGATTTCGAAGGCTAATATGGTTCGCGGAAGGCTGTTGAGGGTATAATCTTGTTTTGAATGGAGATAACCAATGTTTAAGCTTTTGGAAAAAATTAAAATTCTTTAATTTATGTGAAAATTCCATATAATGCTAGATAGGAAACAAAAACATGTAAAATCTGCAACTTTCGATGGGCGTTAAACCCAAAGTAGGCGTGGCAGCCGCAATATTTTCGAGGAGAACTCAATTAAGAAGTTTCCTGAATTTCAAGTCTCTAGGTCCAAAAACAAAAGTTTTGACTTGTGCATTTATATGGGAGGTGGGCATGGCATTGGGCGGATTTCGAAGATTTTTTTCAAAATATCTTAATTGAGCCCACAGAAGTGTTTCTGCAAAATTTCAATGCTCTACGACCACTCCTTCTATTTTTTTCCAAAAAATATATGGAGCGGCCCCACTGCACGGCGCGCCGGCGACACGTGCACGTGAGTACTTGCGTGCGTGTGTGCTTGTGCGACTATTTCCGGTTGGGAAACTTTTGAAATCCATATGACTTGCGCTTGAAAAATTCGTACAACTAAAAAGTTTCTCACAGCCTCGGAAAACTGACAAAAATTTTAAGGTAACAAACCAAGCATCGCTGTTGGGTGCTATTATTCAAGGCAGCGGTCGAAAGAAATTGAAAAAGTTTCTTTTCAAATTGCTCATTCGCATGGCCTCGGTTTCTTTGAATTTGCGCGCGTGTGTGTGTGTGTGTGTGTGTGAGCCTTCGAGTTCTTTCCCTGTAGTAAAAGGGATCGACCCTGAATCGACCGCAGATCGATCCTAAAGAGGTAAGGACCGATCGCCTTTTCATGCGTTGAACTGGTCTCTTTTAACATGGTGCGGTCCTTGAAAAACAACCGATCCGTTTTCAAAGCGTGTGGGATCGGTT
This sequence comes from Chlorops oryzae, assembly GCA_020466095.1. Classification (NCBI taxonomy): domain Eukaryota; kingdom Metazoa; phylum Arthropoda; class Insecta; order Diptera; family Chloropidae; genus Chlorops; species Chlorops oryzae. The sequence goes on from CM035806.1 coordinate 143,398,569, forward strand.
GGCGGTCGATCGGAGGTTAGTCCCTACGCCTTTGAATGAGGGTGAGTTTTTTTTTAATATTTTTTTTTTTATAAAAAATTAAAAAAATTTTTTTTCTTATTTTGTTTATTTTGCTTTTTTGTTTTTTTAAATCTTTTTGTTACAACATTATATTATTTATTTTTTGATTTTCCCGCCTAGGCCGAGCCTCGAACCTCAGAACTCTGGGTTGGTAAATCGGTGTCTTAACCATTACGCTAAACAAGCAAGTTTAATGCTGTGATCAAAACGCTGATTTGAGTTTTTGGTTGCTCAAGTTTTTGGGAAACATACGTAAAGAATTTTTCACTTCAAAGAATTTTTTATTGAAAAATAAATATTAAAAACCAATTCATATGTAAAAACCGAATTATTTTTTTTTCAAGTTAACTATTTAAAAAAAAAAAATTTTAATATTATATTAACATAAAAAAATCGTAGGTAATTGAAAAAAAAAAAAAATTTCTAAACCGATCCAGGGCTCGAACTCTTACCCCTTCGGTTGCGAAGCGAGAGTCTTAACAATCAAGCTATTTAACCTATGATAGCACAAAGAACAGATTGAGGACTTAAAGCAGACAACAATGAAGTACAAGTTATTACGAACTCGCCCCACCTACGCTCATTTTGGGATTGGACGAGGGTCGGTTAGATAGAGGTTAACCCTAGGTCGATCGCGGTTCATATAAATTTGGGATCGGTCCTAGTTTGGTCCTAAAGGGACCCACCTAGGATCGATCGCTTTTGAACCGAAACCATTTCATCACTGCAGGGTTACTACTGGGTTTCGATGGAAATTCAACTTAAAAACTTTATTAAGCCAAGAACTAATTTATTATAGTGTGTAGTGTGTTTTATTCCGTTTTGCTCGTTCTTTCTTTGCTTCGAAGGCGAAGGAAAAGGAGCACTTGAAATGGCATTAAACGATATTTCACACAACAGGACGGCATCAAGTAACGAAACTTTTAAGTGCATCAATCGAATGCATTTTTATTTATTTATTTTCTTTTATTTTTTTCTTCTCGTGAGCACAGTTTGTTGTTTGAGCGTATGCTTCTTTTTTGTAGCGGTCCCCATGAACGCCAGTAAAATATATTTTATTAATGAGTGCTAGAAATTAGTTAAGTGCTCGAATAAATCAATTTTGAAAGAAGAAATTGTGCAATTGGTTTTAAACAGAATCGATCAATACACAATGAAAAGAAAACAACATAAATATACGAAGACTGAAAAAAGGGCTAATAGAAAGAACTAGAGAAAACTTTTATATTTTACTGTTCTAATATATTTATTATTATAGTTTTTTTTTTTTTAATCAATTTATCGCTCTGGCGCTCTTCAAATCGTGCGTTTACCAGATAAATCGGCTAGAGTTTACAGATATAGATAGCTATATATGTACATTGTCGACTGCACTAGACTACAAATAATAGTTTTTTTTTTCCCAGGACACTGCACGTTACTATACCAGCAATTGGAGTCCTAACTGAGTCATTTATGAATCCTTATTGGGAGTACAAGCCCGCACAATGAGCTCATTTAGGAGTCCAAAATGAACTTGCAAAAGCCGTCCTATATGAGTGCGAAATAATAGTGGTATTCAAGCAGGTGGCGCAAAATTTGCGCCCTCGGAAATTTCGTTAGCTCGCAAATTATTTTGTATGAAAAATAGTTTCCGCAGACTCGGAAATTTTGCAACTCTACTGTGATGCGCAAAATATGCGCGATATTAGTGGGATTCAAGCAGGTGTGCAATTTTTGCACCCTCGCAAATTTTGCGTTTGTGCAAATTAGTTTGTATGGGAAAAAATTCCGCGGCCGGGCAAATATTGCACATCGACTTTGATGGGCAAAATTTGCGCCATGTTATCGCATAAGTTTTGCACTCGCACTTCGCAGGGTCGTTCATACAAAAGGGCAAAATTTGCGCACTTCACAATTTGCACACAGCTGCTTGAATACCACTATTGTGTGCCTTCTTTTTTCACCAAAGTGCACATTGAAATCAGCTGTTTTCGCCAAATTTTTACACATGCTTTGCATAAATGTCGTTTACAAAATATGCGCCTAGCTATTTCCAAGCCTGCTTGAATACCACTAATATACCGCAGGAGCCCATATTAGAGTCATATATGACTCCTTCCGCTTTCATATTTATGAGTTTAAAAATACTGAAAATTTTGGGCAATATTTATATTCGTAGTACGCTTTAAAGAAATAATTGGTAGATACACACACACACACACACACACATTTCTCCGTTTTAATGTATTTAAAATTTTAAATATTTTCTTTGTAAATGTTTATTTCCCGCTTTTGATACGCTTTGTTGTGGGATTTGAACCTCGGAACTCTGGCTTTCATGTCATGTGCTCACCCATCAACAATTTTATTCTTCTTATTTTCTACATAATTCTGATTTCATTTGGGACCTAAGTATGTATATTTCGAATCACTCCGTTTGCTGGGTGGATTAATTTTATTTTCTGCTTTTGTCGTTGGGTATGTAGAACAAACGCTGTGTATCAAAATTCTTGTGCGCTACTAACAGAGGGACATCGTTGGTTGATCTAGCAGTCGCAGACGACCGATTTCAGTTCAATTCGTATGAAATAATTAAGAGTAATTGTAGAAGAGCAGAATAGTTGTGGTTATTTCGAAATGTGTGGGTGTATGTGCACGAGTGTGTGTGGCTGTTAATATGTATGCATGTATTAACATATGTGTGTGTGTGGATATGGATGTGCAGTAAAACCTCTAATATGCGGAAACTCACGATGATGAACTTTTTGCCTGCATACCAATGAGGGTGTCCGCAGCTGAGAGGTTTCACTGTATTTTATTGTTCTTTGTTTTTTTTTTTTCTTCCTCCAAATGGAATGGAATGAAATCTTTTGCAAATTTAAAATGCCAGAGCAATGAAAATTTCATCGCTCAACGTTATCGGGGTCACGTTAGGCATAAAAACGGCAACGGCGAAACCAAGGCAAGGAGAAAGGGAGTGCCAGTTTATGGCACTCAATTGCATGACCCCATTTCGCTCGGAGTTAAATAAAAGTTGAAAGCATAAATAAATAAAGGGAAAGAAATTCAATTAAAGTGCATAGAGCAATTTAGAGAACAATAGTGGAATAGTGAAGAAAAAAGAAAGAAAAAAAAAAAAAGGAAACACCGAACAATGACGATTCCGACGACCTCAAAACATTGGTACAAAAAAGGGTTTGCATATTTAAATCCCAAAACTCTTAATTAAGGCGTTCGAGCGAAAAAATTTGTCGGACATTTAGTTTGCCTGAACGCGATTGCTTATTGGGCATTCGGCATTCGGCATTGGGCACATTCCTCTCGTAAAATAAATTTTGCTCTTTTAATTAATGTTGGGGAGATTAATGAGCAGTGAATTTAGAAGCACGCTTTTGGTTTTCAATTACAGTCGAGATAATTACGTAATGTTTAAAGATGTATTTAGTTTAAAAATAGTGATTTTCTTTTAATTTTTATTCAATTTTAACGTACCATTGACATTTCTTTTGTGCGATAAGTGAGCTGTATGGCATTGATTTTTCGAAAGATTCCATGCTGAAAAAGAAGAGATTTTTATTTCATAATAATTCGTAGTTGAACAATAGAAAAGATTTTTATACCTTTTCCGAAGGAAAGGGTATATTAAGTTTGGCACGGAGTATGTAACATACCAAAGGAGTCGCGATAGATATAGACATATATATATATTCTTGATCAGGGTGACAAGAGGAGTCGATCTAGCCATGTCTGTCTGTCTGTCTGTCTGTCTGTCTGTCTGTCTGTCTGTCTGTCGGTCACACTTTAGTTTTTCGTAATTTACTCCTAAGCCATGAAAGATATCATATTGAAATTCGGCATGGACATGAACCAGGTAAATGTCCGAAAAACTGCATAAAAACTGTTTTCGTAGTCCCTCCTTGGGTCGTGGGAAGTGGTTCAGAAGTTTCAAAAATCACGATTTTTAAGGTTTTTCCTGGATAACTTTTTTACTATACATCCCAGCTTATTGAAATTTGGTGTGTGTATAGCTACCATGTAGACTTAAGCTTTCGCTGAAAAAAAATAGCGACATCGCTATAACTATGGTCATCATCCTACACATTAGAAAAAAACACTCTTTCTGTTATTCTTATATCTGTATACAAAAATGATTTTTTTTTGCTTCTTCCGATTGTGTATTTTGCCGCCAAATAAAGTCGTCACTTAAGGTTAAAATTTGACCATGACCACCATTCGCGAAATTCGCGAAAATTTGATTTTCACTATTTTGAATTGAGTATTTCGCAGCTAAACAAAATGTCCTCTAAGGGTTAAAAATTTATCAAGACCACCATTCGCGAAATTCGCAAAAATTTGATTTTCACTATTTTGAATTGAGTATTTCGCAGCTAAACAAAATGTCCTCTAAGGGTTAAAATTTTATCAAGACCACCATTCGCGAAATTCGCAAAAATTTGATTTTCACTATTTTGAATTGAGTATTTCGCAGCTAAACAAAATGTCCTCTAAGGGTTAAAATTTTATCAAGACCACCATTCGCGAAATTCGCAAAAATTTGATTTTCACTATTTTGAATTGAGTATTTCGCAGCTAAAAAAAATGTCCTCTAAGGGTTAAAATTTTATCAAGACCTCCATTCTCGAAATTCGCAAAAATTTGATTTTCACTATTTTGAATTGAGTATTTCGCAGCTAGACATAATGTCGTCTAACGGTTAAAATTTGACCATGACCACCATTCGCGAAAATTTTGTGCTTAATAATAATCTCGAAATTTAGAAGCTAAATCGAAGAACAGATAAGTTATAAGTAGATATCCAAGCTAGAACAACGAAAACGGCAGGAATTTTCGTTAAGGTAATGTTTTAACATATTTTAGGCTGAGGAAAAGGTATGTGTGCAATCGGCTTTGCCGATGTAAACTTCTTTACTTGTTTTTTATATCTTATTATTTTTTTATTTGAGGATTGCGGTTAGACTTTTCTGCAGGATTAGACAATTTTTTATTCTTCCTTGTTGTTTTTTTTACACAATTTCACATGATATGACCATAAGGAAAAACTATACCCAGCTAGCATGTTTTGAAATTTTTGATCAAAAGCGAGTCTTTTTCGAGTCGCCTTTCTGATTAAAAAAATCAAATATACGCTCGTTTTCTGATCAAAAATGATTCTATTGTCGGGAGAAATTGGAACCCTAGCCGCCGCGTCTCTCCTTAAAGAGTCATATTTGATATCATTTGCGAGTCGTTTTCGAGTCATATTTGTTATCATTTTCGAGTCTTCTACGACTCATATTTGCTATCATTTTGAAGTGTTCTACGACTCATATTTATAATCGAATGCTTTCCAAAAATAAAATAAAAAAAATTAAAAATTTTTTAAAATCAATACACATTTTTGGCTTTTCCGTGTATATGTTATATGTATTATTATATATTCAACAATTTTTTTTTCCTTGCCTTATGTGGGATTTGAACCTAGAAACTCTCGTTTTCTAGTCCTGTGCCCACCCGTCGACACCAAGCTTTCCAAATCGAAAGTCATGGAAATTTTTCGTTTATAGCTTTAAAGTCAAGTTCCATTCAATTCTATTTTGAGTCAAATTTTGAGTGAAATATAAGATAGCAACAATTTGAATGATCATATTTCAATCCCCTACGTGATTAATTGGCGATTGCTTTATATTTTGTCTTTGTAATTTAAATACGACTCGTTTTTGAGACATATTGGAGAGTCGTTTTCGAGTCTTCTTTTAATCATGCATGTGATCAATCATTTTCTAATCGAAAAAGACTCGTAAATTAATCTACTCATAAAACAGTCTTCCAAATGTTGGGTGGGTATTGATGCATATCAATCTCAGGTATACCCGAGAAGTATGGAACATTTTTTTTTATTTGTTACTTGTAAGAATGTTGCAGGCCGCTTTGGGTATTGAAAAGAAACTTAACACACTAAATATTGGCATAAAATTCTATTTTCGTGGATTTTGTGTAAGTTCTGCCACTTCTGGAACAACAACAAAAAAATGGTCATGAAAAAATATCCTTCCACGGGAGCATGTATTGGTTTAAGCAAAGTTGCTTGAAAAATATAATTTTCATATTTTCTGAACGATTTTCTATATATGGGCTTTTGAATGAACATTCTGTCTTTAGATTTGTCTTGGATATGATATCTTAAAAATGTTCTCCAAAAAAACCAAATTTTTCAAGGATATTCAAGAGCTATAGGAGATAGAGAGCCAAAAACTCGGTACAAATTAAATGTTTTGCATTGACCTAGACAGCAAAACAACTTTCGTCGAAATAGGCTTCGGGGGCCGAATCACTATGCTTATAGTGCTATACCTTTATACAAAGTACTTTGCATTTCAATTTTACATACCTTTTTATCTTATGTAAACATGCATTACTTTCGTTTGGCACCACCTAAACAACTGCTGGGAATAAAGTATGAGAAAATATTTTAATTGAGCACCTAAAGGTATGCTAAAAATAATTTCAATAGTCCGAAATCTCTTCGTTCTTGTAGCTGCAATGTATGTCTCTTTAATTATGTACATCCTGCGCAAGGATTTTACAAGCTGTATGCATTTTCTTACAGCCTTAATTATGAACCATTGTCAAAGGCTTCAAATAACATAAATGGATTCTTCAGTAATCAAGAGCATGCATCTAGGCGTTTAATTGAAATATTTTCTATTGCCACCAAAAAACTTTGCTGATTACACTACTCCAAAATTTTCCAAAATTCTCATATCCTCGACATTAGATACATCATTTCCATGTAGAATTTTCCGCTGCATCGAAATATGAAGTCAAATTGTTCATATTAGGGGTATTGACAAAGGCGTGTTAAAAAACGTTGGAAAGTCGGAAAATCGCAAAATTGCGACTTCTTAATTTGTAAGCTTTTTTTTTTGTGTCTTGGACAAGTTTTTAAGCAGTTAAATATTTCCAGTTTTCCGACTATCTTTTTATACCCGACACACTCTGTGTCGAGGGTATATTGCGTTTGTGTGGTTGTGTGTAACACCCGAGATAGACCATACAAAATATAATATAGAAATGATCAGCGTCACCAGGAGATTCGATTTAGACATGTCCGTCCGTCTGCCCGTCTGTCCGTCTGTCTGTCTGTCTGTCCGTCTGTCTGTATACAGTTATCTTATCGAAGCAGTTGAGCTATCATTTGGTATGCGTGCTAACGAGGACATGAGTAAGAACAAGTTCGAGAATGGACCTAATCGGACCATTTTTAGGGGTTCCTCCAGTACTAGGGTCTGTTACGAAAATCACAAAAACTGCTCTAAAATCGAAGTTTTTCAAGATATTTTGATGAAATTTGATATTTGATCATATTTAAAGGCCAGTAATATTATTTCCAAAAATTGGAAAATTGGGCTTGGCAAAGGGGCAGTTTTCATAAAGCAATCTATCAAAAGTCAGTATATGGGGTCCCTTAGTGTCTAAAACACCTCTTGATATTAAAAATTTTTTGAACATGTGAGTCTGTGTCGGGTATTCTATTGTCAGGCTCGCCTGGCTTTAACACGCTTACTTGTTTTCCGCCGCCTTTGTGAATATCCCTATTGTATCTAATAGAAATAATAGAAATTTGTATTGAAACTGGCGGAAAATTTCAAGTGAAATATTATTCAGACCATGAGTGCTTGTTTTATTTGTTGTTATGAACGAAACAGAAATCAGTTGGACTCAATGATTTCAATTGCGAACTTGTGATTAATCTTGTTTTTATTTTCTTTTTTGTTTTACTGTTTTGTTATCTAGCAATATGAATTCCTCTTTAGAAACTAATTTTCCATACAAGATTGTCCTTTTTTCATTGCTGCAGGAGTTATTGTTTTCGTTGTTGTTTCTCTAGGTAAACCTCTTCGCTTATTCACACTTATACAAATGAACGCTTAAATGAGTCAACAAGCGTGTGAAAAATCGCAAAACGGACAACTGTAAATGAAAAATAAAAAATAAAAATAAAAATAGAAAGAGAGAAAATTAAGGGGGGAAAAAAGACACTTAAATGGATCGACTGCGATTTTCCGCAATGTGACGACAAGCGAACAAAACGAGCGGATCAAGCGCAACTGTTTGCGCGTTGCGAGGCAGCAAAACGAACGGCACGAGACATGGAACTCGATGTATCACCACTACAAATCGGGCAAGAAAAAAACCGGACAAAACAACAACAACAACAACGACAACAACAAAACGATTACACGATTACACAACGACAATAGAAACAAGAAAAGCTAAATAAATAAATTGTGGATATAAAAGTTGTTGTATGTTCTGACCTGATTTCGGGCACATCGCGAAGAGTAAGACACAAAATGCACGGATGACGACAAGGATGACGCTAGCGATGGCGATGGCCACAGCAACGGCAACTGCAACGGCGATGACGCTAAAGGACGATGGCGAAGAGGCTGAAGACAACAATCGCAATATTGCAAAATAATAATAATAATAATCATAACAACAACAACAAAAGCAACAGCCAGAACGACGACAACAACAAAATCGCCAAAGAACAGCTCAACAACTCAAAGGCGAAAATTCATATACGAATAAATAAAATGCTAAAAGAACCTTTCGTCCCAAATCGTTCTGTCGTTCGAGTGTGGCAAGAAAAGGATCAAAAGTTGAAAGCGAAAAATATGAAGCATTCTTCAGGGCGCATAGTTTTACAAATCATGTGCCGCCAGCAGCGATTCAAACTTTATACATGTATAATATAAATTCCTAAATCCAAATTCCAGCACCCACACACACACACACACACACACACTCACACACAGAACAACATACAAACACACACACACATATGCATATATGTATAGATATATACATACATACATATATCCAAGCATTCATAACATAGCTGCAGTTTTCAATCGTCACTACACGTGAATAAATGAATCTATGTATATACCAATATACATTCATAACATCTTTCAAATGCTCATACATACATACATACAGACATATATGTGCATACAAACATACATACATATTTTTTTGTTTGTATACGTGTACATAAACGGTTGTTATTTTACACAGTGATGACGTCAAACATATTCTGTGAGTACATATGTACTCGATATCTTCGCTGAATGATTGCTTATGTATTTTACATAGGTATGTTTGGATGTTTTTGTACCCCACACGCCCTGTTTCGGAGGAATATTGCGTTCGTCCGTATGTTTATAACGTCCAGTTTATACGTCCGTCCGTATGCAGTTTTCTTATCGAAAGAATTCAGCTATCTTAACGGAGTTTTGCAGAAAAGATTGACGGTCATGTCATGTATGAGCAAAAAAATAAATTCGAGAATAGGCTTGATACGTCGATTTTCAACTGGGTCCCGCCAGTACTAGGGTCTGTTATGAAAATCCCGCTAACTGCTCTAAAATCTGAGTCTTTCGAAATTTTTATGGACTTTTTTGTAATGAAATTTTGATTGAAGTTTGAATACATTTTATGTTGGGATCATAGCAATAACATAATCAGTGAGCATACCTCTTAAACGGACACTGTTTTCAAAATGCTGTTGTGTTCTTGCTTCTCAAATAGTTTCCTCTTAGGCGGACATACTTTTTGGTCCCGTAGGTGTCCGCTTAGAGAGAGAGAGAGAGAGAGAGAGAGAGAGAGAGAGAGGAGAGAGAGAGAGAGAGAGAGAGAGAGAGAGAGAGAGAGAGAGAGAGAGAGAGAGAGAGAGAGAGAGAGAGAGAGAGAGAAAAGAAGAGAGAGGAGAGAGAGAGAGAGAGAGAGAGAGAGAGAGAGAGAGAAGAAGAGAGAGAAGAGAGAGAGAGACCAGAGGGAGAGATTTATATCATATAGGCTGTCCCAAGCTGATGTTTCACTGAAGGAGGTGTTTAGGAATTTGTTGATGCTCAATTCTGTCACTCTTCTTTGACACATAGCAATGAACAACCAACTATATATAAGAAATGTGAAGAATAGATCAATTTATTTATTCAGAGAACATAGTATATGATGTATGCGACAAAGTCATATTAAGTCAGAGAATCTAACAAGAGAGAGAGAGAGAGTGAGAGATCGAGCATGAGCAGATGAGAGAGAGACCGATCGAGAGATTAAAAGAATTTGGACGCCAGAGCGGCTAAAAGAGAGAGAGACAGAGAGAGAGAGAGAGTGAGAAGCATAGAAAAAAAGACCCCAAGGGAGAGATTATCTTAGAGCCAGATTTTCTGATTTTGAGTTTGTTGATGACCAATCGTTTTCTTATGATCCAAAGAATCAAAACAATCCAAACTATTCATAAGAAATGTGAAGAATATATTCATTATATTTATTAACCTCAGCTAAACTTTGCCATCATATTGCTTAGAGAACTACAACAAACAAGACTAAATCCTCCCATTTGTGCCATTATTAATAGACAAACTTAACAATCTTCAGTGTATAATTCAAGTGAAATAATTTCAAGAAGATTCAAATGCATTCAAAACGGTCTCTTCATGGGAATTTTTCAAACCAAAATCATTCTTAATTTTATTAATTAATTTTTTAATTTTCCTTCTCTTAAGTGTGGAAAATATTTATTTTCGTTCCTTTCGTTGTTTTTACTTTTCTTTACTCAAATTCACGCAAGTCCTTAGAAACCAAAAGATATTGAGTATAATAACAATAGCAAGAACAACAACCAGAATCGAAGCAATCTCAGATATATATATAAACGCAAGTAAGAGACGAAAAGAGAAGAGAAGAGAGAGCTACTCCTCTCAGTGAAGAGAGGAGACTGAGTGGCGAGGAGGAGGAGGAGAGGGGGAAGCGATTTCATTTGAAATATTCATAAATTCGAAATTGGCTTTCGTTATTCATTCGAAATTACGTTTCTGCTTATGGAAAGGAAAATAAACATTTGCAGGACATCGATTTGCCGCTTAAGCAATGGCTGTTGCCATATTTAGCCTTAAGCCTTTGCACTTTGAACGTTATCCTTTATCCTTTATGTTTGTTGGTTTGTTCGCTTTGGCTTCGCTATAAATTTTAATGATTTTCTATTTGTATACGAAGCAGAAACTGATTGCAACTTCCCTCCATTCCGTGCGTTCAATGCTCTCCGCTTCCTTGCATTGCGTTGTCTACGTCTCCATTGAACTTTTCGAGCGAATATTCGACTCGACGGACTTGAAGCGTGAGCGTTAAAATAATCGCTTTTACCTATAGTATATTTTGCTTTTCCATAACTATACTCTCGATATCTTTTGACATTTTCTATCAAGGCCTTCAATCATGTTTGTCATCGTTCCGTTTTGACCTTTGATTGCTTTTCACAATTTCAAATTCTGTTTAATATTTTATTTATTTATTTATTTTTTTTTTTTAGTTTTCTTCATCGAGGCGTGCTTATTCGCTTATTTTTAATCTAACCTAGTTATTTAAGAACGAATGATATACACAAACAATACGAATTATTTCGAAAACCTCAACAAACAAAGAAATGTACACAGTAAAAACTAAAGTTTAAATTTAATACCATTTTGGTTTTTATATAGAACAATGCCAAAAAGGAATTAAATTAAAACCTTTTTGGTTTAAATAAAGAGAGAGAACAAATTGAGCATTTTTCGTATGAAAAATAAAAAAAAATTATGTGTAGAGCGAAAAGAAATGAGAGATATTGCCTCACAATCTGAATTCGGTGAGTTCAATCCCCGGTCAGGCGAGCGTTATTTTTTTTTTTTTTTTTTTTTTTTTTTTTTTTTTTTGAGGAATAAGTAGGTAATAACTATAAATAAGAATAAAAATTTAAGAGGAATAAAAAGCTTGAAACCAATCTTTTTATGAAAAAAAAGAGATTCCAGCAGAAGAAACTCTCATAGGAATTCTTGAAACAGCATGATGGGCAGACACACATTTTTGAAGGTAGTCGAGATACTTCAAACTTTATCGCTGGCATCTATGTATGTCTTCTTCTCCTTCCCGAGTACATCAATTTATCCTATTTCCAAGTTCAAAATTTATTTTACCAAGCCCCACTATTTTTCCACAATTTCTTTTGCCTGCGACAGGGTTCGAACTCGGACCTTTCAGAATGCGAAGCAAAAACGCTTCCAGTACGCTAACAAGCGATCTCATTCGCGCGTGCTAGATTTATTATATAATATTAACGTTCGATAAAATCGAACTATAGACGCCTCGTATGTATGTACGAAAGCTATGTAATCGCGAGAACAATTTGACAATTTGAGAATTTTGTTCGTTTTTGAGATCATTTAAAACCAAAAGGTATTAAAATAAAACTTTTTGGTATTGAAATTCAAATTTAATACTAAAAAGATTTAATTTTATACCGATTGGTTTTAATTTTAAACCTATAGTTTTTACTGTGTATTTATTCGCACGGTTTTATTTTCTAACTAGTATCCCAGTAAAGGTGGATCTAGAATAGCGCAGGGGATGCGTGCTACGCTCTTGATCCCAGGGTCCGAGGTTCGATTCCCGACACAGGCGAAATGGAGTATAATTTTTTCAAGGCCTATGACTGGTTTTTCAAAAATCGCATGTTAGGGGCACACTACATAAAAAACATACTCATACAAATACAAGAAAACCCCTCGTGGTATAACAATGGGCCAATAAACGGCCTAAGTGGCATCCAATCCAACATACGTAAATCCCGGTAAAAATTTTCAATCGCCATTGTTGAGACTTTATCCAATCTGAAGCAGTCCCAACAAGTCCATCCGATCAATTTTGGTTTAGTTTTTCTAATATTTAACCAAATTTTTGTATTAAAATTTTTCTGACTTCATTGTATATTTTTCGAGGTCGAAATGACCGAAATACGATCTTTTTATTGGTATTGTATGGTTTAACAATTTCGAGAGTTTAATATGGGGAATATATTCTCTTGGTCTTCATGCCAGTTTAACTCAACCAAATACCTTTGATTTATTTCAATTTTTCAAATATTTTCCAAAAAAGTTCATAAACCTGGCTTAAACTCTCCTGAAGACTATCATTTGAAAGTTTAAATCTTCAAAAAGTTTAAACTAAGTTGAAGACTATGATCCTCAATTTAATATCCGACTTTCAACTGTTTTTTTTTTTTTATAGGGCTGGTAGGTGAGGCCAAGATAAACACAAAATCGTACGGGAGGTGGCGTCGCAAATGCACTCCTGAGGAGCTATAGGGACTTAACGCTATTAAGCAAGAAGTCGAGAAAAAAAAACTCTCCCACGTTAATGTTTTATCGAAGAAAGAAAAACTATAATGAGGTTTGAAAGTCAATTGTATGGACTTTAAAGCAAAATTATATTAATGGTAAAAATTTGAGCCACTGAGGGAAAAATAAATGGTCAAAGTCAAAACTTCTGAAAAAAATTGAAGTTTTTTTTACTTTGGAAGCCATTTTGGTATGCAAACGGTATAATTAGCACATGCTTTTCTAATTTTTTTCCAAATCCGCAGTCGATTTCCTTTAAAACCGTAGTGTATATGCTATACTTTATTTGCGGTTTAACCAATGAAAAAATGCAATTTAAAAACTAACTTGAATTTTTTTTATTCAATTTAATTAAGGTCAGCAAAAACAAATCCCATTTTTTCCAGTTAAAGTTCGAATAATCTTAAAACAAAATATGTCTTATTTGTACAGAAATTACTGTCCGGCCATTGTTAAGATACAGATTGATCTTTTTCGAATTTCATCATCATCACATAAATAAAAGTTCAAGTTAGTTTTGAACCTCGGAACTCTCGCATTCTAGTCATGTGCTCACCCATCAACACCACGTTAGCTAAATTGAAAGTCAGGGATTGTTTTCGTTTATAAGTTTAAAGTCAAATTTAAATTTACTTTTCTTATTTTCAACATATTTCTGACTCATATCGGACTCATATTTCGGAGTACTCTGAAAATGTTTGCTGGGTATTTTTCGTTCACTGTAGTATTGTGTTGTATAATATGAAAAAAAAAAAAAAAAAAAAACATGAAATGACAAATGCCAAAACAATCAAAAATAATCAAAATGAATCGTTGGCTTTTTTTTTAACATGGGTCCATAGGTGTTGATACGAAATCGATGGTCAGCATTCGCACCCAGGAACCGCAGTATCTGCCGTAACCGATTCAAAAAACGCAAGCCTGCAATGACGTTTTCACGTATCCACGAATGCGTAATTCCTTGCCTCGGGTTTTCGGCATGACGATCTAAGCACAGGTAACCGCAGATTTCATTTGAAGCAACACGATGGACTAACTGACTCGTAATTAAAACGAGCATATTTTCACCTTAGAGTCGAAACCGAAGTGCCACCGTCACATCGAGTAGTGGGTTCAGAGCTCATTAAGGCCGAAGATTCAAATCAACGCTTTTGCGTCGATTCGAGAGGTTGTAACAGAAAGGATATTGCAGTGCATGTCTGTAGTCATTTTGAAAATAAGAACAAAAGCGAAAATCCAAAAGCCAAAAAGCAATAAAAAAAAAAAAAAAACGAATTAAAACACGCCGAAGAAACAAGAAAAACCGCTCCATTGCAGTGACTCTACCAGTTAATGGGATTTGGTTACATTGACCGTACGGAATGCGAAGGGCTTTTGAATTACAATTTGCGGATATCACTTATAGCTCTCAATATGTTGAGTGAATGGGTGTGTGAGTGTGTACAATAAGTATCTACTGTTTCACCGACAACATCGAATGACTACAATCCGCTTGCAGGAAACTGCAATATTCAAGTGGTTACCATTACGTTCTCAGGTGCGGAAAATTGGAACAAGTAAAACTAATTGTGAGTGGGAAGCAATTAAACTGACAGCGGATTTTTGATATCAGTCAACCGTAGCAGCAAATCCCCATAAAAGCAAACCTCACACACACACACACACACACACACACACACACACATCACACACACACACACAAAATCACGAGGCAATATAAAACATTTGTGAACCACCAAAATAAATGGATTTTCAGTGATAAATATCGACAGTGACAATCGAAAATGCAATGGCAGCTGTCAAGTAAACACCAATTATGGCTTGAGTATTCCTGTAATTGAAGGACGAAAGGCATCAATAAGCGAATTTTAGACTGATTCTATGCATATATTTAGGTATGCTCTTTGGTTTGACGCTAACACCCCAATCGCAAATGAAAGGGTTCAATTCGAAAAGGGAAATGCAAAAAAGGAAAAAAGTAAAAAAGTTAAACGTAAGCGGAAACGGAAACGGAAATTGAAATCGAATCTTCCTTATGTCAAAATTTCATTTAAAATCCTGCCTTAGAAAAAGAGTTCATTCGTTGGTTTTTTTTTTTTTTTTTTTTTTTTTTGAGTTTGTGGCTCTCGTTCCTTTTTACCGACGGTAAAAAGCATCGAGTGCATTTTCCTACGATTTCCCTTTATACAAAAGGTCTCTTTCTAAAATGAGAAATTCTAATGAACTTTTCAATTAACAGTCAGCAGAAATCGATTGCATTTTCCAACGTCAATCAAAATGGCTTTTAGTAGTCGTCGATTCCTTTGGCGTTTATACGATTGTATTTTACCTTTCCCTTGTCCTTGCGATCGTGCATGTGAATGTGGACTTGTGTTGGATTCGGTATTTGCACTTGCATTTGCATTTGGACTCGTATTTGGACTTGTATTTGCAGATTGTAACACAATAAAGTGAGTGCATTTCGGAAGAGGAACATACGCAAAAAAAAAGGACTAAGTAAAATAAAACAAGATTTAAAAAGAAAAAAAGGAACGTTTTAATGAGAAACGATGCGTTAAGGCTACGATAGGAAGTGGAAATAAAAACTCATTCTGAGTCGACTTAAAATCGAAAAAATCGGAAGGAGCATGCAATAAAGTCTGAAGACAGTTTACTTTTAAGTGATGAATTACCATATTTTCACTAAGCCGGACTCATATACATACCAAGTCATTAGTAGGGATCGGAAAAAAAAATGAATTTCTGGTGTTTTGTTTTTCTGAGCCTTAGTCATGACTAAACAATATTTTTGCTACACAATATTTGTTAGATGCTTTTCTTGGTCTTAATTCGGGCTTCTTAATCGTGATTGAATGCAGGCCAATTTAAAATTTAGAACTCTATATAAGCGCAAACTGAATCAAGCGCGAGCAATACAAATTAACGCTACAGAGAGCGAGAGAGAGCGAGAGAGAGCGAGAGAGAGCGAGAGAGAGCGAGAGAGAGGCGAGAGAGACGAGAGAGAGCGAGAGAGAGCGAGAAGAGAGCGAGAAGAGAAGCGAGAGAGAGCGAGAGAGAGCGAGAGAGAGAACGAGAGAGAGCGAGAGAGAGCGAGAAGAGCGAGAGAGAGCGAGGAGAGTAAGAGGGCTGAGAGAGAGCGAGAAAGAGCGAGTAGAGAGGAGAGAGAGCAGAGAGAGACGAGAGAGAGCAGAGAGAGCAGAGAGAGAGAGAGCAAGAGAGAGCAAGAGAGAGCAAGAGAGAGCAAAGAGAGAGCAAGAGAGAGCAAGTAGAGAGCAAGAGAGAGCAGAGAGAGAGAACAAAAGAGCATAGAGAGACAAAGAGAGAGCAAGAGAGAGCAAGAGAGAGCAAGAGAGAGCAAGAGAGAGTGATAGAGAGCGCTAGAGAGCGAAAGAGAGCGAGAGATAATGAGAGAGAAAGAGAGAGCGAGAGAAACAGGGTGCGCGAGAATAGACCAACCTATGATTGAAATATTTTCTCTTTGAATAAATTATTTTTTTTCTTGATTGAAGACTAAAGCTTTGTATTAATTTAGGCCAATATGCTTACACAAGCTCAAGATCGAAGGGTTTTAAATATTAAAAATTTAATAACATTAAAAAGCGAAAATTATTTCAACCCAAAGTTTTTCCGATACGAATTTCCATAGGCATAAAGTGGCTTAAACAAGAGTGAAAAACACATGTTAACTCTGTATGCAGTAATTCAACGTGACGGGGAAAACAGCAATTTTTTTTTCATGTTGTGTTTGTTGGCATTACCGCGTTGTGCTCTGGTTATTAAATTGACACATTGACATTTTAAACATGACACGGCGACTTAGTGCACACATTAGAGGGCGTAACTAATGAAAACAAGCAAGATCTAAACTAATAATGCGGCCATAGTTGCGTGTGCGTATGCGTCATTAAAAAGGACAGAGAAATGTTTTTCTATATCATTCTCTTTCTCTCTCTCTCTCTCTCTCTCTCGCTCGTTCTTTCTCTCTGCAATAGTTGAACGAAAAAGTCACTTAATAGTGTTAAAAATTAAAGTGGAAAAACGCTTTTATCGCATGGAATGATTGTTGCACCTAAATGGTTATATAAATGCATAAAATCATGTATTTTTGTACATAAAGCTTGACATAACATATAAAAACTGTTATTGCGTCACAGTCCTACGAGTCCATAGACAATTTTCGGCAAAAGAGGAAAAGAAAAGAGATTTTATGTTCAAATATTGGCACTCAAACATGGTAAGTTTTATGTACATCCTCAACATGAAGCTTCAACACACACACACACACACACAGACACCACACATACACAGCACAACAAGCGTACATATTCCCATGTGTATTGGAGAAAATTACAAAAATAATCGAAAAACGAAACGGCTTTAAAAAGATTTTGGCAATCAGTTTTTTAGTCCATCCTCTCGGATAGTTTTTCGCTTGTTTTGTTACGGCTCCCACAATCTCTACATTTACTCTTACATCCAAATGCACGGATGCGTGTTCGTGTGTTTGTATGGTTCGCCAGTTTGTTTCTATGTGTGCGTATGCCCATAAATATGGCGTATGTGTGTAAGTATGGGCATATTGGTGTATGTATGTATGCATATGCATATGTATGGGTGTATGTGTGTGTGGGTTTTTTTTTTTTTTTTTTTGGTGTTGAAGCACTGCCTTAGCTTGGATAATTTTTGAACGGAAGTCATCAAAATGAAGCGCATCCACACAGTTCTTAGTCCTTAGATACTCATATGTTCATGATGTCAGTGGCTGTCGTATGGTTTGGGTTAACCGACCGTACGTCAAGCTTATTTCTCGCATTTAGTCAGTACGTCAGAAATGAAACAATGTGCGGTCGAGCGGTTAGACAGGCGGGGAGTGTGCCATTGCTGTCACTGCCAGCGCCGCAGTAGATTCGTATTAACTAAAACTAGGACACAACTTTTATGCGCTGATACTTTTGCACAAATACAAATGTACGCGTGTGTGTGTGCATTTTCAAGTGTGTGATTTGGTCAAATCTTTCGTACGTCGGCATGGGCTCGAATCGGTTTTAGTTTTATCGTTGATCACTCTAAATAGTGTGCATACGTGTGTTCTTCATGCGGATGTGAGTGTGCATGTGTATGGCTGTTTGCTGGGTCAACTCTTTTTTACATTTGCTGTTCTTTTTTCCTCTCTTTCTTTTTTGTGGCTGCCAAGTTAGCATTTTCGCAGCTTTTAATCGCGCCACAGACGAGTTAATAGCCAGGCAGCACACACGGCCCTATGATTTATATATTGGAAAATATATCATTATACACATGTAGATGTGCAAACTGTATATGCACAAGAGGATGTGTGTATGTGATAAATGACTATGCAATATTTTTGCATTCTCATTTTATGCTCGCTTTGACTGGCACACGTCCTTGTCGTAAGCGTTTTTAAATCCCACAAAACTCTTTACAGAGGCAATAATGCGTGTGTGCGTTCGTGTGTAAAATGTCCCGAATCACTGGGAATAAACCAAAAAATTACATGAGCAAATATTCCGTTCTTATCATACATATTTATAAATCATTAGTCAGGCTGTAGAGTCATAGACGATTTGCTCGAAAAAGTCATGAGCAGGGCTCGGATTTTGTTCACTTTTATAAATTTAAAGCATACTTTATGGAGTGCAAATTCTGTTCAACTCACATAAGCTTAAGATTAAGATCGATTTTTAACTTCAATATGAATTTTTTTGAAGTTAGAAAATCGGTTTGAAGCTCAATATCGCTAAACTTATTCGCAAAATGTTGGTAAGAGAAAATGTTTGCCCCATAAAGTATGCTTCAAATTTGTAAAAGTCAACCAAATCCGAGGCCAGGTCATGAATAATAACACTGCCCTCGAATTTGATACTTTTTTCCCGACATCAACGAGGCAAATCTGGTAAACATAATTGGATGGCTCTGACGACATCAACCGTTTTTTTTTTTTTTTGTTTTGTTTAGATTGGATCTAGTTTTTGAGATATCGCGGCTTAAATATTATTATTTACTTCATTTAAAATAATTATATTTAGTTTATGTTGGTAAATAAGTACATATTTATGAGAGAATAATGACGATTACGTTAATTACTTTTGTATTTAGTTGCATTCCTGTGCAAAACTTCGTTGTAATCGCAACGGTAATTGGTATTTTATAAGTGCCTCTTTTCAATTTTATTCCATCACATTTAGTAAAAAAAAAAAGTGAAGCATACTTTTAGGGGAAGAACTTGACGAGCTGTGATGTTATTTGACAAGACGGCATAATGGGAAAGCAAATGACTAGTAACTGAAATTAGTTTTGGAGCAAGTAAAATGTTTTAAGTAAAAAAACAAAATTATGCTTGCATACTTTGGAGATGTACCTTTAAACACGAAAATCTCCGTTAACTGAGCAGATCCCAAAAAATTCAAAATATCACTATTGTACTCAGCGTATTTCAGTTATTATTTCTGGATGTGAAAGCCGTCTGTCGGTGTTTTTTTGTTTTTTTAACTACCACAGTGTAATGAATCCAATGTACTTATATAAAATTCTCGTGTCGCGGCGTTTTCATACCAAAGTCCTCCGAAACGTATAGACCGATTCGGTATTTTGAAATTTCTTGTGCATATTGGGTACGTCTGAGAATCAGCGAACATTTCGTTTTCAAACCCCTTAACCTCAAAATATTTTTCAATCGAGCAATTTTAAGTTGTAATGCCCTACGTATGAGCAATTTAATTTCAATAAAATTCAATATGCCGTAACGTTACGTATACGTCGTGTTTTCGAAATGAGAGAACTTTTTTTTATTAAATTTATTATTAAATTTATGGGAGCGCGTTTCTTATTATTAGAAGAAGGAAGAAAATGATAAGGCTTTGAACGTCATGAGATAGAGGGAGACAGACGGATCGAAAAAGATATGATTGTTTTTGGTAATTTTTGACACATACAAATGTTTCTGCTGAGGCGGTATCAGGTCTGCTAGTAATGTGGAAATAGATTTATAATTCGGGTGCTATATTGTTATAGTCTCAATGATCTATAACATTCTTACTTGATTCTTACCTTTTTTGAAGCGTAACAAAATGAAATGAAGTGATTGCGCACTTTAATATAGATTTTCTAATCTTCCATGGGCTTTCGCATGAGACTTTCGCACTCTAATTTCCTCATAATCGATCTTCAAAAGTGCTTGTTTTCCTTTTTATTATCCTGGTTTGATACATTTATTCATCCACACACACACACTCACACACACAGACACTCGCATACATAGCAGCATACTTACTTTATCAATCGTTTTGCTGTAGTATTTGTTCTTAAACCTAGAAAGTATGCTTCTTTATTTTTTTTTTACTCTCTTGCTTGTTTTATGGGCGCGCCTTGAAGTGGAATAACCTTTGAATGAAGAAAAAGGCGCCGATTACAATTTTGCTCTTTCTTTTTCCGCCAGTTATGTCAGCAATGCATTTTCGATTGGAATGCAAAACGAGACGGAAAAGTGACGGATTTTATCGTTATTTTTTTTTTTAATCGAATTTGTGCATTGGAATATATTGTGATGCCCGAGTTGTTCACTTTTTTTTACAGAGCTTGCAGTTACCCTGTTTGCCTTGGATCAAACAGCGTGCTTACCAGGGACGTTTTTCAGAGGTGCATTGAGGTTAATAGGTTGCCAAATAGGAATACATTATAAAATATAATTCATAAGATCATAAGCCATTGCGAAACGCCTCAACATATTTAGAGTCTAAAGATTTTTGCAAATTAGGAAATTTCTTTTGAAAAATCCAGGCTTTTAAAACAATCCCTTTGCTCTTCTGCTCCTAAAAGTATGCAGAAAAATTTTGAAGAAAAAAATAATGAAATCCCTTGGCGACCTCTAAGCCGTTATATAGAGCGAAAAAATTTAATCAGGCAAAGCCTGTTTTTACCTTAACCCATTAACGCCCACACATCAAAGTAAAAACCTTTGATTTTTTTAGTTTATTTATGTTTGATTTTAATGGTTTTTAATGGTTTTCCCGAAAATCAGTGTTTTCAAACGATATCAGTGGGTTTTATTGGGTTAACTTTCCCTTAAGACCCGTTTCATACCATTTTCGATCAAAAACAAAAATTGTATGCACACAGAACAGGACAGAAGAACACATTTAGTCAGACAAAGCGACAGAAAGATGAATGGATGGATGGGTAGATGGATGGATAGATGAATGGGTAAATGGATGGGTAGATGGATGAGTAGATGGATGGGTAGATGGATGGTGGATAAATGGATCGATTATCCTGATGGCGCTGATCACTTTTGTAAAAATTTCCCCAATGGTCGATCTCAAGCGTTTATTTACATTCCAGACGCACGAAACTCTCAATATAGGTACTCTGGACAAAGTGTGTGTACGGTAAAAAAAAATTGAATTGAAATACTTAAAAAAAAGTTTTTCCTGATAATTTTTCATGAAAGTGCAAGAAATATTGATAAAATCTTTTTGATTGCAAAGTCAACACAAGGGCAGGAAAGTTGCAAATAGCTCATATCTTTATTTGAACATTTGCAAATATTGTTGGTAAACATTTTGTGGCTCGATAGAGTGAAAATATGAGAAACAAAGAAAGAAAAAAAAAAAAAGAACGAAAATCCTTACTGGAAATGAAAATGAATTTGAAAATGGACGTTGTGCAGAAATGTTGCAAAAAATTTTTTTTTAAAACTGCAGTTTCTGTTGCAAATCAATAACAAATGGTCAGTCAGCCAGGCTGTCAGCTCTTCAGTTGAAGCAAGCATGTAAAAGCTTGACTCTCAAAAATATTTGCAATTCCACATGGTCATAAAAATGTCTGCCCGCCTGTCATTCTGTTTGTCTGCCTTTCAGTCTCCCTGTCAGTTCGGTGCTTTAGTACACAACCAAACAAATGTCGAATGCAGGCGCGCTGTCCTAGCCAAAGAACGAATAACAGAGCGCAGGCAGAGCGAGACAAAGTTAGAGGAAAGGCAATAGAACGAGAAGTAATAGTTTGAAGTTTCATCGAAAAGTGCTCTTCGGAAGCTCTCATGATTTTCATTACATAAGCATTATTACCGAAAACATTTTCGAAAGAGCGAGTGCAATGTGCACCATGGAATGGAAAATTTATTAATCTTTTCTTCCATTTCAATGAAAGCTGATGCCTTGATGCCTTCCGGGAAATTCACACATAAATATTTTCAACAAATATGTTTCAATTTATTCTGTTCGTTCTTTGTTTGTACGTTTTCTATGAATATTTGGACAGTGTTTTGTGTTTGTGCATCGGAGTGTAACGTCCTGAATCGCTCTAGATGGAGCATGAAAATTTGTTAATTCATGTATAGGTAATAGCTATAAATTGGCTCTTTAAGGATATTCGATTTAACCATAACTGTCTGTCTTCTGTTTGTCTATCCGTTTACAATGCCACCTCTAAACCCTAATAAAAAAATTTCTAATCCTGCTCAAAATTTTCTTCTTACCCTAATTTCCTTTTAAGACCCCGGCGTCTTTGAAATTCAATACATTATTTCACGTCTGAAACGCCCTAATGTAGACTCTACATTAGAGTCTTTTTATGGGAGCATGTGGAACTTTAAGAATCATGGATGAGTTCGTTTGTTGATGAGGCTCGAAATGGACAACATTTTATGAGAAATCTGCTGCACTAAGATCTGATCAGAAGCCACAATCATTGATCTTAAATCTAAATTTTACGAATTAAGCATTTCGATCATGTTTAAGTAGGCATAATCTAAGGATTATTTTGGTCCTAAAAAATACCCTGAACAGTTGATGTCATGATGGCTTAATAGGAATCAGTTGTGTATCGGGAATGTTTTTGTTTTTTTTTGTTTTTTTTGTGTCATTGATTTGTTTGTGGGCTGATGCAATTGCGCTCTACTTTCTCGCATCTCTTCGATTTCCTCACAGTTCCGTTTTGTTTTCTAACTCCGAAAGGACACTCTTAGACGTTCTTCAGCGCCAATTATTCCAAAGTTTAATCAACAACAAAAAACAAAAAAAAAAAAAAAACAGGAATAGAAAATAATTCCCCCGATGAGATGCAAAATGAAGATAGATCACGTTAAAATGTTTTAGCAACTTTCTTCATCTACGCATTCGAGAGTTAATAATTAACAACAACAAGCACCAATAACGAAAGACAATGAACGATGATGACATAGTTAAATCATGTATTATGAATATAAATGTACTAAAGTCAACTACTTATATCGCACATGAAGCTTAGGGTGTCAAAAAAAAAAAAAAAAAGACAATCTATTTTTGGAACGTGGTTTTTTTCGAAAGCTTTTGTTTCAAAGTATTTTTGAGAATTTTTGCAGATTTTTCGTAAAAAGTTTAGAGGTTGCGCTAAGCAGATTTTCCTAAAAAGCCCCGCTTTTCCAAATTTTTGGTGTTAGCTGCCATATTAGCAATGTTTTTTCAGGATTTTTAGGTGCTCGTCGGTGGAAAAGTATCCTGTCTTTGTTCTCACTTACATAAACTACTAAATATACTATCTTTATAGGCTATTAAGGGGTCTTTAACAGCAATTTTTATGGACAAAATTGGGCGTGTCACAATAAGGAGGTTTCAAAATCTCAAAATTTTACACGATTATGGTTAAAAGTAGCGTTTTACAGTAGTAAAAGTATCAATTACAAAGAACGGAAAGTCCTCTTAAATTCGTTTCACTGCATAGAGGAATTAATGGAAAAATTTTTTTTTAGCGCTCGATCTTTTCTCACTCACACAGTCTCACGGCCAATTTTGAACATTTAGAATCTAAAGCTATGTCCCATTATGTTCCCAAAAACATTATAACAAAAATTCGTTGCATACTTCCAGGCTCCAACGTGAAAGGGTCTGGCGGGTTGAGCAAAGGCATGCGGCATCATGAAAGGAATTTTTAAATTTTGTTGATTTTTCGATAGGTGCCATCTAAAAACACTGTGGAGACCACTTTTTAGGTTTTTATTTTGAACGGTCCTTGAAATATCCTGGAAAGTCCTCTTTTAATAAGCCTTTTTTCAAAATTTTATATCTCAGCAACCAATTGAGATAGAGAGACGATCTAAGCAGATTCTGTTAGATAATAAAACATGCTTACATGATAGCCAGTCTATATATTAAATAGAATCAAAATGACGAGTTTTTTTTTGGGCATTGATAATTCTCAAAAATACCTTATCCCATAAGCTTTCGGAAATCTTACGTTCAACTATGAAATTCGAAAAAAAAATTTTTTTTTTTTTTGGGACACCCTAATGAAGTGTTCCGATGCACCCCTATTCTTTATATCCACAAAAAGTTTTTACTAGACGAATGAGTGAGTGAACTTTGTATTTATGGGACAACAGAAAATATTTAAAATTCAGTACACCCACAAATGTACACTTAAATATTCAGAATATGTAATTTCGAGAGTGAGAAATCTGTTCACTCCTACAAAGGTTTGGTTTAATCACATCTTAAGGAAGGGTTTTGAAAGATGTGTGCAAAGCTTTAAAGCCTTAATTTTGCTTCTTATATAAAGGTTAGGTTAGGTGCCAAGCATTTGCTTGGAAAAGATTCTCTTGCTTAGGAAAATACCTCATTCAGTCCCCAGGGGACTTCAGACTCGGTAAATCTTGCCCGAATTGCGGGCTTTGTAGCCTAGCTCAAAATGGCTCTAGAGGTAGGTGTTCACCTAAATAGGGTATCACAACTGACCTGGGGTCCAAGTGTGTCTTCATGACAGCCCCCTTAAGCTAATCTATACCCTTAGATGCTGAATTTAAGTATTTTCTGTTTCTCTACCCAGCCAACCAAATTAGTTTGTACGGCGCTCCTAAGGACTCCTTTTGCGGACCACAAATACACCTAAAACGCTCCGATCTTTTTTTCGGGAAAAAACTGCACGGAGCCTAGCAATGGGAAAAGTGAATCTTTAAGGAACTCAAAATTTATCTTTAAACCAAAATTTTATATGCATTCTTTAAGGTGCGGAATCGCACTACACATACTACTTCTGTAAATATTTTATATGCTCAAGTGGTTCTTCTGGTCGTCCAAAACGGACGCACGAACGAAATCGACCCTCAACCGTGATTTTACCCTACTGTGAAGATTTTGTTCTAGAACTTTTCTCCACTTTATTAAATAGAATCAACACTTCAACTTTCCATTTGATGAATGCATATTAAACGTTGATTTTATTGGCCATTTCCTGTTTTCCCTGCTTTTCAACGAAGTTTTCCTCTGACTTTTACAAATATTATTGATTGTCAATCCATCATTTTTTGCCCTCAAAAAATATCTTATTGAAGCGTTCTTCAAAGTAGGGTTAGAGCTTTGTAAAAAAAAAAAAAAAAAAAATGGGAACAAACAAAAATAAAATTTCAAGTTGCATTATGCTGCAACAAAAATAAAGAGGAAAACGCAAAGTCTTAAAACATCAAATTGATAGAGTAAGTTAAAATAGAGGGTGAGTGAGAGACGGAACTAAAAGGGAAGGGAGGGAAGGAAGCACCCTTAGCTGTGTCAACAATATGCATAAATTGTTGAATTATGCAAGAAGAAAGAAGCGAAATATGTGTATTTGTAGGTAACTACATACATATAAAAAACAACTCCCAAATGAAGTCATAATGAACAACAAGCTGAGCTCTTTTGAAGCTAGTTTGGCTTAGTGAAGTGTCGAAAGTTCTTCAAAAGGCGGCGATTTCAGTCGAACCTTTCCCTGATAAACTCAACCATATGTAGTACATTCTGATGAGAGATGATACATATAAAGGATTTTGTTATTGGTTCAATGTAAATTACTCTGCCTTAGCCGACATCTCTTCACAGGGAAATTAGTTTCGGAGCTTTTGTGATTAGCCGCTAACCCTTTAAGGCATAAGAAACCAATTTTTCGCTGCATGAGTAAAACGATTTATAGCGATGTCATAAATAGTATCTGGTTAAAATTATGTTCATTCCTTAAGCGATTGTTGCAGTTAAAAATTTGAATTTTTTTTTTCTCCTAAACTGTGCCATTTGAAGAGAAATGATAAATGAGTAGAATTGAAAAAAAAAAAACCGAAATAAAAAAATTCA
Organism: Chlorops oryzae; assembly: GCA_020466095.1. Classification (NCBI taxonomy): domain Eukaryota; kingdom Metazoa; phylum Arthropoda; class Insecta; order Diptera; family Chloropidae; genus Chlorops; species Chlorops oryzae. The sequence continues at coordinate 143,424,922 of CM035806.1, forward strand.
AAAAGTAACAAAGGGTTAATAGTTATGTTCTTTGTTTTTTGCCTTAGAAAGCGGTACTGGAAAACATTTGAAATTGAACTCGATTATAATTTTTTCATTTTTATTTGTATTTCCATATTGTTTAACATATTTTTCCCCCGTTTTCCCCCAATCCTACACAAGCAGATATTGGTAGGTCGTAATTTGTTTCTTCTTTTCTTTTTGAGCTAAATATACGCGCCTTAAATAGCTGAAGTGCGTTATAATACGTCAAGATATATTGAACTCAATCGACCTCCATTGATCCATCTTTAAGCAAAGGAGGCTTCTAGTGCACTTCTATGCGCATATAATAGCGCTTCCAGCTCGTTTCGTTCATTCAATCTTCCTTATCTGATATATACAATATACTATATTACGATGTCTTTGTTTGTGTGTAGTGTGTGTGTGTGTGTGTGTGTAAAGTCTCCTCATGCGTGTTCATCGATGCATCTGGCGGCAGTATGAGTAGAGCTTAATTACATTGCATCTATGTTTATGTGTTTGGGTAAACCGGCATTATGCAATGAACGTTTCGAGGAAGATGATTTTATCAGTGAACCGTGATACATATAAGGAACTAATATAATGCATTATAAGATGGAAATTCTGTGAAATTTGAGTGCTTGTGTGCTGTAAGCCTCCATCCTATTGAAACTCTGATGACACCAATCACTCCAAGTTGGCTCTCTCTCTCTCTCTTTTTTTCTCTCTCTTTCTCTCTCTCTCTCTCTCTCTCTCTCTCTCTCTCTCTCTCTCTCTCTCTCTATCTATCTATCTATATATCTCTGTCTGTCTGTGTGTGTCTCCTTCGTCGCATAACTTAAGAACACACTCATGCGAACAGACAAACAAACAGAATATATGTACTCATTAGGTTGATGAGATCCTTTAAATTGTACATATAAGACGAAAACACTTGCTATGACGTTAAATATTTTTCAACCACTTCTTGTACGTACATATGTAGATACATCGAACGTATGTTCTTACATAATTTGATGAGATTTCTTGAAGAAATTTAAAAAATATTTAATATTGTAAAATGAGCTCTATCCTCCTTTGCGAATTACCTCCGCATATTTTGTTCGGATTTTCATTGCCTCAATATTTCGTGGATAAAACGCAGAAAATAGGGTCTAATGTCCTTTCAAAATGGAAAACCATCTTCAAAGGCTTCTAGAGAATGTCAAAAAAATGTTCATGGCCTTATGAGATTAATCCTGTGTGTGTGTGTGTGTATGTGTGCTTATTTGGGTACATACTTTTAACTATGAAATTCCCGATTGGAATTCTTCATAAAAATTCCTTCGAATATTTTATGGAATAATGTGACTTAATCATTCAATTTAAGCTTTAGAGAGCTGCTTTTAAACCAATTAAATTTTATCTTCAAGCAGTCAACACATTCTAAAATGATCTTGAAATTGTATAATTTTCTCGAAATATTTACAAACACAAGAACAAGGAAAAAGGAACACGTACCCAAGGAATACAAAAACGATAACGAGTTCGAATTGAATTCGAATCGAAATCGCGGAAGGCAATTTTCGTATTTTGCGTTCGATTCGAATTCGATTCGAAGAGAAAATGCGATAAGCATTCGAAACGTTTGCAACGAGCTCGCCTCGAGTTCGCATTTTTATCGTGGAATTCATGCTCGGGCTTTTTCGTATTTTGCATTCGATTCGAATTTGGGCTAAGTTTGCATTATCAAAAATTACCCCAATTCAAAAAATGAAAAAATGCGCCAAATGTAACATAAATTTTGAAAAATCCAAAAAGACCCAAAAAAATTAAAAACAAGTAAGGGTGTTATAGTCAGGCGAGCCTGACAATAAAATACCCGACACAGACACATAATTTTTAATATCAAGAGGTGTTTAAGGGCATAAGGAGCCCCATATACCGACTTTTGTTAAATTTCTAAATGAAAACCGCCCTTTTGCCACGCCCACTTTTCAAATTTTTTTGGAATTCTAATCGGACCCTTATATATACGCTCAAATTCTAAGTTTCATTGAAATATTTCAAAAAAGTCAGATTTTGTGGCATTTTTGGGATTTTTGTGACAGACCCTAGTACTAGAGGTACCCTTAATAATGGTCCGATAAAAAAAAATTTTGGGGAGGATATTTGTGGCTACATACGAGGCATAAGTGCCAAATTTCGTTCAAGTCTCATTTGAATTTCGGGTGTAGGAGAGAATTTTCGAAAAACGCCCTTCTGCCACGCCCACTTTTCCAATTTTTTGAAATCGTATTACTTGCCTTTAAGCATGTTCAAATATCAAATTTCATCAAAATATCTTCAAGGACTTCGATTTTAGAGCAGTTTTTGTGAATTTCGTAACAGACCCTAGTACTGGAGGTACCCCTAAAAATGGTCCGATCGGGTCCATTCTTGAACTTGCTCTTACTCATGTCCCCGTTAGCACGCATACCAAATTTTGTCAAGATAGCTCAACTCCTTCGATAAGATAACTGTATACAGACAGACAGACAGACGGACAGACAGACAGACAGACAGACGGACAGACGGACATGTCTAAATCGAATCTCCTGGTGACGCTGATCATTTCTATATACATTTTGTATGGTCTATCTCGACTGGTTCTGGGTGTTACACACAACCCAACAAACGCAATATACCCTCGACACAGAGTGTGTCGGGTATAATTATTTGAACATGTGTGTCTGTGTCGGGTATTTTATTGTCAGGCTCGCCTGACTATAACACCCTTACTTGTTTTTAATTTTTTTTGGTCTATTTGGATTTTTCAAAATTTATGTTACATTTGGGGCCTTTTTTCATTTTTATACCCGACACACTCTGTGTCGAGGGTATATTGCGTTTGTTGGGTTGTGTGTAACACCCAGAACCAGTCGAGATAGACCATACAAAATGTATATAGAAATGATCAGCGTCACCAGGAGATTCGATTTAGACATGTCCGTCTGTCCGTCTGTCTGTCTGTCTGTCTGTCCGTCTGTCTGTCTGTCTGTATACAGTTATCTTATCGAAGGAGTTGAGCTATCTTGACAAAATTTGGTATGCGTGCTAACGGGGACATGAGTAAGAGCAAGTTCAAGAATGGACCCGATCGGACCATTTTTAGGGGTACCTCCAGTACTAGGGTCTGTTACGAAATTCACAAAAACTGCTCTAAAATCGAAGTCCTTGAAGATATTTTGATGAAATTTGATATTTGAACATGCTTAAAGGCAAGTAATACGATTTCAAAAAATTGGAAAAGTGGGCGTGGCAGAAGGGCGTTTTTCGAAAATTCTCTCCTACACCCGAAATTCAAATGAGACTTGAACGAAATTTGGCACTTATGCCTCGTATGTAGCCACAAATATCCTCCCCAAAATTTTTTTTTATCGGACCATTATTAAGGGTACCTCTAGTACTAGGGTCTGTCACAAAAATCCCAAAAATGCCACAAAATCTGACTTTTTTGAAATATTTCAATGAAACTTAGAATTTGAGCGTATATATAAGGGTCCGATTAGAATTCCAAAAAAATTTGAAAAGTGGGCGTGGCAAAAGGGCGGTTTTCATTTAGAAATTTAACAAAAGTCGGTATATGGGGCTCCTTATGCCCTTAAACACCTGTTGATATTAAAAATTATGTGTCTGTGTCGGGTATTCTATTGTCAGGCTCGCCTGACTATAACACCCTTACTTGTTTTTAATATCCAGAGGTGTGTTAGGCCATTAGGCGCCCCATATACTGACTTTTGTTAAATTTCTTTATGAAAACCGCCCTTTTGCCACGCCCACTTTTCCAATTTTTTTGAATTCTAATCGAAGGCCTTAATATGCCCTCAAATTCTAAGTTTCAGTGGAATATTTCCAAAAAATCCGATTTTGGGGCAGTTTTTAAATTTTTGTGACAGACCCTAGTATTGGAGGTACCCTTAATAATGGACCTATCAAAGAAATTTTTGGGGAGGATGTTTATGGCTACAAAGAAAGCATAACTGCCAAAATTCTTTCAAGTCGCATTTGAATTTCGGGTGAAGGAAGCCATTTTCAAAAAACGCCCTTCGGCCACGCCCACTTTTCCAATTTTTTTAAATTGAATAACTTGACTTCAAATATGTTCAACTATCAAATTTCATCAAAATATCTTGTAAAAATCCGGTTTTGGAGCAGTTTTTGTGATTTTCATAACAGACCCTTGCACTAGAGGTACCCTTAAAAATGGTCCGATCGGGTCCATTCTTACTTATGTACCTGTGAGTACGCATACCAAATTTCGTCAAGATAGCTCAACTCCTTCGATAAGAAAACTGTATACAAACAAACAGACGGACAGACAGACGGACATGGCTAAATCGAATCTCCTGGTGACGCTGATCATTTCTATATATATTTTGTATGGTCTATCTCGACTGGTTCTGGGTGTTACACACAACCACACAAACGCAATATACCCTCGACACAGGGTGTGTCGGGTATAAAAAGGCCAAAAAAAAATCGCCCTAAAATTCGTGCTGTTGTTTGCAATAAAAAATGTTGGGGCCTTTTTGCATTGGGGCCATTTTTCAGGGATCCCTCAAGGACTTTTCAAAATAGAAAACTAAAAAATTGTCCATACAGTGTTTTTAGATGCCACCTATCGAAAAATCAACAAAACTTCAAAATCCCTTTCAGGGTGCCGTAGTCGGCAAGACTCTTATAAATTCCAATATCATGGCCTCCATTTAAGAGGAAAAATACAAATAAATGCCTATATAAATATTCTTTTAAGATTGAGATTTGGTATCATGTTCGCACTGAAAACTAAAAATAAAAGCCTGAAAATATGCAACGTATTTTTTTTAAAATATTTTTGAGGACAAAATGGGGCATAGCCAAGGGTAAAATGTGAATTTCAAAATACAAAGGACTTTATGTTCTTTGAAATTGCATCATTACTTTGAATCATTTTCATATAACATTTGAAAATTATGAAGCATTCTTGTTTTCTGGCGCCCAGTTTTATTGGAAAAAGTGCAATTGATGACGCTTAATGGCCTTAAATAATTGAAGGGCAGCCGCGAATAACGTTGCAAACGCCAATTTTTGAAAAACCGTTTTTTTTGCATATTCTCTTTGACATGCTTCTTTTACATTGCTTCAACAACAAATCATCCAAAATTTTGCACCTTAGATCGATCAAATCGCAATTAGAAAGAGTCAGTCAGTCGAAGAACGTTGTAAGTGCATAACAAAATGATGCGATCTGAATTATCAAATTTAATTGACAAGTGCTACCGAGGTACAAAACGAAAAGCTAATGTCGAAAATTGGAAAGACAATAGAAGTAAAAGGTTAAGAAATAGTGGAAAAGCTTATATTTCAAGAAAAAATAAGAGTTTACCTGAAAGAAACGCTCCTGACCAGGTAACATGGAATAACGTTTCAAGTGCACATAAAACTATGTTTCATTGAAATTATAATTTTATAGGTTTGTGATTGTCGATGCTGCTTTTATTGTAATAGATTTAGCATACAGCAAATTAGGGACCATTTTCATAAGTTCTACGAAAAAACTTACTTAAGATTAAGTGAGGAAAAGAAAAAGGATCTACTGGCAATGGCATCATACTTGCCTGAGAGCTACGCCGAGTTCTATAAATCGGTATGCGTTTAAATTTAGCAATATCTTTGAAGTTTAGTTAAAAGTTCTTGAAAAGAATTTTCGTTTCATACTGGATTTATGTTTTTGTTATATAGTTTTTTGTAATAAATTATTTTTAAATCTCTATGATAAATCCTTTATTTTAGACACAGAAGCTAATGGAAGAAAATTTCTTTGGAAAAAGTATTTTTTATCGAATAACGTTTCAAATGACATCGTACTCTCTGTTGCGAATCGTGGAATAACATTTTAACAAGCAACGAGTTTTGGATATGAAACGTTCTTCCATTTTAAAATGATACAATATATCATTTACTAAACAAATATTATAATTACACAATTTTTTTTTTACTAAAATGGTTTTTTAAACTAAATACTTTGATAATAAATTTAAAAAAAAAATACAGAAATTGTCTTCTTAATTTAAAACGTTTTTTGCGAATTGTGAACAATTTGAATTCTGTCACTTACAACGTTATTCGCGGCTGCCCTTCAATTGTATACTTATATTGTATTTTATGGATATGGAAATAAAGTTTGATTGCTTTTCTACCGATAAGTGCCTAAAAATGTTGAAAGACATTGCATATTAAAAAAGCTATTACCAAAAACTGAGGAAAAAAGGGTCGGTTTTCAAAAATCGCGTTGAGCGATCTCTAAACCTTTTACAGAAAATCTAAAAAAATTCCCAAAAATGTTTAGCCTATAGGCCAGTGTTGTGCAAGCCCTATGATCTCCATAAGCAAGGATTTTTTGGGATTTTATATTAGTGTCACACGGATAGTGTACGATACAAATTCACGTTGCGCCTAACAACGCCCCATGATTAATATTTTAGGTACTTTTTTTCCCCTTTTTTTAAATTACAAATTTTCCATTCAATTGTCGTTGTTATCAACAGATTTTCATGACGGAAACTATTGACTTTTCTTAACTTTCTCGGTTCGTTTTAATTAATAACGTAATGTTTTTAAACAAATAATTTGTATCTATCTATTATCAAAACATATATTGTTATTATAAATCTTATATTATATGAAAAAAAGTAGGGCCAAAATGTATGAAAAATGTAAATTTTTTTAGACTATTTAGGAGTTTTTGAACAAATTAAAATTTCAAACATGCAACAGACGATTTATTTTGAAAGCGAATAAAACAAAATGCTTCATACATTGTAAAAAATGCTTAATTTTGTATGTGTTAGTTATGCACATCACTGCTATATGCTTTCAGAAAACTTACGTTTCAAAAAAAATTTTTTTCATGGGACACCCTGATGTAAATATGTATGTACAGAGGTATTAAAATGTACCTTTATGAGGCATGGTTACGTGACATCAAGCATTTGAAGACAAAACTTTGAAAGGTAAACAATAGCTATTTGCTTTCATGATGGCAACTTTTCTACATGCATAGATATGTACATAAATATTTTCGCAGAAACTATTTATTGTACTTTCAAAGTAATTTAACTTACGCGTAGCATAACGCATCATCGCGTAACTTTCTATTCTATTCTTCTCTATTCTATTGTATTCTCCTTTTGGGTTATGGGACCTTACTAAAAGTCACACAACATCAACTCTAAAGAAGGAGAACAACGACGACGACGACAACGACGACAACAACAACAACAATAATTATCTAACAGCTGTTTTATGTAAAAACAAAGGAACCCAAGATTATTAGTCATCAGACCAAGGCCCATCGAGAACAGCCAACGAGAAACTTTCTACAGCAGTTACCATCATGAAATGTACTTAAAAATGGAGGAAAGAATACCTTGCATCATTGCAGTTACTCCTTATCGCGTTCATATGCTTCTATTGTTGCCCATATTTCATGTTTCATCTCATCATCATCATTGCTTGTAAACACATCTGGGTACGCTGCTGCATCGCACACTGGGAACGATCGAACCAACGAACGATGGATAAACAGAAAAGATACACATGAACACGACGACACACGTGCCAAACGAAAACAAAAAAAAAAAAAAAAAAAATCTATCCATGTATAACAATGAATATATTATTCCCCAAGCGTAATCTAATATTATCCACTTGACCACCTTCTGCTGCATTCGGATTTTAGACGTTCCCAATTTTCAAACAGCTTCGGTCTCTTTTCTATTCAACTCTATTATATTCTGTTCCATTCTGTTCGATTCTATTATTCCTTTGTCGCTTCGTGTTATTGCATAAGCTATTGATCTCCTCTCTGAACTCTCTCACCCATCAGTTTACAATAAGTAAATTGGTGTACATCTTCGAATCATGTTTACTTGATGATGTTGTTATTTCATCAAATCAACTATTCAAATGCAAAATCATACAAACGCATTATCATCTCAACAGTGGCAATGCAGAATATGTATGTATTTTCTTAGAAATGGCCGCCTCATCAAAATTTTAATCCTCAACAAGCATATTATAAAGTAACAATGGACATCTACTAGTACGGATTATATAATGACATGACCTTTCGTAATATTGGAAAATTTATATTACTGGACACAAATTTCTCTTCCTCTTTTTTTTTCGAATAATGCACATGCATGTAATTTAATTTAATTTCATTTTAAATTTAAAACAAAACTATAGAAAAACCTTAAATATATTCATATAAAACTTCGTAACAGCAGACTTCTTAGCAATTGAACGCCATAAAAAAACAAATAAGAACTTCAAAGAAACACACAAACGTCTAATTGACTTAAAGAAAAACACAAATAAATGCTTTCAAAAAATTCAATTATTCGTATTAAATAGCAAAACATTTTTTTTATTCGTTTTACTATAAAATAGCCAACGGCAAAAACATTTGCTTCGTCCTATTGGAAATCCGTAGAACCGAAAGAATGTATGTACGTACACTGAGCGAATGAAACCATGATTTTTTTTTAAAAGGGCGCATTGTTATTCACAGTCCTTTTTATTTTCGAGCAGAACAAAATATGTTAACAGAAAAATGGTTGAGTCAACAACATTATTGGTTGAGTTGAAAGAAAATGGGTTTAATTACTTTTCACTTTTCGTTGTTTATAATTCTCATTTGCATTATAAAACAGAACTTATAAGATTTTTATACATCTTAGCATTGCGAAAGAAGTCACACGACAACGGAGTGACAAAATCGGGTGAGGTCCACACGACGGCTATTTTTGGGCTGAGGTATGTTCAGCAGAGGGCTCTGTGGCCATTTGCTTTGAACCATGTAGGAGTGTAGGTCTAACTCTCGACGTCGAAAAGATCTTGCCATTGCTTTATTCGGTGGAAATGCAACAATTTCAATTTGAAGGCATTTTGAAAATGTATAGTCGATAACTCAACAAATTCGATCAAATTCACCAAAAAGCTTTATGTTCCAACAAAATACGGTGCAAATTAAGACACAATCTTAGTTGAAGCACGTTATTGTATGCTTTTCCTTTTGCAATTAACCAATTTAGGGTTTTTTCGTCGTGTTTCTCGCGTTACTGTTATTGCTTGAAAAGTTCATAATTTGATATACTTTAATATAATGTTTTACAGGGAAGCTTTAAAGTCTTTTCAATCCCAACAATTCAACCAACTCAAACCACATTGACTACGGAAACTACGTATATTTTATTGTTACATACGATATTTAAGTTATTTTTGCTGAAACTTAGTTTAATTAATAGGTTAATGTAGACAGGGTCGGACTAAATATCAAAATACTACGCTTATTAAATAGAACTGCACTAGCCAGTTGAGTTCCTTCGATTACTTTGGATGTTTTTCAATCTTTTCAAACCATTTACTACGTGGAAAAAAGAAATTTTATCCACTGGTTAATGTACTCGAAAATCGTGCAGCAAAAAGTTAATTAAATCGTTAACAAGAAGCAATGCATGCCTGTCACCACAGCATGAATCAAGATTTCGTTTGACCAGTAGCATGCTTCTCTTTAATCTCGTGCAAAAAAAAATAATACTAAATTCGAAAGCATGCAATATTTCCTCTAACGATTTTATTGCATGGATTACGGACACAAATGTAAAAGTTTTAGACCTACACTCCTACATGCTTTGAACTTGTAAACTACGAGTGATTTATCGTAAGCTCAATTTTAAAAATAAGTCTTGCCATGAGTTTTATTTTGATGGAATATTTTAGTTGCAACGCAATTTCAATTTGCATGCATTGTTCCTAGAAAATGTCATACGTCGGATGTGCAACCTGAGTACAATGAGCTCGATTACAGGTAAATAACTGAAAACTCTTTTATGTTTTTCGTCCTATTCAATTTACACAGATCGAAATTGGTGCAAATTAAAAATATTTCTTATTGAAGCCGTTTTGTATGCTTTTCCTTTTGAATTAACCAATTTTCTGGTTGATTTTTTTTTCTCAGTGTTCTACTCGCGTTCACTGTTTATTAAAAGAATATTTGATATATTATTTAATGTTTTACAGGGAAGCTTTAAAAAGTTTCTTTTCAATCCCCCAAACCAATTCAACCAACTCAAACCACATACGAACGGAAACACCGGTTATTTTTTGTTAGAAAACGATATTTAATTATTTTTGGAGCCTTATTTATTTATAGGTTATTGACAAAATATCAAATACTACGCTTATTAAATAGAACTGCACTAGCCCAGTGAGCCTTCGGCACTTTGGAGCCTTAATTAAACCATTTACTACGGAAAAAAGAAATGTTTTTCCACTGGTTTTATAAATCGTGCAGCAAAAAGTTAATTAAATCGGTTAACAAAAGCACTGCTGCCTGTCAATAATGAATCGAAATTCGTTTGACCAGTCTCTCCGCTTTAATTTGTCAAAAAAAAAAATACTAAATTCGAAAATGCAATATTTTCCTCTCGATTTTTATTATGGAAACCGGACACCCAACATGTAAAAGTTTTAACAATTACTTTTTTGTAAACTACGAGTGATTTTCGATGCTCAATTTTCAAGTAAGTTTCCATGAGTTTTATTGTTTGATGGAATATTTTAGTTGCAACGCAACGCAACGCAACGCAACGCGTTGTTCCTAGAGCACTCATACGCGGGGCTGTGCGCGAGTACAATGAGCTCGTTACAGGTAAATAACTGAAAACTCTTTTTCATGTTTTTCGTCCTTTATTCAATTTCACTCGAATCAGATATCGAGTGATTGGGGTGTATTTTACACAATATTAAATTTTCAATTTTTAATTTGAAATGGTCGGTATAAATTATTTGAATTATTTGAAAGTTTCGGGAACACATTCATATATTTTGGGACGTCGTTTTATTTTTCTTTTTTTTCGTTATTTATGGCAGTTCTTAGGATTTCAATAAAAAGTGTGATGGCCAATTGGGAAGGTTGTGATAAGATGGTGTTTTTGATTTTTAGTCAGAGTCTAGAAAACCTTACGTGGCGTAATTTGTTGAGATGCCAACCATCGATGCGGCTATTAAGTTCGAATCCCAACTTGGTTATAGATGCTTGTAAGAGCAGCATTTTTCTGCTTTTTTTTTTTGGTAATTCGAGCCCGCTAACTTATTCTCGAACAAACTATTTAAACAATATTCGGAGAGATCGGATGTATGAGTGCGGAAGAAGTCGACTCTGGATAGAGTGAGTGAACTAATTTTTACCAAAACTGTTCAAATCGACAATTAATTCGAGGCTCAATTTTTGAATTTTCTATTTGCTGTATTCGATTCAATTAGATGAGTACCAAGTATCTAAATAATAATGAAAGTCTCACAAAAAAAAAATCAAAAATAAACATGAAGGGCGAACAAAAATTTCTTTAAAAGAGGTATTTTTGTTTGTTTGAAAAACAGACGATATGTACGTTTGTCCATCACGTTCTCCCATTGATTTCTTCTTGCGCAGGTTTTGTCAAGTTAGACTACCGGGGGTAGTCAGTAGTACAAACCTCAGTCCATGAGTTCCCGCCACCGAGATGTTCGCTCTATCCGGAGTTCCCACTGTCCAAACTCGACTGTATATACTGGAAACATGATGATCACACAGAGAAAAAAACACGTAGTAAATTCAAGAGTGCGACGCTCTTAGAGAAAACGCTCTTGAATCTAAAGGATTTAGCTTTTAACCCAACAATGAAAACGCTCTTGGCTATCATTTAAGAGTGAAAGTAGTAACTTTAATAGTGAATCCGTAGATTTAAATACTTTCGCATTTAAAGTTCGGATTTTTACAGCTAAACTGTTATTCCAACTACATTTTATTGAATTTGTTAAGAGCGAAACTATTTAAGTTAAGAGCACTGAGCACTTAATTACATTTCTTTTCGTTCGGTATAATTCTCATTTGTTTCATAAAATAGGACATATAAGACATTTATTCATCTTAGAACTTTTTAAGCATTGCGAAAGCAGTCACGACAACGGAGTGGCAAAATCGGAAGAAGTCCATCCGATGGCTATTTTGGGTGTTATGTTAAGAGGAGGAAACACATTTTTCTGAAATTATTTTTGCGAATAGATAATAAAATTATCTACAGCTGTGCATTTTTAATCAACAGTGTCACTTTTGGAAATTATTAAAAGTTTTCAATTTTAAATCAAAATTTTCGCTTTTGGAGATTTTAAAAGCTGTGCATTTCAAATCCACCGTTTTCGCGCTCGGAAATTTTAAAAGCCACCTTTCTTAACGCAACAATTTCGCTCTTAAAAAAAATAACAGTGATAACATTGTTGGTTTAAAAGCTAAAAACTCTTGAGATCATTTTAAGAGCGAAAATTGTTGGGTTAAGAGCGAAATTGGTATAATTTACAGTTATTTTTTTCTCTCTGCAGAGACTTGGGGTCCCAAAGGAGAATATAATCAGTGGTGGAAACGAAAGTGATCTGCGCAATAGTGGTAGATCACTCTTTTTTGTGAGAAAATACAAGTCAGTTATGAGCACAGAAGGATGTCATAAATGCATTTCATTTACATGTATCAGACCATTACGGTATTCGATTTCGGATTTCAAACAAATCGGCCGTTGCGAAATTGGAAAAACATTTATTTTAGTCTCTTTAATGGGCATATTGCTGTCTTTATGATGCCTGTTACTTCTCAGTTATTCGATTCAGCGTTAAAGAACTCACAATCGAGCAAATCGATAATGTTCTTCGTAATGATATTATTCTCACTCTAAGAGTTCGAAAGACTAAGACTTTTGTTCGGACCAACTATATAATTTACAACTAATACCCTTCCAACTAAATTAAATTATCGATAAAAAAGAAAGATTAATCGAAATCACCGATAGCCAGATCGATACTTTGAAATACTTTACGCCCTAACTAAGATTGGAGTTTGATCTTCTTTGGCTGAATTTTCCGGTCGTCAAAAATGCCACAAATCAATCTCAATTTTAAGAAAAGAATATATCGCACAACCTCTTCTAAGGTGACACAACTCAAAATTTCTAATTTTTCAGGAAACGCAAAAAACAAAATGCGCCGCAGTGTCAATCAAAGCAAGAAGAAAGGCATTGACGGGATATTTCGGCTTTTTATAATAACCAAAACTGAATATAATTTTTCGTGCAGGTAAAGAGGTGAACTACGATCAGGTTCCATATGTTAACTTAAAATTGACGATTTTTGAGTTGTGTCACCTTAGAAGAGAGTGTGCGATATATCCAAAGAACCTACACAGAAAAACTTTTGTACATTAATATCAAAATTTTTTCAATCAATGTAAAAAATTCGTTTTTAAAACTCAGCCCATCACACTTTTCGTTGTCCCAATCAATTCGTTTGTTTGCGACAATTAATCGAAGTATTAACACGCAACAAACTTTTTCAACCAACGATTTGTAATATTAACAATCAAAAGTATTAACACTCAACGGATTATTTCAACCAGCTTTTTGTTATATTAACCATCGAAAGTATTAAGAATCAAGCAATTATTTTAATCAAATATTTGTAGAAATTAATTGAAACCCGAATTGAATTTCAAATAAATTTTTAAATATTATATTTAATATATTTTAAGCTTATCCTTTGGTTTAAGGCAATACAAAAGGAATAACTGCCTCGTCCACATGTTCCATAATAAAAATTCGAGTCTGTAAAGTCAGTTTACGGAAGGTAATTATACCTACAATATAACATCATAAACATATGTGAGCTAATTTTTGATTATTTTGTCTCTTCTTGTATGTAAGCCCGCATAAAGCTAATGGGAATTGTAGAAAAATATTTATATGCACTAATACTTTCATTGTTTGATAAAACAAAACAATCAAACAAAGTTTTGTTAAGTCTTAATATTTTTGGTGATTAATATAACAAAACAGTCAAACAAAAGTTGATTTAAAATTTAATATTACGAACTTTTCAAAAATTTTGTTGTTTGTTTGAAATTTTTAATTGTGGCAATTAAAAACACAATGAATCGAGTTAAACAAGCGCAATAAATTGGAATTTTTCGTAGTCAGTTTTTCTGTGCACGATTTTTTGAAATCAATCCATTTTGTTATTTTCTTAGAACAGAAATCGTTTTGATAATAATTGAATGCAATTGAAATAGAATATAGAATAGAATAGAAAAGTGGCAATCTTCAAAGAATTTCTGCTCCATTTGCTTTGAAAAGGCATTCATTTAGATTTCTATTTTGCTGACTGTCTAGCTGGCTGGCTTTACTTCATGTTGATGCATTCAGAATGACTTTGCTTTTATCTTCATTTAAAATTGGGAATTTTAGTTTTTCAATACTCACTTCTACAAACTTACACACATGCACGCATATAAATTTCCTTGCGTAAAAGTTTCGTAATTAAATCCACAGGATCTGTGTTCAATTCGGTACACATGAATTATAACAAGAAAGTAAATAATACTGAACAATGATTTTTCTTTATAGCAATTTGTATGTAATTAAGTATATAAATAACTTTAAATGGAGAGCTTCAATCCAAATCAAAATTAATTCGTTTACATTTAAAAATAATTTCTTTGATTTGTATGAAATCCGAAATCGAATACCGTAATGGTCTGATACATGTAAATGAAATGCATTTATGACATCCTTCTGTGCTCATAACTGACTCGTATTTTCTCACAAAAAAGAGTGATTTACCACTATTGCGCAGATCACTTTGGTTTCCACCACTGATTACATTCTCCTTTGGGACCTCAAGTCTCTGATCATCATGTTTCCAGTATATACAGTCGAGTCTGGACTGTGGGATAGATTGAACATCTCGGTGGCGGGAACACATAGACTGAGGCTTTTTACACAGATTACGCTGGTAGGTATTCTGAGTACCTACAAAATCATAAAGCACCCATATTTGATTCTTATTTTCCACTTCATTCGACGATTAAAGTGCTCATTTATTTGCACTAACGATTTTATCCTCATGTCGGACTTTGATTTTGGAGCCTCATATGTATATCAATCCGTATATTGTACATCAAAGTAGTTTCACACTCAATACGTCAATAGGTTTTTTGAGCTTATAGGTACTTAAAAATTTCGCTATCAAAAGACCCTGTTTGATCAATAAAAGGTCATCTACTCGGGTATAAAATCAACGTGGCTATCAATGAAGATAAGATCCCCCTTGGCCAGTTACGAAACATTTAATTCGTCTTAAGTCGACTTGAATTCTTTTCCTGTGCTTCGGAAATCCTTTCAGAATTTCAAATAGATTCTTTAGAAAAATTAAATAAATAAATAAAAAATTAAATGGTTTCTATGGTAATTGTGAGATGTTGGCATATAAACATCAATAAACCGCATATTTATTTAGTTAAAAAAAAAAAAACAAATATTTCATGGCTCAAAAGTGTACCAGATTCAGGACTACAAAAGTCCTTCTCTGATTTCGTTTTATTTTTATTTCTATTTTTTTATTTCTATTTTTATTTGATATTTTCCGCGAACCTTAGAAGCGATTTTCTATTGCAACGAAGAATCGGTCTGTATTCGTATTCGTATTTGTGTTTGTATTTTTTATTTTGATCTGTGTCAATAGGATCTGATATAAACACATAGGCACGTGTGGATATATACTTTTATATAAGTAATATATACACTGAACTCACTAACATCGGCCACCGATGAGGCGAAAGGAATCGCACCGCAAATCTAATATTGATAGCTACAGCGACGAAGCCGAAGCGGAATCCGATTCCATATTCGAGTTGGAAATCGCTTAAAAAGCAGAGCACTCGAACTGGGTCTGCTGCACAGCCATGAGCCTATGAAGCGTTCCAAAATAGTCTCCGCAAATTTTTGTTCTTGTTGTACGTTTTGTTGTTTTTTCTTCTGTGTTTGCAAATTAAATCGGCACCTTTTATAGCTTAGATTGTGGGGGCAGACAGATGGATGAGCAAACAGACAAACAGGCAGTCGAATATGACAGGTATCCTGCAGCGTAAGGACATGATGACGAAAATCGCGAGAAAAACGCGCGAACAAACAATGTAAATTGAAGAGATGAGAGAACGAGAACGATGTAAGCGTTAAAAGTAAACTTCAATAAACACAAAATTACACGGACACGGATACACTCACTCTTACATTTACATTTCCAATTACATTTGTGTGCGCAGTGTTCATGTGTGCCCTTAGTTGTATCTGTGGCCATAGTCGCGTCCCTGTGTGTCTGCTTGTGTATTTCTGTCTGTGTGTGTTTGTGTGTGTGTGTTTTCTTGTGTGTTTGTGCTAGCTGAGAATTAAGGGGAACAAAGTTGAGACGAATTGCAAATCTCGCGAGCCAAAAAGGAAAATTTAGTGGAAAATGTTCACAAGAATTGCCGGACGAGAAGGAGGCGAAGTTAATGTATTGAAGTGAATAAGCGACAGCGAAGGCAAAGCATTTAAACCCCAAAATTTCCGAGTAACGGGATTCAAATTGCGCTTATAAAAGTAGCATTTCGGCCTGTGTAACAAGAACAAGAAATGGACAATGAAAAAAGTAAGGAAAACAGCAAACAAACAAACAAACACAAAAAGGATAAAGAAGACAATCAACAATCGGAAACACGGGACTACGCCAGTCTGAAACCGTGTAAGTGGTCGTGTGCATGCTCAGAAACATACATTATATTTATATATGGACACACAAACTTGCGTAATTACATACATACGCAAATGAAAAATGTATGTCAGTGTGCTGCGTGCACAGGAAATTTCGTGTGGCATGAAATGCCGAGAAAAAAAAAAACGACAATGGCGGACTCGAAGAAGTAATGCGGGAAAACACCGAAAACGATATTATCATTTGTGAACACGAAAGGAACTGTTCATAGAGTATACGACACGACGATAATGCCAACATGCACTCAAATTATATACAAAACGGTCACATTTCGAGATTCAAATATAACTTATACGCGAGGGCTAGTAGATAGAATTGAAATAAGTTGGAAAAAAAAAAAGAAATAGGAACAAGGAAACGCGAATCCAGAGTGGACTCGCTTTTACTTAGACTCAAAATCAGAGTACCTCTCTAACCCGCTCTCGCTCTCTACTTCTCTATCTACTTTTCTTTCTACTTCTGTCTCTCTCTCCCTCGCTCCTCGCTTTCTCCCTCTCTCTCCCTCTCTCTCTCCTCTCTCTCCCTCTCTCTCCCTCTCTCTCCCTCTCTCCCTCTCTCCCTCTCTCCCTCTCTCCCTCTCTCCCTCTCTCCCTCTCTCCCTCTCTCTCCCTCTCTCTATCTCTGTCTCCCTCTTTCTCCCTCTCGATCCCTCTTCTCTCCATCTCTCTCCCTCTCTCTCCCTCTCTCTCCTCTCTCTTCTCCTCTCTCTCCTCTCTCTCCTCTCTCTCCTCTCTCTCCCTCTCTCTCCCTCTCTCTCCCTCTCTCTCCCTCTCTCTCCCTCTCTTTCACTCTCTTTCACTCTCTTTCACACTCTTTCCCTCTCTCTCTCTCTTCTCTCTCTTCTCTTCCTCTCTCCCCCTCTCCCTCTCTCCCCCTCTTTACTGCTCTCTCGCCATCTCCCTCCCTCTCTTTCGTTTTAACATTGCAATTGTTTCGCCTAGACCACAGCGACTGCTAAGGATTTCCAAAGTCACAGTTTACAAAAGCTACAATGCTGAGTTGACGGAAAATGGCTGTTGACACCACATAGATCCCCTCGAAATGTTCCTTGTTCAGGTGTTTAACTAACACTGGAAACACGACTGAACCTGAACATGTGAAGTGAGAGAGCACGCAATTGTGCCAACCTCAGTGGCTTCAGCCGTCGGACTTTACTGCCGACGGCGAAAAGTTTACCTAAAATTATGCTTCTTATTTTAAAAAAATTTCGCCAATCCGTATTTTTTTCAATAAGTATAAATAGATTGTTTTTAACGGATCAAACGACCGCATACCACGAAACCACAAATATTTATGAAATTACAAAAAATAAAAAAAAAAAAATAATGAAAAGCATTGCCAAATTGCACACTTACCTTTTTAATAAGTTGAAATTTTAATAATAAAAAAGGTTTCCATTTGAAGCACGCGTAAATATGTTGATTAAAGTTTCTTTTTTTTTTTAATCTCTTATTTCACAATTTCTGTCGCCTTTACGCAGGACGTGTGGACCCAACTCTGACTCTGACTGTGATTCCGCCGATAGGCCATGTATCTGCATATACGATTGGCGGTGTTTTGTTCCTTTCCTTTTCAAGGCACAAATGCAAAATCAATGAAGTTTTCGACTTTTATGATTGGCTTTTGGTTCGGTTCATTCGGCACCATCGAGTTTGGTCTCAGTTCTGATTTAGAATTCGAATGTTTTCGTTTTTTTGTTTTTACTTTTTATTATTTTTATTTGGTTTTTTTTTTTAACTTAAATTGAAATGTTTTTCTCTTCTCATTTTCCTTTTCATTCAAAAGGCAAATCTCGCGCAGCGCTTTTTATTGTGTTCAATTTTCTGAAAATATCGAATTTCCTCACAATGAAACCCATAAAAATTTTACGCATTCATAGACAATGATTGAGAGGTTTTCTTTTCTTCGTCGGTTTTCATTCGCTCAATCCTATTCTCCTTCTTCTTTCTTCTCCTTCTTCTCCTTCTTCCTCTCTTCACCTAAGATGCTGTTAAAACGTGATTTCTTTTAGAGTTTCTTTCGTCTTTCGTTAAGTTGCAGCAAAGAATTTCGAAGACATTAAACGAGGAGCGCCAAAACGGAAAGGGGAAAGCTAAATGAAAAGGAAAACGAAAAAGGAAAGAGGGAGACGGGGGGGGGCGGGGCGAAATGATTATGAAAACATGAAATATGAAAAATATGTCAAAGAAGAAGAACGTGAAATGTCAAAAGCTAAGAAAACGATTAGGAAACAATTGAAGCCAATGCCGTGTAAGAAAACTTAAAACGGTCGATTCCATTCCGAGTATTATACCTGTATACCTAAGCTCTATGATTGTTTTTATGCCTTAGACAAGCTTTAAGTTACATTCGAAATTGTTTTACTTTTGTGTGCTAACAACTTAAAAAGTCTGTTGATTTAGGTGGGGCATCTATCCAAACAACATATTTTCGCCGCCCATATATTATTGGTTGTTTTCTACGATACGGCAGCCAAATAAAAATATGGGCTCAGCGTTGTTGGGACCATGATTCGACCTTGAAGTTTTTGACACTTTTCTAGCGAAAGTAACGATACACCTTACTTGTGAGCGTGGCAGTTTTTAATGGAGATTTGTGCCTCTGCCAACAAATTTGGCACCCGTCGGATAAACAGAGAGACGGAAGAATGGACATGGCTCAATCAACTTAGTTTTCGAGTTTATATGAGATATAAGACTAATTCTGGGGACCATAGATCTAGCTGTTGCATAATCTTCACAAAATAAATATACCCCACTAAAGCTGAACCAAAAAACAACATACGATTTTTTTTTTTTTTTTTTTTGTGAACTAGTTTCGATTTTTTAATTTCGTCTCCTGGATTGGGCCACTTATCTTCATGAATAAGGCTCTTCTGGCTCAATCTTTGAAGAACAGTCTCAAAGTGAGCTAATCATAATAGTGAGTACAACCATTCGAATACGCCTCACAGTTTCCTCACTCATTTCGTGATACGACCTTGAATTATAATTAATGAAAAAAAAAAAAAAATTAATAATAAAACGCACCGGGGAAAAGTCCCTCAAAAGTCTTTCAATCTCGCTCTTTTTCAAATAGATAGGCTTGTTCCAAATGTAACACGATTCTCCTATGAACAGAGAGACCTCTGTGACACTCGCAATTGACGGTGACTGACCAATCCACCCAGGATACTCTAAATAAAACCCGTCGCATCACCAAAAAAAAAAAAAAATACCACAAAATGGACCCCATTGGAATGCGATACGGCATCGCTAAATCAATACGAAGAAAAATCTCTAAGATCGTCATATGCTTAAGGATCGATGCTCTTTGTGGTCGAATTCCGAAAATTGCCTGGACATACTTTAAGGTTTGACTGTTCAAGTTCTAAGTTAAGTCCACTATTTTCCATATTCAATTCATTATTTAAAGCTTTCTTTTGATCATACCAAAGCTCAGGATTTCATGCTTTGATCTAAGGCCCCACAAATTTTTATGCATTATCCTTGCACTGCTCGAAAGATCAAGATGAAAAGAAATTGAGAAAACAAAAGCAAAACAAACAAATAAATAAACGATCGCAGATTAAATTCATTCATCAAGCAGGAACTATAAAAATGGGAAATTTTTAAAGCATACTTTGAAGCGTCGATTTTCTTTTTCTTTGAATGGATACACATGTTCTTTGAAAAATGATTTGAGAGCATTTAAAATTGAGTTCTTTCGAACGAAAAAAAAAATATATATTAATTATTATGAACTCCTGTTACAATGAAAGCGCTTCGAAATAATCTTTCAAGAGTAAATAATTTTAAAGGATAAGCCGCATACAAGTGATGCTGTGTTCCCAATTCTTAATCGAATAATAATAAAAGTATAATTTTGGGAAAAAATAAAGCCTGAAAATATTACACTCAAAGATTCCTCCGGCCCGCTTATTTAACGTTCGTGAAACATTGCGTGAAAGATAAAAATTTTTATCGAACGGTTACGAAAGTAATTTTTTCAAAAGTTAATTTTGAATTGTTGCCTTTTCTTTTCTATTTGATTGTATTCAATTTCGTTTTGTGCTTTGCTTCATTTTTATTTAGACAGAAATGATTTTTGTTTTTTCTAGACTTTTTCGCACTTTAAGTTGACTTTTTCGGGTATTTACTTTGCATCCTAGTAACGATTCGTATCCAAGTCAAGTCAAGCCAAGTCAAGTCAAGTCATGCGACGTCCTTGCGCGTTGCACGTTGTTCATCCGTTCGTCCGTTTGTGTTCATTCGTTCAATCGTTCGTTCGGTTGTTTGTTGGGTTTGCTGGTTTGTTGGTTCGTTTGTTTAAATTGAAGAATTGAGTAAAGTATTGAGCTGGCATGAATGAAGCTCTGCACACATAATGCCTCATTGAGAGTCAACAAAAACCAAGAGAAAATATTTGAATACAAAAGTCAATTTTCTGAGCTCGCTTTTTTTTTTTGGTGGATTTGTGTTTTCGAGCATGCTTAGCACGTTTTCCGCACCCCCTTCACCATTCCCCCGCCCATCGCTCACCGCTTCACATTGTTTGCCATTCCCTCGCTTCGCTTTACCTTTACCGAAACTATTCACAGCATAGATATATGTAAGTATATTTGGATTTGGAATTCGTGCACATGTTTGCGATGATCAAATTATTATTTTTTTATTTTTTCGTTTAATTGTTACAAAATATTATTTCGGCATTAAAAATTTTTTAATAAATTTATTCGATTTTTGAATTTTGTGATCTTTCGGTTTGAGAGAGAGAGAGAGAGAGAGAGAGAGAGAGAGAGAGAGAGAGAGAGAAGCAGAAGAGAAAATATATTAACCAAAAAAAAAAAAAATTTTTTTTAATTTTATAAATGCACCGAACACATTGGGATTGTTTCGGCAGCTACCTGCGGAACCGCCCTAAACAGCAAAATGAAACTGAAATTGAAAATTGGTGAATATTTGAAGGCACACCAACGAACGGCCACAATATTTGACGCGACCGCGCACACCGACGAAACAACGCGAAACGATACAACAGAATCAAGCAAGCAAGCTGGAAAGCTGAGCTAGCAAGCAGCGATGAGACAAGACGATGCCATTTATTCCATGCGATGTGAAACGAATTGAAACGAATCGAAATACGAATTGCAACGACGATAAAAACGAAACACAGCTTACCAGGATAAACGAAACGAACGAACGAAACAAACGAAACAAATGAAACGCATAGAACACAGGACACTCCGCAGAAGCCAAAGCGGCGACGGCGGCCGCGACGGCTGCTGCTGCTGCTGCTGCTGCCCTACCCAAACCAAAATCTCATAAAATTCCAAAAATTCTTTTACACAAAAGCCTTAGTAAATGATTAAAATTTTTATTTTAAAAATCAAGAAAAATAAGAAAATAAATAAAAAATTAATAAATCAAATTAAACAGAAAAAAAAAAATCTTTTTTTTTTCTCTCCCCAATTTTCGAGAGAAAACCGAAAACTTTTAGCAAAATACCGACCAAAGCAGCGCAATCAATAAGTCCACAAGACGCACGCCAAGAACACAATCGACGAATATCCAAAACAGCAAAGCTCCCGCAAACAAATATGTAAACACGCCGCACTGAACAAACTGAATGAAGTACGAACCACGCACACGGACACGACGATTGTTCATACGAGTGTCCTGCGCGCCATTCTCTTGCCAGACTCTCGCTCACATGTCATGCTGCAAGCTGCTTGTCTTCTTCTTCTTTCTCATTAGTGTTGCTAACATTAAGCGATTTCACGATTTAAATTACACCACACTAGGGCATGCAATCCCGGACGGGTTTTCTGATCCCGGGATTTCGGGATTAATTTTTTATAAATCCCGGGATCCCGGGATCCCGAAAATTTTCGTGGCTAATAGAATGCGTCAAAATATAGGTAGTAAAAACGGCTTTTATTAAATAAAATAGCTTTTATTTAAACTAATAACCAAAAAGAGCATTCAGTCTCGCATGAACAAAAGGTTTTTTCATCTTAAAGTTAAATATAATAACATAAAAAATATAAAATTAAATAAACAGGTTGTCCAGAAAACTTTAGCAAAAAATGAAACCGCCGATAGGTCGATTCAAGAGAAATATGCTTTGATTTTAACCCACCTTTCTAAGTGGTACCGTTTACGAGCTGTATCACCTCAAAAAAGTGTATTTTTGTATCGAATTTTGAGTATAACTTCGTTTTAAATAAAATTTTTATATATATTTATGTATATATATTCAGGTAACAATTGGCAGATCAATTATTTTTGAAATAACTTCTAAGCAAAACGAGTGCATCAAGTGTATCGTCTGAGAGACTAAATCTTATTTTATTACAAAACTTTCCAGATGTTGAAAAACATCTCTTTCAAACTCAACACTTGTGACAGGAATTGTTAACAGGCAGTCATGTGCTAATTGCAGATAAGTGCCGAGTTTTCCACAATGAAAAAAAAGACTTATTTCTTGAGTCACAATTTGAATAAAGCGTAAGTTAGGGCTATGAAAAGCTTATCGAATTAGCAAAGTATCGCGATTTTATGTATATCGATTTGATTTATCAGCAAATTGTTATGTCAATGTTGTACACAAACGGCAAAATTTTACCAGAAAAAAATGGCAAAGAAAAATCCCGAAAATCCCGGGATTTGGATTTTTTTCCGGGACAAAATAAGGGCTCGGGATCCCGGGATTTCGGGATTCGGGATCCCGGGATTGCAAGCTCTACACCACACTAGACGATTCATCCATTTGGAGAATTATCTCAAAAATACGCTGCATACTTTAAGGCGAAAGTTTATAATTTTCATTGTTTATTTTGCTCTTGCTCCTCCCTCCAATATAAACTGGTTTTTGCCATTTTATGCAGAGATTTTGAAAACTAATATCCTATTTCTTTTACTTAAGGAATCAACTTTAAATATAAAATGAAAAAAAAAAAACAAGTAAGGGGAGCCTGACAATAGAATACCCGACACAGACACACATGTTCAAATAATTTTTAATATCAAGAGGTGTTTAAGGCCATTACGGGCCCCATATACCGACTTTTGTTGCATTTCTTTATTAAAACCGCCCTTTTTCCACGCCCACTTTTCCAATTTTTTTGATCGGAGGATTTTAATCGGAGGCCTTAATATAAGCTCAAATTCTAAGTTTCATGGGAATATCTCAAAAAATCCGATTTTGAGGCAGTTTTGAGATTTTTGTGACAGACCCTAGTACTGGAGGTACCCCTAAAAATGGTCCGATCGGGCCCGTTCTCGAACTTGTTCTTACTCATGCCCCCGTGAGCACGCGGATCAAATTTCGTCAAGATAGCTCAACTACTTCGATAAGATAACTGTATACAGACAGACAGACGGACAGACAGACGGACAGACAGACGGACAGACGGACAGACAGACGGACGGACGGACATGTCTAAATTGAATCTCCTGGTGACGCTGATCATTTTTATATAAATTTTGTATGGTCTATCTCGACTGGTTCTGGGTGTTACACACAACCACACAATTGCAATATACCCTCGACACAGAGTGTGTCGGGCATAAAAATCTTTTACAACTCTTCAAAAAATAAAAATTAATTATTTGTAAACTAGTGTAATTGATTGCTCACCAGCGACGAGCAATTTTGATTCTGTTCTAAAGATACAAATTTCAATCAAAACTTGAAACAATAGGCCAAACATGAAAACATAATAAAATTCCCATTACACTGGAGAAGACCAGTCATTACAAAAATGTATCGCATTTGTACTGCATGATGTACAGTCATTATACATTTCTATAATTTTTCCGGTTTCTATAGAGCTTTATTTCTAAACGCAAAGTCTGAGATGGGTGGCGAGAAGTCCTACAGATAACAATAAGTTGGAGCTTATTTTTCTGGTCCTTCTAAATCTGAAAGCTTGGAGAGTCATCGTGCAACTGTGGACTTATAAAAAAAAATTTTTTTTTAATTAGATAATTTAAAGGGATGAATATTTATCCCTCATTGATTTTGGTGAAACCAGTAGCAGCACTCACCTATACTTTTTGGTATAGAGATCTAGTTCAGACGCAAACTTTTGGTATAGAGATCTAGTTCAGACGCAAACTTTTGGTATAGAGATCTAGTCCAGACGCAAACTTTTGGTATAGAGATCTAGTCCAGACACAAACTTATGGTATAGAGATCTAGTTGAGACACATCTGAACTTTTGACTTAGCTCCGAAATGCTTTCCATACATTTTTGGGAAATCATAGATGGAGTTGCCCTAGGGCTTTGTAATTTGGCATGGACGTTCCTTTGTGAATTGCTAAGAGATTCCAAAAAAGTTTTTAAATAAATTCAATTCCATTCTATCAGTTTTTGAGAATTATTTTTTATTTATGAGAACATATAGGAAGATATCCTCAAAAGATATCATTTCAATCCTACAGAAAGATTCTTAATGTATGGACACTCTCATAGAAGTAAAATACTCGTATTAAGAAAACATAAAAGAATTTTAATTATTGGGAAAAAAATTCCTCATCATTAATGTCCTTTGATCAAAGATTTCAATCTGTTATCAAAATTTGGATTTTTAGTTTGCTATGGCGAAAAGGTCCCTATAAAAACGTTAGACAGACAGACAGATAGACAGAAAAATAGACAAACAGACAGACAAGAATCCAAACAGAATGGCTATAGCAATAGCAGACAAATCAATCGATAGCAGGGCAAAGCTCAGTTCAATCGATCATCTCCTGGATCATTTATATTTCCATCGAATGATCCTCGTTGAGATTTCTTGAAGATACCGTAATGTCATATCCATGTGAAAGTCCCAGTAGTGACCTATCACCGTTTTAATAGCGAATCCGAAAAAAGGATAATTGAAAATTCATCGGGCTAAAAATTATGCTGAACTAATTTTTGAAATAGCAAATTTTTTTCTTTAATTTTATTGATTTAGTTTGCAGCATTAGTCAATGCAGCATCGTCAGGGGGTGGAACTTTCCACACCAAAAATGAACCCTCATCGCATCCCTGGTGTGTCTCACCTCTGCTTCCCCTTTGCTCGAGTACGGGCGATTCGCATTGGTAAATTGTGGTGGTTTGACTAGCGCATCGAACAATCGTCGGCATCGAGCATCCAGCATCGTAATGCTGCGCTCTGTGATTATGTTACCAAAATAACGACAGACTGCCGTCACACACAAGCCGACACACAGGATTACATACTACACAATGCCTTTACGCATCCAAAAATGGATCCGGCTGCGAATTTGCATTCCAAACTGAATTTGAATGCCCATATCATTGAGACATCGTCGGACATAATTTACGCGATTTTGGCCGCACATGTATTCACTGTATGTCTCGTGGGCTTATTATTACGTTTCAGCCGTTAATCGCGGCTTTTCCGAGTGTAATATGAGCTTGTTCCGGGACAGCAGGAAATCTGAATTCTCGATTTCAAGTCAATATTACGACATTAGGAACGTTACGGCACACCTTTCTCAGTGTCGCATGTGGTATAAATTCCGTTAGGGTGCTGTTGCGCCCGCATCATTCGCACACAAAAGGTAAACAAGCACACTTGATCGTTTTATAAGGAGGAAATATGAACAAATGTTCTAACAAAATTTCTCAGATTTTATTCTGCTGGTATCATTAAGAAGAAATAAGCAGATGAAAAACAAAAAAAAAAAAAAAAAAATCAAAAATAAATATATGTATGAAAAATATCTGAAGGTACATATGCACAAGCCTTCGGTGTTAATGTTCCTCATAACCTCTTCAGAATGGAATGAATCCACAAGTGTTGCATGCAATTAGGCGTTTTCTTATGCTTGAGAGCTAACTAAATTATGTTCTTTTGCACAAGTGGCCAATCATAGCCCTTCGGTTACACTGTAACCCTCTAAAGTTTTGAAATATGAAGAAAAGAACAAAAAAAAAAAAAAAAAAAAGAAACGAACATAAAAAGCCCTGATCTATTCACATTTTTGGAGCATAGTCCGGTTTTGGTTCAATGAAAATTCGCGTGAATATTAGCTGAATAGCGATCTAGATGATTCCCAGCGCTTTTTGATAGAATGGGGGATGTCAGAGAGGGATGTCTTGGGGTTTATTCATGGGAGACTGATATCGGAAACGGGAGCCTCTAAATAACTCAACACGAGGGTGAGTGCCCTGGGCTAACAATAAGTTCCGGGGACACAGAAGAGCTTAAGAGGTGTGTCCGAAGAAGTCTTACGATTTTTTTTTTTTTTTTTGTGTTCTTTTAGGGTCGTAGTCTTCGACTCGGTTTAAGCGCTTCGAAAGTTTAAATTCTCTAATATATTTCTATATTCTTCATGCCAGCTTAAGTCACAAAATACTTTGGCTATATTTGAAATTTAAAAAAAAATTTTATATAAAATTAATAAACCTGGTTTAAACTGTCCTGAAGACTATCATTTGAAAGTTGAAACCTTCAAATAGTTTAAACTAGGTTGTAGGCTATGAGCCTTATAGAGGCACATCTTATTAAAATGTTTCTTCGAGGAGTATGGTCTACAGAAGGACTCAATTTTTATTTGTATTTTTTACCTGCTGTTTTCGAAGCTGCCGTATAATTTTTTTCTAGTATTTTCCTTTCCGAAATTCTTCTCTTCTTTTCCAAGGAAAAGTTGCGTCTCTCCTAAATTCTGTGAGCTAACAAGCATCTGCAACAGTTTTTACACGATCAGAAGATTGATATTTCGAAATTTGCACAAGCACAAATTAATTTCGATAAATACTTTTTAAGAGCTGGATGTCTGGCAATGCCAGTTCCATTTCACCGACCTGCCCGATTTTATATGAATTCTTTTTCGAATCCTGTTCGAAATCAGTATCTGGAGACATCGAAATCATCATACCTTCCAATCCAATTACTCGCTTAAATGTTGCGGTTCTCACTTTTAACTTTCCCTTCCCCTAAAAGAATTATTTTCAATCCCACCAGGCTTAGATTTCACTGGGTTGACGTGTTTCCTTCTAAAAAATAAAAAAATAAAAGAGCAGAAAACAAGGAGTCTCGATTTGAACGCATCACATTTTCCATGCTCCCGGAATCGATTCACGTCTGTCGAATAAATTAATAACAGCCCAACTATAAGCATATGAAATTGTTTGTGGGCAAAACTGTGTGTGCATGATTGTGCGTGCGTTTTTTAAGCATTTCCGTTTCGATTTTCATATTAGTGCATGAAGTTTCCGCTGCAAGTGATGCTCAGAATGTGGTCCAAGCTCGCTCGATGTTATCAAACCGAGAAGCCCATTTGTTTGGATTGCTTGTTTGTCATTGCTCATGTTATTGTTGTTGTCATGGCCATTAGCTGTGGGAGGGTGTGTATGTTCTGTGTTTGGGTATTTTAGAACTAAACGAGCTAGCATCTGTCCACTTCCGCTTGAAGGTTTTATGTTTTTTTTTTCTACAAAATTTCTAAATGAATATGAGAATTATGGAATGGGAAGCAAAATGATATTTAATAGCACCAAAAAAACCAATCGCACCACACCTCACATCCTTCTTTCTCCCTCTCTTGATCTCTCCCCATCTCTCTGTCTTTTTCGCTCTCCCTAAAATGTAAGTAAAGGATAGAATAGTGTCTAGCAGTGAGTACTCAACGGCTGCGGTGTAGAGCAGTGCAGCAACCCACGCACGCATATCCTTGCTTTCTTCCAAAGATCGATAGCCCATGTCAAAGTCCTGGCGTGAAAGCGGCGGTGGTGAATGAGTGTTGTTTTGTATTTTTTTTTTTTTTTTGCCTCCTTTACCCGTCGTATTTTCCCAAAGTCTCTCAGCATTTGAATGTTTAAATTTCTCGAAATGAAACTTATAGGCCTTCAAGCAAAACAGCTCATCATCACATCGATGAGCGAAGTGGAAAGGTCACAGCTCATCAGGGAAAGTGGCATTTTCAAGTAAAAGATAAACATTCCACACTCACTTAACATCGAGAAGACAAAAAAAAAAAAAAAAAACCATTGGCTGAAACAAAGAAGAGGGCAAGAAGGGAGGAAATCTATTGATGAAAAATACAGAAGAAGCAGAAGACGACGAAGAAAGAAGAAACAAAAAATATGCTTGTAATTTTTGTGAAAAAGGCGTTTTCGTTGTCTGCATTCATTAAACGCAATTTAGGACTCGCTGCAGTTCATTGGTTTCACTTCGCACTTCATTTGTGCGTCTCACGCTCATACACGCTCGATCGAGTGCTTGCATGCGGAGTGTGTCTCGTGCGGCATGCAGCAGCAAAGCACAAAGGCGCTGCAATGCGATGCGATGCAATACGTTTCGAGATGTAAAGCGTTTGCATGCAGCATTTCCCGTAACGCTCACCGCAATTATAAAGCAATTAGGCCTGTTTACATGCATACACTAAGCATATGCCCTTGTTCCCGAGCCACAAACAGATAGGCGGCTAAATGAGAGGGAGAGACGAGGAGCCACTTGAACGGTGTCTTCCTCTCTTAGGTGAATTGCGTAATTGAATTCATAAATGGCTGCATTGGTTGGATTGATTCAACGAAGACAGAACGTAAGGAAGGAAGGATGGAAGGAAGGAGGGAAAGAAGGAAGGACGGACAGTGGGTACGCATGATATACTTTCGCTTTAAAGTATTCTAAGATTGATTTATTTGCACATCATATTTCTGTACTAAGCTTTCATTGCTTAAAAATAAGAATTTGTTGTCCCTGCCCAATAACTACTGGTAGATGGGAAGAGTTTTTTTGTTCACATGAAGACCCAATCCGATCCACCAAATACTATTTTGTTTCGGTGAATCTTGGACTTCAAAAAGACGAAGAAAAAAAAAAAAAACCAATCACTAGCTCTTTCATATTCACATGGAACACATGGAAATTTTTTCATTGAATACTCTGTAATGTGAACAGTCCAAAACCCTTCTAGTGTGAACGAAAAGCAAAAAACGAACATCACAAAAGGCATATTTAAAGCGCCAAATCCTTGTTCTTGTGTAAAATGTGCTACACAGATATTTTGCTCTCTCCAACGTACATGCCCTGCAGGACATGACTATAGTGAATCTATACTCTTTCGCTACTGGCCGCGTCGACAGTACTACTGACCAGCTATAAACGCCGCATTGCTTTGCGCTATATCCATTTAACATTGAGTTGTCATTGCATGTCTATATGTAGACCATAGAACTAATGACGAGCTATTAATGTCGATAGGTATTATGTAGAAAAAAGGAGTACTCTTTCGCTAGTACCGATGCATAGACAAAGTTACGACGAATCACTAGTTGGAGACACCTTGTCGACATATTCAGTAGAGATAAACTATATCTTTCGACAATATAACTTTTCTAGTGCTACCGCTTGGAAAAGCTGTTGACTTTTGAACTACTTCACTTGTCTATACTGACGAGAGTATAGACAAGGGGCCATATGGCGACAGGCTTGCTGCAGGGTATGTCCATACTGAAAGAGCTGCTTCCATCTTACTGTACGGATCACCATAGTGGTAAGCCTGTTAATTTCACACTAGGGGTCTTCCCTAAAACGTGAAAAAATGGAAAAAGCGGAAACTTAAAATTTTTTGCTACAAAACTTCGTTCATTAATTTCTAAGCCTTCTTGATTTACGAGTTTTCGGAAGCTTTCGAGGTAAATGCACGCCTAAAGGAAGACCCCTAATGTGACAGAAATGTAATTTGACCTGCCGGCCTCTGGTAAAAAAAAAAAAAATACCTCCCAAATAAGAACACGATCATTTCAGTTTCTTTGAAATTTTTTATTAAATAATTTATTTTCAATATTAAATACGTATTTTTCTTAATAAATATTTTGTATTTGTAAAACAATTTCCGTATAGAAAAAATATATATATAAATATACTCGTATATGTATGGTTGGCTTAGTTGCACCTATTACGTATGCTGATACGTTTACATAGCTGCGATAAAAAAAAGAATTATGTTTATCGTTAAATATTAAGTTTTAAAATGTTTCTTTGTGCTTCTTTTCGTCCTTTCACAATGGACATTTTCGCCGGTGGACATTCTAAAATAAAATACAAATATTTGCATTTATGTTTATATAAGTATACGTTTACAAGTTTATGTGATATCGTTTCATAATATATGAAATTGTCCATACACTTACATTTTGTATTATGTTATTATGTACAAAAAAATTCATTTGCATTTTTTTATTTTCGCTTTTAAATTCATTTTAATTATTTTAATATCACAAATTACAAGCCAATCTTTTTTCGTCTCAATTACTTATGGTTTTAATTAAATATTTTCATTTGAAATCGCGTGTAGGTATAAAAAATTCCCTTTCCTTTTTGGCCTTTGCTTTTTTATTGTTGTTTTTGTAGCTGGTTTTGTTGTTGTTGTTCCTAAGCAAATATTTGTCAATTTGTCGCAAAAAATGATTCCAATGAGTTTTGTTTATTTGAACACACGGACAAATATTGAGAATATTTTTAATTAATTTTTGTTCCTTCCTTTTAAAAACTATATATTATGTATATAAAATACATATGCATATACATATGTGTACATATTGTGTCTTATTTTTTAAATATATATATTTATATATTTTGAACTTCGTTGAGCGTTTATTGTACAAAGGACAACCTCGTTTTGTTAAGTACAAATGCGCTTAATTATTGTGACAAGGAACAATAGAACGTTGTGATACTTTCGTCGTTTGTTCGCATTACAGCACATAACTCTTTAAATATGTATTAATATAAATATGTATGTATTAAGATCTGTAATGTAACGAAAATTCAAATAAAATTTGGAAGTTTCTATGAATATGCCTGGGAAAATTCTGAGAAGCGATGCAGAATCATTTAACGTGCACCGCGAAATATTCGAAAGCTGAGTATTCGCATTCACGAATATAAAACATTTTACATTCGTTACATCACTAGTGCGTTTCAATGTATGTATTTTTAATGTATTTATTTATTTATTAATTATTGTTATTATTATTTATTATTTTATATATGTATATTTATTTTTTTTATATTTTTTAAAAAATTATTTATTTTTTTTAATTATTTATTTATTTATTTTTTATTTAAGTATTTAATTTATTTATTTATTTTATTTTTTATTTATTTATTTTTTTATGTACATATATATTTTTTATATATTTTTTTTTTAATTATTTATTTATTTATTTTTTATTTAAGTATTTAATTTATTTATTTATTTTATTTTTTACTTTTTATTTATATAATTATTAATTAATAAATAACATAGTTTATTAATTAATTAATTAACTTTATTTTTATTAATTTTTTTTATTATTTATTTTTTATGTACATGTATATTTTTTATTTATTTATTTTTTTAATTATTTATTTTTTATTTAAGTATTTAATTTATTTATTTATTTTATTTTTTTATTTTTTTATTTATTTTTTATTTAAATATTTAATTTATTTATTTATTTTATTTTTTATTTATTTAATTATTAATTAATAAATTACATAGTTTATTTATTAATTAATTAATTTTATTTTTATTAATTTTTTTTTATTTATTTATTTTTTTAATTATTTATTTATTAAATAATTTATTAATTTGTTTGTTTTTTTTTTGTTTGGTTATTATTTTTTTTTGTGTATTTCTAAATGGATGTGTGTATGTATGAGTGAATGAATTGTGGATGTGTATGTGTGTGTATGCCGCAGTACAACTACGCCTTTTCGAAATTAGAAAACTATTTTATTGCTTTGCATACTTATTGTTAAAGTTTTTTAAACTTGAAAAAGTATGTATATATATAATTATATAATTCTAAATATTCGTAATTATAATAAAAAGTAGAGAGATATTTCCATTATTTAAGATAAATTTATGTATTGTACTTTAAAAATTGTCATTTTGAAATAAATTGTTGTATATTTACACACAATTTAGATCAATATAATTATAAATCGCATGATATAAATTATTCTATCATGCAATTTTATCATATTTGGTAGTTTAACGCTGGTCGTTGCAATGTAAATCTTACAAAATAGAACCATGAATAAATTTAATAAATACAAGAATTAGAAATAAATTCAATAAATAAATAAATAATTAAATAAATAAAAAATTAAATAAAAAATAAAACAATAAATAATTAAACGATTAGACCTCACAGTCGTACTTCAAAACTAACTACAAATGACTAGAGTTCACACTCTACACTCTCATTAATTGGCTTAGCTTCACTGAGCGATTGAGCAATTTGAAAGCTCACCCTTTCTGAGAATTTTATATATATATTTTTTTTTTCAAAGAGTTTTTATTTATATTTTTTTTTTAACTAATAACTAAACTAAAAACTATTACTGCACTATTTCGCCTGAATTTAAGTTTTTTTGGTATTTTGCTCATTTTGAGTAAATTTTTTGGGAATTTTGGAAGTTTTGAAATTTTGTCTTTCAAAATGGCCTAACTCTAAGTTATTTTAAGAAGATCATGAGAAGCTGATTTTTTTTCTATTTTTTTTTTTAAATAAATACTCAACTTTAGCTATAGGTTTATGGTCTAAAATGACTAGTACTCAATATTGAGTGGAATTAAATACAATTTTTTATTTCGTACAATGTCCGAGATTTAGCAAATTTTCAAATGTTTTTCTCTCTGTGTACTGTTTGACTAGAATTTCGCTCAAGGCCTGCAAATAAATAAATTACTTGCTTCAGCCATTCGAAGGATAATTTTTTGATGACAAAAAATTTAAAAAAAATATAAAAAAATCTTGAAATAAAAAGTTTTTTTTTTCATAACTATAAACTATTGCTAGGTAAGTAGGTTGAAGTGGCTGCCACTTAGGCCGTAGGCCCATTGTGATACCAAGCAGGTTTTCTTGTGTATGTGTGAGTGTATTGTCTTATTATGTAGTGTGCCCCTAACATGCGAGTTTTTGAAAAACCAGTGCTAGGCTTGGAACATTACACTCGGTTTCGCCTGTGCCGGGAATCGAACCTCGGACCCTGGGATCAAGAGCATAGCATACATCCCCTACGCTAAAACTACTGCTATCTTTAGTGTGTTTTCATGAGAGAAAAAAGTATTTATAACTATGTTAAAGAATATTACAAGGGAATTATATTGCTTGCTGGGCACGGCTGCAAGGGAGACGAAATCAAAAGAAAAGAAAAAACCAAAAATAGAAAAGATTAGAAGCAATATTAAAAGAGAAGAAGAAGGCAAAATGACAGCAAAAATAAGATGAAATATGAGAAAAAAAGTGCTCTATACTGCAAAGCCTTGCAATCGTGCCTGTTGCCAGCCCTAAAAGAGATGATGGTCGAAAAGCGATTTCATCAAGAAGGATAATGTGCGATGAAGCAATAATACTATCCACCAAAGCCATAATAAGGAAAGGCTTAAATACTAGTGAAAATGATTCCCTAAATTATTTGGAAATCAACAGTCCTCTTAACCCATTTTGGAATTAATGGAAGGATTTATTTGCTTATAGCTGAGCAAAACTAAAACTATTCTTTAGCTTAATTTTTTTTTTTTTTTTTTTGGTATTTTTAGCTGTAGATTTTCAACTTATTTGACATAAATTGCAATCAAAATGAAATACTAACGAAAAGAAAACAATCGAAAAAGAATGAAAAAAAAATTCAAAAAAAAAAAAGAGAGAAAACTTAATACATCTAAGCAACCATCCTGTATGTACGATGGTCTCACAACTAAACCACGTCCATGCTTCTCCGACTACAGCATAGTCCTTTAATATAGCACAACACAAGAGTTCACTTATCTCCCACATACCCTTGTCAATAAAAACCTCTTTTCAATATCAACAAGCCCACAACCAATGTTCATTCAATTCTCAGCATTACAGCCACTGTCACCATAACTGTCACCGTCACCGTCACCCTCACTGTCATCGTCACAAACACACTTTCTCGCATCCAAAATCATCTGCTGGAATAACTTCTTAACATACCCATACATCAATGGGCCAATGTCGTGTGCTGTATTACGGATGCACAATTTCGTAGATTGGTTAATGCTGCCGCAGCAATGTTCTCCTCTTCGGTGAGTCCGGTCTCGACAATCTGCAAGCGGCCATATCCCGTTGAGCTATTACTGCAATCTGACATCGAATCGATATCGTAGTCGTAGGCGATATTATTGCCGCTTTGACTATGACCATGGTTGTTGGTGTTGCTGTTGCTGCTGCTGCTGCTGCTGCCGGCATTTACCATGTAGGAGACACCAACTTCATCCTCATGAGCCGTACTAACACCACTATAGGAATGCTGACTGGACGATGATGACGAGGATATAGATGTGCCCGATATTGAAGAGCCATCTCTAAATGTTGGATAAACATCTGCACCGTTGTTGCTTATGGCTCTTCTGATTGCTGACGATGATGATGATGATGATGCATCAATTGCAGCAGTACGGCCGCCTTGGATACTTACGACGGACTTTAAGGCGATTTCTGAGCGAGATTTTTTACTTCCATTCGTATTGGTGATGTTGTTGTTTTTGTTATTGTTGTTGTTGTTGTTGTTGTTATTATTGTGCGTTAATTGATGTTTGCGTAGATACGCTTGCCGTTTGAAACCTTTGCCACACTCATCGCAAGCGAATGTCGCACCATTCGAAGAAATCGACGGTGAATCGATGCGTCCCTGCTGTGAATTAATGATGACCGTTGGTGGCATAACGGAATTTCCACTATTGCGATTCTCTTTTTTGGACACCGAAACACCATTGACGCTTGTATCTTTTTTTGGCTTATGCCAACGCCGATGCGATGCTAAATTCGCTGGACAATTGAATTGTTTTCCACATTCGGGACAACGGTACTCGAGCAGTACGATGCAGGCGCACCGATGCTGTGCCAAACCGAAGGCATCATCGAATTTTAACCGACAAAGCTTACATATATAATCGCCAATAACATTCTTAATGGCGGCCAATTCGGCCTTGGTCTCTTCGGTGATCTCGACAATATTGTATTTCGGATCGATGTCACCATTGCTGTATTGTATCGAACCATCGGTAATGTCCTCAAGCGGCCGGATGATTGTTCCCGATACGGGTGAACTTGTCTCCTCATCGAATTTAAGCTTTCGTGTCGCCTTATTCCTAATTGGTTTCGTTGGCACCGTCGCCGGCTGTTGAGGCTTGACGGTTTTCGGGGCCGTATCGGTGGATTTGATTGGTCTGACCGGTGTACTATCGCGTTTCGTTGTCATGTGTTCGTTGGTTTTCGCCATTTTAACTGGATTCGTATACGTATTCGTGATGAATTGCTCAGCAAGATTTTCGGCTTTGATGTAATCGCATTCGGTTTCCGATTTGATGCTCTGATCGCTGAGCTTCCGTTTGGTCGGTGTGGGTGGCGGTGTTATTGTTGATTTGTTGATCAACACATTAACGATTTTTGATGCTGCTATCGTTGTCGTTGATGATGATGATGATGTTGTTGTTGTTGTTGTTGTAGGCGTAATTGATGTTGGTCTATTGTATATGATGACTTCCGCTTCCGGTGCCGCTGCGAATTTTTCCTCTGGCTCTGGATCAGCCTTTGTCTGTGCCTGCGCCTCTGCCTCTGCCTCTGCCTCCGCAATCTGACGCAAGAGTTCTGAACCTGAAAATTCTTCCTTGCACGTCGCACTTGAATGGCTAAACGTCTCAGGGTCGCTGCTGCTGCTGGGCTCGGTGTAAACTTCGGTGAAGGAGGCAGCAATCGGTACATCGTTGGCTATTTGCGGTGAATTCGGCTTAACCGAAAGGTCCAACGGAGTTTCGGATTTCGTACTGATGCTCAAATAGCGGCTGCGGTATTTCGGTGGCAACGACGCAACCGTTGTAAGCAGCCCCAAACCGTGGGGCATGCCGTTGCTGGTGGCATTGCTATGCAGCAATTGAATGCTGTGATTCTGCGACTGCAGCTTCAAATCACTAATCGATGTGATGTTGACGATCGTCGTTGTTGTTGCCTTTGCCGTTGCCGTTGCTGTTGCGTTCGCTGCAATCGAGGACATCGCAATTTTAGATTTCCCGTTCGATTGCGATTTCCTGTTAGCCGGCCTGCCTGCCGCCTACCGCCTGCACGTGTATATATGTTTGTGTGTAGTGTGTGTGCCTGTGTGCTTGTGTGTGTGTGCGCGCGCGCGTTGCCAAATAAAATTTTGAAGGGAACCGAGATTGCAAAATAACCGAAAACAAATCTTTAAAACATAAAGAAGAAAACTTAACGAGAAGTGGCAATCGTTCGACTGTCTATCAGACTTCCTTCTTGTGCGGTGACTATGCTGCGAATGACTAACAGCGTATCCTGTCACCTCTATTTATGTGGCGGCGATTGCTAGCAAGGATACCGCACCGCACCGTGCAAAGCAGCGCTGAGCAGAACACAACAGAACGGTATATTGAAAGCGAAATCGTTGGAAATCATTTGCTGTTGTTGTTGTGGAAATTTCATCCCTTATGCAGCAGCAGCGACGGCGACGGCAACGGCAGCGGCAGCGGCCGACAACGATGACTACGCCGATGTCCTTTTCGCCTGTGCACTCCCTGTTGCAAGGAGCACGCGAGCGAGCGAGCTCTGTGCCATTACGCTGAATTGTTCGCTATCCTCTGGAAAGCCGGAATCTTTTGTTAGCAATCAGACATTAGTCACCCTTTTTTGCCTGCAAGCAGCGACGCAATCGCAATCGCAGTCGCAGTCTCGGTCGCAATCGTAAACGTAATCGTAGCCCGTAGTAAGTGAAAGTCCTTTGCACCAAGTCCTTTCGCATTCACGAATGTATCGTTGATTGTTTGCTCGTTCGCGTATGGTTCAGTGTCTGTGTGTGTTGTGTGTGTGTGTGTCCATGTGTTTGTATTCAATGGCTCAAGCGGGACTACTATTGTATGCCCTGATGCCCGATGTTGCATTTTCAGTGTGTTTTGCTTTAAACATTTTTTTCGGTGGGGTAGGTAAAAGCTTAATTCTCCTTGTCAGCACAGTGGGCAATGGTTCGGTAAGAAACCACACAAAAAATTACATTCGAACGAATTGTGTGTATTTTAATGAAAGAATTTTGAATTTGAAGAATCACTTTTTAACCCTCTAGCACATATGAATCCATATGGGTATTTCCAGAAAAAAAAAGTAAAATTTTTGTCACGTCCGAGCATATCTAATTGTCTCTCTGATCTGCATAATATTTCGATAAGTATAAAAGTCCGCAAGAGCTGCGCGATAATAGAATACAAAATCACCATTTTCCGCATTCTTCAATTCGGTACTTAAAATTGCTAAAGTAGCTGTCACGTCCGTTTGGAAATACCCATATATGGGCATTTCCAAACGGACGCGAAACTTAAATGAGCAATCGTTCTCGGGGCCCAACATAGCCGTGTACCAAATGTGGACATGTCTAATTGCAGTTTTCGATCCTGATCAAGAATATATATAGGGTGTTCACCGAATTTTCTGCATTATTTTAATACGCTTATGTCAAGAGCTGTATTTTTTGTTTTTGGACGACTAGTCTAAAAGGTACCGTTATTGAGTTATAGAACTTTACGTGGACACCTTGTATATATTTTTCTATATCTAGGGAGCTTAGTTCTCGGTGTTATAAGATCCGAACAAAACTAATATAGCTAGGTACCCTGCTTACGCTGAGCATAAAAAGATGTCATTCGCTTATAGAACGAAATATTGGTAAGGCTAGATTATTATGTCTATCTTAAGGATCAGGCTTAGGGCCAATTAAACTGACTAACTGAACGTTGAATTATTCCATATTATGAACTTAAGTCTGCGAATCATCTGATGTGCTCAATTTAGTTATGTGAGAAGTTAATGAAAACTTATTTTGTTGTAAGAACTTAAGAAAAGTCAAGGCCGTTTGTTCCCGAAATTATGACAATCACATCGGTTTAATTTCATCGGTGAATAAATTTAGCCTTACAGAAACAAACCACTGTGCGATGTGTACTTTGGGGTGCAATGAGATACGCAAATCACTTTTGACTAAGTCTCAAAAATTTCGAAAACAAAAAGTGGCATAACTTCACGAACGCATGAATGGACGAGTGCATTACTGGCACAAGCAGTTCAAAAATGATACACTGCAAAAAATTGAAAAAAAAAAGAGAATCGAATCTACGTAGGTAACTTATTCGTAGGTTTCAAATCACAGCAATTCTTAGTTATTCTGACTTAACATAACGTAACTTAACTTCACGAGTCAGCTGATTCGAATTGTTCTCGCTTCATGGGAGTGGTTAGTGAAAATTATACTTGATTTAAGAATCTTAAATACAAAGCCCCTTATTCATAATGAAATTTTAAATTTAAAACATTAGGGGTATTCACAAAGGCGTGTTAAAAACGTTGGAAAGTTGGAAAATCGGAATTTTGCGACTTCTTAAACATTTTTTAAACATTTTTTTGTATCTTGCACAACTTTTTAAGCAGTTAAAATTTTCCGACTTTCCCATTTTACGACGCCTTTGTGAATACCCCTATTGTTTAAATTCAATTTTTGTATGGAAATGTGTCTTTTAAGCAATGCTTTAAATCTAAAATTTGATTATGAAAAAGAGGCAAAGTCTTCAATAAACTTAATTTCAGTTCAATTAAGACTAAAAAAGCCAACGTTAGATCTCCTGGAGGTTTTTGGCTTTTGACCTACAGAACAAATGCATAAAGTAATTTGGATATTTACATGGCTAGTACTATTGTAATTTTTAGCATAAGTTAAATCTGAAATACGATGCCTTTTTTAGTCAAATCACTTCCTGACTCCCTGACTGGACGATTGATAACTGGCTGGATATTGACTTAATCTACCGAATAGAATACCTCCCAGTGGCCATAATGCTACCTACAGAAGCAATGAACCGTAACACATTTCGTAGGCCATAGGCGGTAATGTATACGATCTCATATACCATCCTTGTATACTTTTGTTCGAGCGTGACCGTTTTTTAGAGTGAACGCCTACCACCACGACTTAAAGTGTTGGTGGGCAGTTCACCTACGATCTCGTATACTTTGTAAGCCGTTGTTAGGCAGTTCGCCTACAATCTCGTATACTTTGTAAGCTGTTGGTAGACAGTTCTCCTACAATCTCGTACACTTTGTAAGCTTTTGGTAGGCAGTTCGCCTACAATCTTGTATACTTTGAAAGCTATTAATATTCAGGTCGCTTACAGACTCGTATACTTTGAAGGCGTTAGGCACTGTTAATCACTGGGATACCTACGTTTTATCACAAACCTAACTGAAACAAACAAACAAACTCATTTGGGTGAGTCCACAACATTTAAGATCCGATTTTTTTTTAGTTATCAATCAGATTGATCGCTACAAAGGTCCTGAAACATCGTTGTGAAGGCCTACGTAAAATTATTAAAATGAAATTCGTTCAATTGTTCTTTTAGTCAAATTTAAAAAAAAAATTTTTTTTTTTTAATTTCTCATACATTTTTTCTCCCAGTGTGTAAACTTACCTTTTCGGCCTCCAACAGTGTTTGGCACTTCACTGAACAAATTTCGTTTTACGCATACGCTCTTTTGTGCATGTCCATACACATGTATATGATTTGCTCTTGGGCTCTCTCTGTGGTGTTCCAATACAAACTCATTGTGGATTATGTTAGCCACGTGCGCGTGGCAACGTCACACGCCACCCCAAACAGAAGTACAGAGAAAAAAAAAATGAATAAATAAATAAAAAAAAAATAAAAATAAAGAGCAAATACTTCAGAAACGAAAATTTATTTCAATGGGATTTTTGTCTGTCGTCGACGAATTCCCAAAACGTCGAGCTGGCTAAATGCAAAGAGCTTTTCGATCGTACGTACGTATAAGAACACCACAAAGTAGAAGAAGAAGAAGAAGTAATAGCGCTGCATATGTAGGTTTACATACGCCCTGCCTAGTGGGGTTGCTTTTGCCATTTCAAACTCCCTTCAAAAGTAGAAAACTTCGTAGTGTATAGCAACCCCGTCCGCCTGTACGCGTGCGTTCCGCTAATAAAGAGGAAATCTCTTGCTGCATGCTGCCAACTATATTTCCATTGTTTTTTCAACTAGCTAAGGAAATTTTGTTCTTTCAATTTGGAGAGACTGTCATGAATATTCCATGCAAATTTAAAGCCTTTTTTTTTTGCTAGAAAATCGGTCTTAAAGAATTCATCGAAGCGAATTTCGGTGAACGCTGAGGAAAATGGTGAAAATGGTTTTTCTTTTTTTTTTTGTATCGACTCATCGATGATGAATGCAGATTGAGTGAATATGGACAAGCAAAACAAAGGTTGAAGAAGATGGAAGCGAGGGATTAGGAGCAGGAGTGGGAGTGGGAACGGAAATGGGATTGTGGTAGGTTTTCTCTGAATGCATTGAAGCGTTTAACTTTCAATGATCTTCTCAGTGGAGCACGTGGCGAAAGCGAACGAAAGCGAAAAGTACTTTCGCATCTATCACTCACTCACTCTCGCTCTCTCTTTATCTCTCCCTCTTTCCGTCTTTATGGCGGCAGCCCCCATTGGAATTCTCAGCCTGAATGCGCATCAAGTGTAATTTCTTGTCTGCATTTAAAATTTCCTTCTGCTCCTTCGTCTGCTTTATCGTCCCGCGTGGCGCGTTACCGATGAGTGCAGCTTTTTATGGTAAATTCAAGTGCTGCACGCATGATTTTCAAAGAAAATAATTAATCTTCGAATTGCAGACATAAAGCTCACTTCTCCACCTCGTCTCTCGCGCCAATTCTATCGTCACCTCTTCCCAGCTTTCCGATTGCATATACGTATGTACATATATGTTCGTTTGTATGTATGTATGTATGTATGCACTTGAATGCATCCACTTTATATGTTGATGTTGCATTATGCATCGTTTATGTGCCATAATGGCCACCATAACCACAGCAAAGGCATCGCCATCGGGATCGACAACAGCGTGTCGTCAGTGCCAGTGACAGCCACAATGAAATGACATGGCGGTATGATGCCGCACGATTGCTGTGCATTCATTTCTCAATTCATATTGTATGAACACACATATTTACATATGTACGTCTTAAGGTGCTCCTCAAAGCCAAACCCTCCTGGCCCGCGCGCGGACGCGTGTGCCTCCTCGATGGCTATCGTTTAAATACCCACATAAGAATCATTTTCATTACCATTTCAATGGAGCACTTCAGGCGCTGTTCAAGGCGTTAACTTACCCTCAATTTTGGTGGGGACACAATGACTATGCTCGGAGCAGACATATTGCTACGAGTAGAAAGAAACAAATACGAATGCAATTAAATTTTCGAAATAAAACGAAATGAAACGCGAATCGAAACAAAACAAGTGAAGAAGTCATTCTTGTGTCATCATGTCATCATGCCATCAAGCACACGAGTGCATATCCACCTTTGTATTGCAATAATTCTGTATTTCTCTTATTATTGAAAGTCTCAGAAAGAGGAAGTTCGTTTCTCGTTAATCAAAGAAATGCTCAATTCGCTCCTTTCCTCTCCTCGACTCGCTACTCCTTCTCAAGCGTTTTTAGGTCGCTTTAAAAGTGTTTAGAAAACAAGAGGAATGTGCCGAAATGAAAAAGAAAGTCAAAGGAAAATAATTTTTTTTTCTTCGATTTTATTTATTTTTAATTAAACTTTCTATTTTAGGATCAGAAGAAAAAAAATCTTGGCGAGAAATTACACTAATTTCAGTATTTTTTCCCCAGGACATCTTAATGCACTTTTCTTATAGACTTTGGTATGTGATTGCTTTCCAATTCCCAGAGAAAATTAATTCAATACCCAAATTGATGTGATTAATTGGGCCGTTTACTTTGAAAATGGTGTAACTCCATTTTGTTATTTTTCGGTTCTGAGCGGCTTTGAGGGAAAACTGAAGGCCGTGGGTTAATTTGGTGTTTGGATTCGTGTTAAGCTACCCATTTTAAGGACTTCGCAGTTTTGCTGGGTGGTGGCGGGTGCTGAGTAATGGACATGCACCAATTAATATCTTCAAATAGAACAATGGAGTTATACCACTTTCAAAGCAAACAGTTCAATTATAGATATGAGTTTAATTTCATGTTCAAAATTGTTCGAAAATTGTGCTGCCATTATTTTAGTTTTCAATTCGATTTGTATTTATTGGCAATTCAATTACAGTTCTATTTCCCGGGAATTGATTTCCCCGGGTAAAACAATTAGATATGTACCTGTATAAAAATTTTTAATGGAAGCATTTTTTTTAGTTAATTTTTGAAAGAAAAAAAAATTTTTTAAGGGGTTATTGCAACTGTTTAGAGCAAAACTCGACATTCCATATTCCGATTAGTACAAGTTATCCCTTGAATTAAAGAATATTAACCCTTCTAAAAGAAATTGTCACATAGTTATAAGATCAGTCAAGAAGACGAGACTCTGCAGACCTTTAAAACTTAAGGGAACATTTATTTTTTGAGAAAATGCATCGATCGCACACAGATACATTTTTATTTTTGAAATTTTTTTAATTTAAATATTTAAATATTTTGAAGTTGATTC
This sequence comes from Chlorops oryzae, assembly GCA_020466095.1. Lineage (NCBI taxonomy): Eukaryota > Metazoa > Arthropoda > Insecta > Diptera > Chloropidae > Chlorops > Chlorops oryzae. The sequence goes on from CM035806.1 coordinate 143,468,123, forward strand.
CGTACCCAAAAAAATAAGATATTCCGGGCTGTTATGGAAACTGCCACAGAATTGAATCAGAATCAGAATTGAAATCAATATCTGTTTCAAATGGTGTTATGAAATAGACACAGTTTTGCTTTTTTCGAAGATAGCAAAATCGATTTTCGAAGACAGGAAAACCTGACACTTGAAAATGCTATAAAGAAAAAAAAAAAAAAAAAAAAAAAACTACAATATGTGCTAAAAACTAGACCAATCTTGGCGGCCCCCGTGGCTTAGTTTGCTGAGATGTCAAATTTCAATGCGAGAAGCGCTGGGTTCAACTCCCAATTGGTTTTTTTTTTTTTTTGTTTTTTGATTTCCCATTTCCGTGGTATCACAACGAACCGATATGCGTCCTAAGTGCGTCACCTTTATTGGTGGCCACCAAGTCCACAAGCGGTTTGTTCCGCTAAGTAAGCCCCTTGGCCATCCCTGGGTGGTTTTATCATAACCTCAACTAGTAAAGAAGCCTGAGTCACATTTTTATGCGTTCGCTTTAGTCAAAAACATTAAATACCCAAACAATTAAGAAAATATATTCAAATAAGGTATTTACTTTTATTTCTACTAAAAAACCAGCTGGGAAAAAGTCAACACACAATCTGCCGACCAATTCTGTCAACTAAAAGCTGCTCGGTTTAAATCAGACAATCAAATCAATAAATCTGTTTCTGTATGTTCTGATTTGATCTGATTCTATAACCCCAAACGAAAAATGTGTTGATTTCAAATCTGATTCTGACAGTTGTCGGTTTCCATAACAGCCCCGATTAGTTTTCAATAAAAAAAAATAATTATTTGTAAACTAGTGTTATTTTCGAACATATGTTTTAAATATATCCATTTGTGCGGGCTGCTACCGTTTCGGCCAAATGATCCTTACGAACCGGAAGCGTTGAACGATCAGTTTTACGAACATCGATTGGAGATAAACTGTATACACGGTTGATACTTATAATTCATGAAAAATTAAAAAAAAAAGAAAATATTTATTTTGTTGTATGTATTGTAGCTCTGCAAGCTTCTCACCAGAGGGGAATTTTTTTCCGACAATACTCTTTCTTTCTGGTGCCTGAAGAACGTTATCTTAACGGGATGCAGCTTCATGAAGCTGATTGTATCAGGCCATTGTTCGCAGCACCGTGAGCGGGGCTTCGTTGTCAGTGTACCTACGTTGAGTCCCATGGACTCCATAGATATAACTCAGAACTAGGTCCTTGAATGCTGTTTCTTTCTAGGTTTCTAAATTACTCGCCTCGCAATCCGAAACCACAATCTTGATGAACTAAAATTCGCGGTCTTTTTTTATGGTATCGGCTCTTCTGTTTGACCTGCACAATTTTATTGAACAGTGCCGCCCTTCTAAGTTGTGCGTCCAATGTACTACTTCTTCTTCTGCTCATCTAGACTTCCAATGTGTCATTGGGCCTCAATATCACGATCTTACAATACGATCATCATCCCACGGATAGATCTCTCAAACAGGCGAAATTTTCATAAGCGGTTGATTTTCGATAAGACGATCCTCGAATTTTATCTTTGCAACAATTGATTAATTAGGTATGTAGTTCCATAAACGATTAGGGCTTTCAGTGAAGACTTTGACTTTGATGCCCTGGAATGGGGCTCTTGACATAAGTATGACTAGTTTTTGTCGTTCAGGAATTCGACAAAATCTGTTTTCTGTAATTTTTTTTATGAATATTTTTAATAATTTGAAGTCGCATTTTTTAAAAATATATGTATACGAAATCTTATACGGCTTCCACGGGGAAAACATTTCTTTTTTTCCTTTGATTTTCTCACAGCAGGAATGTACAAGAAAGAGTTCATCGTATTTGCGGTATGATATGACCGTCATAGGAAGTTCTTCGGGATATCACTGCTGTTGTTTTGGATTTCCTTCTGCGTAGGCATTCATTATAGCAATACTCCCCGGAAGTTATTGGCTTGTATGCACAAAAATTAAATGGATCTCTGACATGAGTCAATCGAGATAAAGCTCCTTTCTAGCTACTTCCATGAGCAATTTGAAACGAAAGAATAAATTTTCTTAATCAATTGAGATCTCGAAATTACCGTCTCTGCTCATTTGGGCAAGTTGCGCGTTCTTCAGAGACGAGTTCCATCAATTCAGTCGAAAAAGCTGTATAGAAAAAAGAGAAATTTAAGAAACAGTTTAGAAATGACTTGAAAAAACTTCCTGGCAGTTTGGTCACATACTTATTGCGACCAGGTATTTGAGTTATGTACACTGGGGGATCAAACGAAACGCTTCATATAAAATAGCACGATCCATTTGATCGCGGAAAAGTCTTTCTAGTAACAATAAAAATAGATAACAATAGAATTTTCTAAGGCATTTCCATCACAATTTAAGCTGGTAACGAGTCTTGAAACTGAAATTCACAGCTAGAATGGAAAAAGAAAAATGCAAAAGAAAATATGAACTCGTTTATATCATAAATATATAATAGAACTACGCATAGAAGCGTAAAGAAAGAATCCATTGCCTGCCAAAAAGCCGTCGTCATCGATTCAGCACATTTCGCTTGCGGGGCTCATGAACCCTTTCTACTGTTTTACAGCATGCATTCGGCGCATATTTTATCGTAAAGGCCACAAGTTGCTGCAAACGAATGCTGATTTGAAAGGCGCAAGGCGAAAGGCGATAGAGGAAAGACGAAGGACGATGGAGGGCAACAATCTCCTTTCTGTCGGGTGTCGAAGTGCTTCTGGCACGCGACCTCTTTAATTCCACTAACAAATGCAGTCGCAATCGCAGTCGTATAAACGGACTTACTTTGCTCTGTTCTGTTGTTGGTGCCTTTTATTGTGGCCGTTGCTGTTGTTCTTGTTTTTTGTTGCTTTTTTTTTTTTTTTTTTTTTTTTTTTGTTGCTGTTGCACCAGCGTATTGCTGCGGCCAAATAGCGCCACCCAAGCGTGCTCGAATTCATACGAATTGTAGAAAAGCAAAAGGCAAAGGCAGTTTTCGACCTTTCTGCACAGCGCTAACATGCATCCTTGGCTGACTTGGCACTCCATTTATAATGGCTCAACACATGCGTGCATACATACATACGTAATTTTGAATATTTGTGCAAGCGTGTCGTGGCGAAAATCAGAATAAAACAAGAAGGAAAATTCTGCCAGGTGCATTTGTTCTGTTCCTGTTCCTGCTTAGGCTTGGGCTTTGGCTTTGCTTGTTGCTGTTGCTCCTGCTCTTGTTCCTGTTCCTGTTGCCGATTCAGTTTCTATATCTGTTTCTGTTTCTTTTGCTGTTCCGATTTTCATTGATATATCGAGGAGGGTTGGTCGACGCTGCATCGGCTGTGGCGGCTGGTGTTCCTCTCACAGCGTCTAATGTCTCACATTATCAATTGCTGCAATTCCATAGTCAGGGATACAAATCGCGACAGAAACACACTCAGCGAATGAGTCAGTCAGTCAGGCGGCCAGTCAGTCGGACGGGGAGGCGAGTAGTCAGTCAGGTTGTCAGTCCGCTGTGAGTAATTTCAAAGCTTTGATTCACGAATATCAAGGAAGCAAAAAAAAAAAAAACAACACAAAAAATCGAGCCGTGGAAACAGAGGGTAGTGCACTTACGGCCAGCTACCATTGAAAAAGGGGTTGGTTTTCCCCGTAACTTTCCTTTCTGCAGCCGTAACTGGAATTCGAAATGTGAGGGATTTTTAATTTCGAGCTCGCTTTCGGTTTCAACGAGACACAATAACGACGATGGCAAGGACGAGGAAAGGGACGAGAATTAGGACGAGTATGAGGACGAGGAATCAGAAACGAATGCTTGTAGAATTATTCGGTGATCCCCTCGCTTCGATTTCGATCGGGTGTTCACCAATTTCGTTGCGCTTCCGCATGCAATCCGCTGCATCCTTCATTGAACTTTTATAGTACTTACTTAAAAACACTTTTTCGTATGCATGTGCACGAATGTTAGTCTACTACCTCGATGAATATGTATTTATGTATGTTTTTACATACATGTGTAGGCTTTTATGTACAATGTTTGTATGTCGATGTGTGCCGAGGGTTGATGAGTTGTAAGTTTGTGGTGCGCTTTGGGCGTTGGCAGTTTATTACTTAGTTGATGTTGACGTTCGCGTTGATATTGTTGTCGTGTTGCTGCAATACCCACCCACCACCGTCACCCCCGCTATCGTCGTCACCCCGCCAACACCTCCAGCGACAACAGAACCAACACTGCCTATCATCGAACACTATCTGCACCGCAGCCACGGACAACCGCGGACCCTGCTTTAAAATTCGTCAATTATTTTGAGCCTTCCTCGTTGCCAAGGAAGTACATGCCGAAATCATCTGCCGTTATTTAATCATAACACAAACGCTATGCACACAACGCTATGCATTCGGAAATGGGGTAAAGATAGCCATAATTACAGCTGCAAGCATAATTTAACTGATTTATACCATGCATGTAGCGCAGTGTAACGTGTGCAGAGATCTCGGCATTACTACCCGAAAGCCACGATTCATACATGATAAGCTATGCAAATGGCATTTCTGCTAGTTTTTTTTTTATTATTAGGCGTCTCATCTACAAATGTTTAACCCTTTAACGATTTAATGTTGAAACAACAATAATGTTTAATAGTTCATTTGTAATTTTCTTTTACGAATGTATGCACCTATATTATATTGAAAGAGAAAGGTCAAGAGCGAGAGAGAGCGAGAGAGCGCGAGAGAGAGCGAGAGAGCGAGAGAGCGAGAGAGCGAGAGAGAGCGAGAGAGCGAGAGAGACGAGAGAGAGCGAGAGAGAGCGAGAGAGAGCGAGAGAGAGCGAGAGAGAGACGAGAGAGAACGAGAGAGAACGAGAGAGAACGAGAGAGAACGAGAGAGAACGAGAGAGAACGAGAGAGAACGAGAGAGAACGAGAGAGAACGAGAGAGAACGAGAGAGAACGAGAGAGAACGAGAGAGAACGAGAGAGAACGAGAGAGAACGAGAGAGAACGAGAGAGAACGAGAGAGAACGAGAGAGAACGAGAGAGAACGAGAGAGAACGAGAGAGAACGAGAGAGAACGAGAGAGAACGAGAGAGAACGAGAGAGAACGAGAGAGAACGAGAGAAACGAGAGAGAACGAGAGAGAACGAGAGAGAACGAGAGAGAACGAGAGAGAACGAGAGAGAACGAGAGAGAACGAGAGAGAACGAGAGAGAACGAGAGAGAACGAGAGAGAACGAGAGAGAACGAGAGAGAACGAGAGAGAACGAGAGAGAACGAGAGAGAACGAGAGAGAACGAGAGAGAGAACGAGAGAGAACGAGAGAGAACGAGAGAGAACGAGAGAGAACGAGAGAGAACGAGAGAGAACGAGAGAGAACGAGAGAGAACGAGAGAGAACGAGAGAGAACGAGAGAGAACGAGAGAGAACGAGAGAGAACGAGAGAGAACGAGAGAGAACGAGAGAGAACGAGAGAGAACGAGAGAGAACGAGAGAGAACGAGAGAGAACGAGAGAGAACGAGAGAGAACGAGAGAGAACGAGAGAGAACGAGAGAGAACGAGAGAGAACGAGAGAGAACGAGAGAGAACGAGAGAGAACGAGAGAGAGTGAGAGAAAGCGACGAGAGAGAACGAGAGAGCGAGAGAGAACGCGAGAGAGAACGCGAGAGAGCGAAAGAGAGCGAGACTATGCGAGAGACAGAGATATCGGGAGAGATAAAGAGAGAGGGTGAAATATAGAGAAAAGGCGTGAGAGAGGAAGAGGGGGACGAAACATACAGAGATATGCATAAATGTACAGAGACATAGAGAGACTGAGAGATATAAAGAAATAAAGAGTGAAAGTGAGAGAGACAGAGCGATGAAGAGAGGGAGAGAGAGGGTGAGAGAGGGAGATAGGGGGAGAGAGGGAGAGAGAGGGAGAGAGAGGGAGACATAGGGAGAGAGAGGGAGACAGAGGGAGAGAGAGGAGAGAGAGAGAGGGAGAGAGAGAGAGAGAGAGAGGAGAAAAAACACCACAAATGTCCTCAAACGATAGCATCTACTGTGCGCATGCGGACCCTCATGGCTAGTGGGAATCAGAAGATAATCCGTATGTAGAAACTTCACTCCCACAAAAGTTATCTCTAATATCCTCCAACCGTCTTTTATTCATTCTGAATTCAAGCTTTATATAAATATGAACAGGTATACAGGCATACGGTCAAATTTGTTATGTGGATTCTTGACCATGGTGCACATTTCTCCACATGTCAAAATAAGTACCCATTATTAATTGCTCTCAATAAGTAATTGGCCTTGGATTACGGCTCACTCAAGTCAGAATTCCTTTTGATCGGCATTGGGGCTTCTGATCTTTACTGTATTATCTTTAAATATAAAATATAGATCATGTCGTTCGAATATATCGGGACTCGGCATACTTCCCAGTTTGATCGTAATATCCTGTCAACCCACTAGTGAAGCTATCGCTGGGATCTAAAACTTTAATCCCCCAAGATGGTACATATTTAAAATTCTGTTCTCCGGAGAAGGTATGTCGAACATATCTTAAAAATTGAAATTCTAATTGGAAAGAAATTTCAATTTCCAATTGGAAAAGTTTTTTACCGAGATTTTTTGTTTTGTTTTTTCCGATATAGGTATTTTAAATGATTTAATGGAACACGAAGCGCAAGCGGAAGTGCATGACACGAAACAGTTGCTTACACATACACATACCTTCTTAGGTTTCAACCTTTAGTAGCCATAAAACTATGTTCGAGTATTGAAACTCCCTTTTTTTTTTTTGTTTTAAAGGCATATAATAATTTCTCTAATAGCATTCCCTAAGGTTGATTGCCCTCGACCACTGTGCGCACAAGGATATCATGAAAAAAAAATCATAAATTCGAAACTGGAATGTGTGAGGTTTGAATGTACCCGAGAAAAGGTGGTTGAATCAATCGACATGTGCACGCAGGAGCAGGAGCAGCAGCAACAAAGCCAACAACAACAACGACGGCTACAGCAACGAAAGCATGACAACGCGCTTAGTTAACGCACGAAAATGCCAATGATCGTATGTTTATATGGCACATTCGAGGAGGGGAGGCAGCAGCAGCTGCATTTTGTCACGTTACGCGCGCAACAACAACAAGAACAAACAATTCTTAATTCATTTCAAGCCGAACTGGTCTGATTCATTATGGTATATACGACGCAACGCGATATTCCGATACCGATCGGTAAAGGAAGGCAGCTTTTTAAACGCCCGAGGCTTTGAGCGTGCTCAGCGGTACACGTGCGCGTTTTTTGGAAAATAGAGGAGAAAAAAATTTTTTTTTTTAACTAAAAAGGTGCAAGCAAAATATCCTGCCATAAATATTAAGTAAAAACAAATCCCTTTTTTCTTTTTATGACTGTTGAAATATAATTGCTTTTTTTACTTCGATTTAATGAATCTTATAGCACGGATTCAAACCAGAAACTTAAAATAAGTAGGTACTTAAAAAGTCGACTTTACTGATCTTCGATTCATCCTTAGGGTTCACTTCACTTTCACAAGGCTCTTCGAATCCAAGGCTCAAATCACAGCAATAACACAATTCTTCACAAATCGATCCTCATTCGATTGACGGTCTAATAGAATTTCCACAAACACCGAGATATAATTCTCGATTTCTCATACTTCGAGGCCACACGAACGAATCGCCCGAACCGAGTGTGCATCTTAAGACGCTGCCGAACGTAATGGCATAAAATTTTTGCGATCATTTCCAAGGAGCTCACTCGTGCGCTCGAACGCTTGCTCGGTCGGTCGCTCGTCCGTCCGTCGAAACATTTCAAGGATAAGAGAGTGTGAGAGAATTTGTGTCACGTGCGTCTTGTGCAATGTCTTTGCCTGAATGCGTGCGACAAGTGCGAGCGAGAATAAGAAATTTTCTCTTTCAATGCTCTGAAAAGTATGCTTAAAGACATTCAACCCCTATGGACACGGTGTCTTGAAAGTAATATTCTGAGACATCGATTATACAGCTTGATGTGTGTATGTGTGATCTATGACTGTGTGCATGCCTTTGAGATAAGGTTCGAGTGTGAGTGTTTCGAGAGGATTTTCTTATATTTTTATGACTTGCAAGGGCAACGAATATGACTTCGACACTTAAGGGTGAATTGTGCGTCTTTGGATTTCTTCTTTTATACTATTTTTGTAGCTTGTTGCATATCTGGAAGGACAATTCATACGTACATGGGCGAATTCCTTTATCCCTCAAGTGATATGACGACACAAGTGGAAATGGAAGGTTGAGAAATGCAGGAAAATACTTGCAGTGCAACAGGTCATTTACGTCACTGCTGTATGCAGGCTTTTGCTTTTCTTATTGCTTGCCAGCTTTTTATACCCGACACATTCTGTGTCGAGGGTATATTGCGTTTGAGTGTAACATCCAAAACCATACGAGATAGACCATACAAAATATACTTACATATAAAGAAATTATCATCGCCACGAGGAGATTCGATTTAACTTTGTCCGTCCGCCTAGTCTGCCTCTCTGTCTGTCTGGTTGTATAAAATTTTCTTATCGAAGGAGTTGAGCTATCTTACAACTACTTTCTACATACCTAAAACACTGTAGAAGCCGATTTTTACGATTCTATTGCCCAGTGTCCTTGAAATATTTTTGAAAAATCCTTTTTTGTTAGACTTTTTAAAATTGTAATATCCCAAAAAGTAATTTAGACAGAAAGATGGAAAAAATTTCTACTGATAGCTAATAAAGAGAGCCAAAAATCTAAAAAAATTCCATCTTACACCTAGAAAATGTTTTGCAACAAGAGAAAATAAAAATTCAATAATATTTGTTCAGTGTATTTCACATTTTCACACTTTCTGGTTGGTGTCACAATATATATTTTGGAGTATTACATTTCATTAAAAAATATTTATTAATATTAAAATTATTTTTTCGCCAGCACCATTTTATTGAAAGTTTTAATCTTTTCCACTTTTTCTTATTTTCGTTCTCTTAGAATCTATCATCGCAATCGTCAGAGACAGATACTTTAGAACAATGAGGCTGAAAGAGGAGCAGGGAAAATTAAACAAAAGGAGGACCTGAACCTCTCAAACTCTGAGGAAATGAGCGAAATCTAACGGATCTGGAACAAAATTATCGGAATTACTCAAAGTTAAGTTTTCAAATAAAAATTATACAGTACATGTAAATATTTGTAACTCTGTTAAATAACTGTGCTCTATGAAATTGTGATTGTTATTGTCAAAATAATTTTAATCCATAAATGTAAGAAAACAAATGATTTTCTTATGGCCAATAAATTAAGAAAAATTAAATTGACATCTTTTAATATGAAACATTGAAAGGATAGTCTTTTTTGAAACTTCACCGGTAGGAACGCAATATTTTGCACCTCCAACCCACTTTGCAACGAAGAAATTTTAAATATTTCTTTGGGTATGGAAAATAAAAAAAAATGCTTCTAATAGTGGGAAAATGTTGAATTTTCCAGGAATTTTCTCCATGGGAATTTTCTTTAGGATCTGAGGAACCATTCAGGAAAAAAAATTTTCAAAAACCCTATAGGAAATGTAATTTTGAAACAGTTAAACACGGAAAACGTACATTATTCAAAAACATATAACGGCTTTATTTTCCCGCCAAAAAAAATATTTCAAAAAAACTTCAGAAAATAACGAAAAAACCAAAATTTTCAAAACTCCAAAATTCCCAGTAGTTTCCGAGATATAAGCATTTGAAATTTTGGCATCCACCTTCTGTTTTTCCTGTTCGCCTAGTGAATCAGACGAATTTTTTGGAATTGAAATCCGCATTTCTTGGGCATATGATTTTCTCGATAACTTAAGTCTTTTTTGAAACTTCGGCGGTAAGTATGCAATCTTTTGAGCCTCCATCACACTTTGCAATGAATAAAATTTTAATATTTCCACGGGTAAGGAAAATGGGAAAAGTGCTTCAAATAGGGGAAAGCGTGGAATTTTCCAAGAATTTTCTCCATGGGAATTTTCTTTAGGATCTGAGGAGCCATTTGGAAAAAAAAAATTTTCAAAAACCCTGTAGGAAATGTCATTTTGAGACAGTTAAACCCGAAATAGAAACTTTATTCAAAAACATATAACGGCTTTATTTTCCCGCCAAAATAAAAATTCCAAAAAAACTTCAAAAAATAACAAAAAAATCAAAATTTTCAAAACCCGAAAATTCCTAGTAGTTTCCGAGATATAAGCATTTGAAATTTTGGCATCCACCTTCTGTTTTTCCTGTTCGCCTAGTGAATCAGACGAATTTTTTGGAATTGAAATCCGCATTTCTTGGGCATATGATTTTCTCGATAACTTAAGTCTTTTTTGAAACTTCGGCGGTAAGTATGCAATCTTTTGAGCCTCCATCACACTTTGCAATGAATAAAATTTTAATATTTCCACGGGTAAGGAAAATGGGAAAAGTGCTTCAAATAGGGGGAAAGCGTGGAATTTTCCAAGAATTTTCTCCATGGGAATTTTCTTTAGGATCTGAGGAGCCATTTGGAAAAAAAAAATTTTCAAAAACCCTGTAGGAAATGTCATTTTGAGACAGTTAAACCCGAAAAAGAAACTTTATTCAAAAACATATAACGGCTTTATTTTCCCGCCAAAATAAAAATTCCAAAAAAACTTCAAAAAATAACAAAAAAATCAAAATTTTCAAAACCCGAAAATTCCCAGTAGTTTCCGAGATATAAGCATTTGAAATTTTGGCATCCACCTTCTGTTTTTCCTGTTCGCCTAGTGAATCAGACGAATTTTTTGGAATTGAAATCCGCATTTCTTGGGCATATGATTTTCTCGATAACTTAAGTCTTTTTTGAAACTTCGGCGGTAAGTATGCAATCTTTTGAGCCTCCATCACACTTTGCAATGAATAAAATTTTAATATTTCCACGGGTAAGGAAAATGGGAAAAGTGCTTCAAATAGGGGGAAAGCGTGGAATTTTCCAAGAATTTTCTCCATGGGAATTTTCTTTAGGATCTGAGGAGCCATTTGGAAAAAAAAAATTTTCAAAAACCCTGTAGGAAATGTCATTTTGAGACAGTTAAACCCGAAAAAGAAACTTTATTCAAAAACATATAACGGCTTTATTTTCCCGCCAAAATAAAAATTCCAAAAAAACTTCAAAAAATAACAAAAAAATCAAAATTTTCAAAACCCGAAAATTCCCAGTAGTTTCCGAGATATAAGCATTTGAAATTTTGGCATCCACCTTCTGTTTTTCCTGTTCGCCTAGTGAATCAGACGAATTTTTTGGAATTGAAATCCGCATTTCTTGGGCATATGATTTTCTCGATAACTTAAGTCTTTTTTGAAACTTCGGCGGTAAGTATGCAATCTTTTGAGCCTCCATCACACTTTGCAATGAATAAAATTTTAATATTTCCACGGGTAAGGAAAATGGGAAAAGTGCTTCAAATAGGGGGAAAGCGTGGAATTTTCCAAGAATTTTCTCCATGGGAATTTTCTTTAGGATCTGAGGAGCCATTTGGAAAAAAAAAATTTTCAAAAACCCTGTAGGAAATGTCATTTTGAGACAGTTAAACCCGAAAAAGAAACTTTATTCAAAAACATATAACGGCTTTATTTTCCCGCCAAAATAAAAATTCCAAAAAAACCTACAAAAATAAAAAAAAAATCAAAATTTTCAAAACCCGAAAATTCCCAGTAGTTTCCGAGATATAAGCATTTGAAATTTTGGCATCCACCTTCTGTTTTTCCTGTTCGCCTAGTGAATCAGACGAATTTTTTGGAATTGAAATCCGCATTTCTTGGGCATATGATTTTCTCGATAACTTAAGTCTTTTTTGAAACTTCGGCGGTAAGTATGCAATCTTTTGAGCCTCCATCACACTTTGCAATGAATAAAATTTTAATATTTCCACGGGTAAGGAAAATGGGAAAAGTGCTTCAAATAGGGGGAAAGCGTGGAATTTTCCAAGAATTTTCTCCATGGGAATTTTCTTTAGGATCTGAGGAGCCATTTGGAAAAAAAAATTTTCAAAAACCCTGTAGGAAATGTCATTTTGAGACAGTTAAACCCGAAAAAGAAACTTTATCAAAAACAAAACGGCTTTATTTTCCCGCCAAAATAAAAATTCCAAAAATCAAATAAAAATAAATTTCAACAAATTCATAGTTTCCAATATAAGATTTAAATTTTATCCACTTTTGTGCAGTAAAGGAATTTTTTGGAATTACGATTTCTTGGCATAGATTTTCTTATTAAGTCTTTTGAACTTGGGGAAAAATTTTACCTCATAATTTCAATATAAAATTTTAAATTCCCGAAGGAAAATGGAAAACTTAAGGGAAGATTTCAATTTCAGGATTTTTGTGACTTGAAAAAAAATTTAAAACCGAACTTTGAATAACCAAAAAACTTTAAAATAGTTTTTCCCAAAAAATCAAAAAACAAAATAAAAAAAAAATTTCAAACCAAATCCATTCAAATTAATTTGCCTTTTTCTCAATTTTTGATAACTTTGGATTTTATACTTTTAATGGATATTTCCTTGAGAAAATTTTATTCCACGGTAGAAAATGGAAAATTTAATAGGGAAGGTGGAATTTAAAATTTCCATGGGAATTTCTTGGATTTAGACATTTGAAAAAAAAATTTCAAAACCTTGGAAAATTTTAAGACTAACCGAAAAGAAATTATTCAAAAACATATAACGGCTTATTTCCGCCAAAATAAAAATTCCAAAAAAACTCAAAATAAAAAAAAATCAAATTTTCAAAACCCGAAATTCCAGTAGTTTCCGAATATAAGCATTTGAATTTGGCATCCACCTTCTGTTTTCCTGTTCGCCTAGTGAATCAGACGAATTTTTTGGAATTGAAATCCGCATTCTTGGCATATGATTTTCTCGATAACTTAAGTCTTTTTTGAAACTTCGGCGGTAAGTATGCAATCTTTTGAGCCTCCATCACACTTTGCAATGAATAAAATTTTAATATTTCCACGGGTAAGGAAAATGGGAAAAGTGCTTCAAATAGGGGGAAAGCGTGGAATTTTCCAAGAATTTTCTCCATGGGAATTTTCTTTAGGATCTGAGGACCATTTGAAAAAAAATTTCAAAAACCCTGTAGAAATGTCATTTTGAGACAGTTAAACCGAAAAGAAACTTTATTCAAAAATATAACGGCTTTTTTTCCCGCCAAATAAAATTCCAAAAAAACTACAAAATAAAAAAAAAATAAATTTCAAAACCAAATTCCGAGTTCAGATTAAATTGATTTGCTCCTCTGTTTTCCTGTTCGCTTGAATAACGATTTTGATTGAATCTTTCTGGATATATTTTTGAAACTTAGCTTTTGAACTTGGATATCAACTTTGACATATTATATATAAAGGAGAAGGAAGTATAAGATTTCAGATTTTGATTTGTAAATTAAAATAAACTGAACAAATACAAAAAAATTTCATAACGGCTTTATTTTCCCGCCAAAATAAAAATTCCAAAAAACTACAAAAAAAAAAAAAAATCAAAATTTTCAAAACCCGAAAATTCCCAGTAGTTTCGAGATATAAGCATTTGAAATTTTGGCATCCACCTTGTTTTTCCTGTTCGCCTAGTGAATCAGACGAATTTTTTGGAATTGAAATCCGCATTTCTTGGGCATATGATTTTCTCGATAACTTAAGTCTTTTTTGAAACTTCGGCGGTAAGTATGCAATCTTTTGAGCCTCCATCACACTTTGCAATGAATAGAATTTTAATATTTCCACGGGTAAGGAAAATGGGAAAAGTGCTTCAAATAGGGGGAAAGCGTGTAATTTTCCAAGAATTTTCTCCATGGGAATTTTCTTTAGGATCTGAGGACCATTTGGAAAAAAAAAAATTTTCAAAAACCCTGTAGGAAATGTCATTTTGAGACAGTTAAACCCGAAAAAGAAACTTTATTCAAAAACATATAACGGCTTTATTTTCCCGCCAAAAAAAAATTCCAAAAAAACCTCAAAAATAAAAAAAAATCAAAATTTTCAAAACCCGAAAATTCCCAGTAGTTTCCGAGATATAAGCATTTGAAATTTTGGCATCCACCTTCTGTTTTTCCTGTTCGCCTAGTGAATCAGACGAATTTTTTGGAATTGAAATCCGCATTTCTTGGGCATATGATTTTCTCGATAACTTAAGTCTTTTTTGAAACTTCGGCGGTAAGTATGCAATCTTTTGAGCCTCCATCACACTTTGCAATGAATAAAATTTTAATATTTCCACGGGTAAGGAAAATGGGAAAAGTGCTTCAAATAGGGGGAAAGCGTGGAATTTTCCAAGAATTTTCTCCATGGGAATTTTCTTTAGGATCTGAGGACCATTTGGAAAAAAAAATTTCAAAAACCCTGTAGGAAATGTCATTTTGAGACAGTTAAACCCGAAAAAGAAACTTTATTCAAAAACATATAACGGCTTTATTTTCCCGCCAAAATAAAAATTCAAAAAAACCTCAAAAATAAAAAAAAATAAATTTTCAAACCCAAAATTCCAGTAGTTTCCGAGATATAAGCATTTGAAATTTTGGCATCCACCTTCTGTTTTTCCTGTTCGCCTAGTGAATCAGACGAATTTTTTGGAATTGAAATCCGCATTTCTTGGGCATATGATTTTCTCGATAACTTAAGTCTTTTTTGAAACTTCGGCGGTAAGTATGCAATCTTTTGAGCCTCCATCACACTTTGCAATGAATAAAATTTTAATATTTCCACGGGTAAGGAAAATGGAAAGTGCTTCAAATAGGGGGAAAGCGTGGAATTTTCCAAGAATTTTCTCCATGGGAATTTTCTTTAGGATCTGAGGACCATTTGAAAAAAAATTTCAAAAACCTGTAGGAAATGTCATTTTGAGACAGTTAAACCCGAAAAGAAACTTTATTCAAAAACATAAACGGCTTTATTTTCCCGCCAAAATAAAATTCCAAAAAACTAAAAAATAAAAAAAATAAAATTTCAAACCGAAAATTCCAGTAGTTTCCGAGATATAAGCATTTGAAATTTTGGCATCCACCTTCTGTTTTCCTGTTCGCCTAGTGAATCAGACGAATTTTTTGGATTGAAATCCGCATTTCTTGGCATATGATTTTCTCGATAACTTAAGTCTTTTTTGAAACTTCGGCGGTAAGTATGCAATCTTTTGAGCCTCCATCACACTTTGCAATGAATAAAATTTTAATATTTCCACGGGTAAGGAAAATGGAAAGTGCTTCAAATAGGGGGAAGCGTGGAATTTTCCAAGAATTTTCTCCATGGAATTTTCTTTAGGATCTGAGGACCATTTGGAAAAAAAATTTCAAAACCCTGTAGGAAATGTCATTTTGAGACAGTTAACCCGAAAAAGAAACTTTATTCAAAAACATATAACGGCTTTATTTTCCCGCCAAAATAAAAATTCCAAAAAAACTAAAAAATAAAAAAAAAAAAATTCAAAACCCGAAAATTCCCAGTAGTTTCCGAGATATAAGCATTTGAATTTTGGCATCCACCTTTGTTTTTCCTGTTCGCCTAGTGAATCAGACGAATTTTTTGGAATTGAAATCCGCATTTCTTGGGCATATGATTTTCTCGATAACTTAAGTCTTTTTTAAACTTCGGCGGTAAGTATGCAATCTTTTGAGCCTTAAAAATTTATTCGGAGAAAGGAAATAAGGGGAAGATTTCAATTTCGGATTTTTGGACTTGAAAAAAAATTTAAAACCGAATTTTAACCAAAAAATTTAAAAAGTTTTTCCCAAAAAAATCAAAAACAAAAAAAAAAAAAATTTAAACCAAATCCTTCATTTGAAATTTTGGCATCCACCTTCTGTTTTTCCTGTTCGCCTAGTGAATCAGACGAATTTTTTGGAATTGAAATCCGCATTTCTTGGGCATATGATTTTCTCGATAACTTAAGTCTTTTTTGAAACTTCGGCGGTAAGTATGCAATCTTTTGAGCCTCCATCACACTTTGCAATGAATAAAATTTTAATATTTCCACGGGTAAGGAAAATGGGAAAAGTGCTTCAAATAGGGGGAAAGCGTGGAATTTTCCAAGAATTTTCTCCATGGGAATTTTCTTTAGGATCTGAGGAACCATTTGGAAAAAAAAATTTTCAAAAACCCTGTAGGAAATGTCATTTTGAGACAGTTAAACCCGAAAAAGAAACTTTATTCAAAAACATATAACGGCTTTATTTTCCCGCCAAAATAAAAATTCCAAAAAAACCTACAAAAATAAAAAAAAATCAAAATTTTCAAAACCCGAAAATTCCCAGTAGTTTCCGAGATATAAGCATTTGAAATTTTGGCATCCACCTTCTGTTTTTCCTGTTCGCCTAGTGAATCAGACGAATTTTTTGGAATTGAAATCCGCATTTCTTGGGCATATGATTTTCTCGATAACTTAAGTCTTTTTTGAAACTTCGGCGGTAAGTATGCAATCTTTTGAGCCTCCATCACACTTTGCAATGAATAAAATTTTAATATTTCCACGGGTAAGGAAAATGGGAAAAGTGCTTCAAATAGGGGGAAAGCGTGGAATTTTCCAAGAATTTTCTCCATGGGAATTTTCTTTAGGATCTGAGGAACCATTTGGAAAAAAAAAATTTTCAAAAACCCTGTAGGAAATGTCATTTTGAGACAGTTAAACCCGAAAAAGAAACTTTATTCAAAAACATATAACGGCTTTATTTTCCCGCCAAAATAAAAATTCCAAAAAAACCTACAAAAATAAAAAAAAATAAAATTTTCAAAACCCGAAAATTCCCAGTAGTTTCCGAGATATAAGCATTTGAAATTTTGGCATCCACCTTCTGTTTTTCCTGTTCGCCTAGTGAATCAGACGAATTTTTTGGAATTGAAATCCGCATTTCTTGGGCATATGATTTTCTCGATAACTTAAGTCTTTTTTGAAACTTCGGCGGTAAGTATGCAATCTTTTGAGCCTCCATCACACTTTGCAATGAATAAAATTTTAATATTTCCACGGGTAAGGAAAATGGGAAAAGTGCTTCAAATAGGGGGAAAGCGTGGAATTTTCCAAGAATTTTCTCCATGGGAATTTTCTTTAGGATCTGAGGAACCATTTGGAAAAAAAAAATTTTCAAAAACCCTGTAGGAAATGTCATTTTGAGACAGTTAAACCCGAAAAAGAAACTTTATTCAAAAACATATAACGGCTTTATTTTCCCGCCAAAATAAAAATTCCAAAAAAACCTACAAAAATAACAAAAAAATCAAAATTTTCAAAACCCGAAAATTCCCAGTAGTTTCCGAGATATAAGCATTTGGAATTTTGGCATCCACCTTCTGTTTTTCCTGTTCGCCTAGTGAATCAGACGAATTTTTTGGAATTGAAATCCGCATTTCTTGGGCATATGATTTTCTCGATAACTTAAGTCTTTTTTAAACTTCGGCGGTAAGTATGCAATCTTTTGAGCCTCCATCACACTTTGCAATTGAATAAAAATTTTAATATTTCCACGGGTAAGGAAAATGGGAAAAGTGCTTCAAATAGGGGGAAAACGTGGATTTTCCCATGAATTTTCTGCATGAGAATTTTCTTTAGGATCTGAGGAACCATTTAAGAAAAAAAAAAGTCAAAAACCCTGTAGGAAATGTCATTTGGAAATATTAAAATTTTATTCATTGCATAGTGTGATGGAGGCTCCAAAAGATTGCATACTTACCGCCGAAGTTTCAAAAAAGACTTAAGTTATCGAGAAAATCATATGCCCAAGAATGCGGATTTCAATTCCAAAAAATTCGTCTGATTCACTAGGCGAACAGGAAAAAACAGAAGGTGGATGCCAAAATTCAAATGCTTATATCTCTGAAACTACTGGGAATTTTCGGGTTTTGAAAATTTTGATTTTTTTGTTATTTTTTGAAGTTTTTTTGGAATTTTTATTTTGGCGGGAAAATAAAGCCGTTATATGTTTTTGAATAAAGTTTCTTTTTCGGGTTTAACTGTCTCAAAATGACATTTCCTACAGGGTTTTTGAAAAATTTTTTTTTTCCAAATAGTTCCTCAGATCCAAAAGAAAAAAATTCCCATGGAGAAAATTCTGGATAATTCCACGCTTTCCCCCTATTTGAAGCACTTTTCCCATTTTCCTTACCCGTGGAAATATTAAAATTTTATTCATTGCAAAAGTGTGATGGAGGCCCAAAAGATTGCATACTTACCGCCGAAAGTTTCAAAAAAGACTTAAGTTATCGAGAAAATCATATGCCAAGAAATGCGGATTTCAATTCCAAAAAATTCGTCTGATTCACTAGGCGAACGGAAAAACAGAAGGTGGATGCCAAAATTTCAAATGCTTATATCTCGGAAACTACTGGGAATTTTCGGGTTTTGAAAATTTTGATTTTTTTGTTTTTTTTGAAGTTTTTTTGGAATTTTTATTTTGGCGGGAAAATAAAGCCGTTATATGTTTTTGAATAAAGTTTCTTTTTCGGGTTTAACTGTCTCAAAATGACATTTCCTACAGGGTTTTTGAAAATTTTTTTTTTCCAAATGGTTCCTCAGATCCTAAAGAAAATTCCCATGGAGAAAATTCTTGGAAATTCCACGCTTTCCCCCTATTTAAAGCACTTTTCCCATTTTCCTTACCCGTGGAAATATTAAATTTTATTCATTGCAAAGTGTGATGGAGGCCCAAAAGATTGCATACTTACCGCCGAAGTTTCAAAAAAGACTTAAGTTATCGAGAAAATCATATGCCCAAGAAATGCGGATTTCAATTCCAAAAAATTCGTCTGATTCACTAGGCGAACAGGAAAAACAGAAGGTGGATGCAAAAATTTCAAATGCTTATATCTCGGAAACTACTGGGAATTTTCGGGTTTTGAAAATTTTGATTTTTTTTTGTTATTTTTGAAGTTTTTTTGGAATTTTCATTTTGGCGGGAAAATAAAGCCGTATATATGTTTTTGAATAAAGTTTCTTTTTCGGGTTTAACTGTCTCAAAATGACATTTCCTACAGGGTTTTTGAAAATTTTTTTTTTTCAAATGGTTCCTCAGATCCTAAAAAAATTCCCATGGAGAAAATTCTTGGAAAATTCCACGCTTTCCCCCTATTTAAAGCACTTTTCCCATTTTCCTTACCCGTGGAAATATTAAAATTTTATTCATTGCAAAGTGTGATGGAGGCCCAAAAGATTGCATACTTACCGCCGAAGTTTCAAAAAAGACTTAAGTTATCGAGAAAATCATATGCCCAAGAAATGCGGATTTCAATTCAAAAAATTCGTCTGATTCACTAGGCGAACAGGAAAAACAGAAGGTGGATGCCAAAATTTCAAATGCTTATATCTCGGAAACTACTGGGAATTTTCGGGTTTTGAAAATTTTGATTTTTTTGTTATTTTTTGAAGTTTTTTTGGAATTTTCATTTTGGCGGGAAAATAAAGCCGTTATATGTTTTTGAATAAAGTTTCTTTTTCGGGTTTAACTGTCTCATAATGACATTTCCTACAGGGTTTTTGAAATTTTTTTTTTCCAAATGGTTCCTCAGATCCTAAAGAAAATTCCCATGGAGAAAATTCTTGGAAAATTCCACGCTTTCCCCCCTATTTGAAGCACTTTTCCCATTTTCCTTACCCGTGGAAATATTAAATTTTATTTCATTGCAAAGTGTGATGGAGGCCCAAAAGATTGCATACTTACCGCCGAAGTTTCAAAAAAAGACTTAAGTTATCGAGAAAATCATATGCCCAAGAAATGCGGATTTCAATTCCAAAAAATTCGTCTGATTCACTAGGCGAACAGGAAAAACAGAAGGTGGATGCCAAATTTCAAATGCTTATATCTCGGAAACTACTGGGAATTTTCGTGGGTTTTGAAAATTTTGATTTTTTTGTTATTTTTTGAAGTTTTTTTGGATTTTTCATTTTGGCGGGAAAATAAAGCCGTTATATGTTTTTGAATAAAGTTCTTTTTCGGGTTTAACTGTCTCAAAATGACATTTCCTACAGGGTTTTTAAAATTTTTTTTTTCCAAATGGTTCCTCAGATCCTAAAGAAAATTCCCATGGAGAAAATTCTTGGAAAATTCCACGCTTTCCCCTATTTTGAAGCACTTTTTCCATTTTCCTTACCCGTGGAAATATTAAAATTTTATTCATTGCAAAGTGTGATGGAGGCCAAAAGATTGCATACTTACCGCCGAAGTTTCAAAAAAGACTTAAGTTATCGAGAAAATCATATGCCCAAGAAATGCGGATTTCAATTCCAAAAAATTCGTCTGATTCACTAGGCGAACAGGAAAAACAGAAGGTGGATGCCAAATTTCAAATGCTTATATCTCGGAAACTACTGGGAATTTTCGGGTTTTGAAAATTTTGATTTTTTTGTTATTTTTTGAAGTTTTTTTGGAATTTTCATTTTGGCGGGAAAATAAAGCCGTTATATGTTTTTGAATAAAGTTTCTTTTTCGGGTTTACTGTCTCAAAATGACATTTCCTACAGGGTTTTTGAAAATTTTTTTTTCCAAATGGTTCCTCAGATCCTAAAGAAAATTCCCATGGAGAAAATTCTTGGAAAATTCCACGCTTTCCCCTATTTGAAGCACTTTTCCCATTTTCCTTACCCGTGGAAATATTAAAATTTTATTCATTGCAAAGTGTGATGGAGGCCCAAAAGATTGCATACTTACCGCCGAAGTTTCAAAAAAGACTTAAGTTATCGAGAAAATCATATGCCCAAGAAATGCGGATTTCAATTCCAAAAAATTCGTCTGATTCACTAGGCGAACAGGAAAAACAGAAGGTGGATGCCAAAATTTCAAATGCTTATATCTCGGAAACTACTGGGAATTTTCGGGTTTTGAAAATTTTTGATTTTTTTTGTTATTTTTTGAAGTTTTTTTGGAATTTTTCATTTTGGCGGGAAAATAAAGCCGTTATATGTTTTTGAATAAAGTTTCTTTTTCGGGTTTAACTGTCTCAAAATGACATTTCCTACAGGGTTTTTGAAAATTTTTTTTTTCCAAATGGTTCCTCAGATCCTAAAGAAAATTCCCATGGAGAAAAATTCTTGGAAAATTCCACGCTTTCCCCCTATTTGAAGCACTTTTCCCATTTTCCTTACCCGTGGAAATATTAAAATTTTATTCATTGCAAAGTGTGATGGAGGCCCAAAAGATTGCATACTTACCGCCGAAGTTTCAAAAAAAGACTTAAGTTATCGAGAAAATCATATGCCCAAGAAATGCGGATTTCAATTCCAAAAAATTCGTCTGATTCACTAGGCGAACAGGAAAAAACAGAGGTGGATGCCAAAATTTTCAAATGCTTATATCTCGGAAACTACTGGGAATTTTGGGTTTTGAAAATTTTGATTTTTTTGTTATTTTTTGAAGTTTTTTTGGAAATTTTCATTTTGGCGGGAAAATAAAAGCCGTTTATATGTTTTTGAAATAAAGTTTCTTTTTCGGGTTTAACTGTCTCAAAATGACATTTCCTACAGGTTTTGAAAATTTTTTTTTTCCAAATGGTTCCTCAGATTCTAAAGAAAATTCCCATGGAGAAAATTCTTGGAAAATTCCACGCTTTCCCCCTATTTGAAGCACTTTTCCCATTTTCCTTACCCGTGGAAATATTAAAATTTTATTCATTGCAAAGTGTGATGGAGGCCAAAAGATTGCATACTTACCGCCGAAGTTTCAAAAAGACTTAAGTTATCGAGAAAATCATATGCCCAAGAAATGCGGATTTCAATTCCAAAAAATTCGTCTGATTCACTAGGCGAACAGGAAAAACAGAAGGTGGATGCCAAAATTTCAAATGCTTATATCTCGGAAACTACTGGGAATTTTCGGGTTTTGAAAATTTTTTTTTTTTTTTGTTATTTTTGAAGTTTTTTTGGAATTTTCATTTTGGCGGGAAAATAAAGCCGTTATATGTTTTTGAATAAAGTTTCTTTTTCGGTTTTAACTGTCTCAAAATGACATTTCCTACAGGGTTTTTAAAAATTTTTTTTTTCCAAATGGTTCCTCAGATCCTAAAGAAAATTCCCATGGAGAAAATTCTTGGAAAATTCCACGCTTTCCCCCTATTTGAAGCACTTTTCCCATTTTCCTTACCCGTGGAAATATTAAAATTTTATTCATTGCAAAGTGTGATGGAGGCCCAAAAGATTGCATACTTACCGCCGAAGTTTCAAAAAAGACTTAAGTTATCGAGAAAATCATATGCCCAAGAAATGCGGATTTCAATTCCAAAAAATTCGTCTGATTCACTAGGCGAACAGGAAAAAACAGAAGGTGGATGCCAAAATTTCAAATGCTTATATCTCGGAAACTACTGGGAATTTTCGGGTTTTGAAAATTTTGATTTTTTTTTTTTTTTTGAAGTTTTTTTGGAATTTTCATTTTGGCGGGAAAATAAAGCGTTTATGTTTTTGAATAAAGTTTCTTTTTCGGGTTTAACTGTCTCAAAATGACATTTCCTACAGGGTTTTTGAAAATTTTTTTTTTCCAAATGGTTCCTCAGATCCTAAAGAAAATTCCCATGGAGAAAAATTCTTGGAAAATTCCACGCTTTCCCCCTATTTGAAGCACTTTTCCCATTTTCCTTACCGTGGAAATATTAAAATTTTATTCATTGCAAAGTGTGATGGAGGCCCAAAAGATTGCATACTTACCGCCGAAGTTTCAAAAAAGACTTAAGTTATCGAGAAAATCATATGCCCAAGAAATGCGGATTTCAATTCCAAAAAATTCGTCTGATTCACTAGGCGAACAGGAAAAACAGAAGGTGGATGCCAAAATTTCAAATGCTTATATCTCGGAAACTACTGGGAATTTTCGGGTTTTGAAAATTTTGATTTTTTTTGTTATTTTTTGAAGTTTTTTTGGAATTTTCATTTTGGCGGGAAAATAAAGCCGTTATATGTTTTTGAATAAAGTTTCTTTTTCGGGTTTAACTGTCTCAAAATGACATTTCCTACAGGGTTTTTGAAAATTTTTTTTTTTCCAAATGGTTCCTCAGATCCTAAAGAAAATTCCCATGGAGAAAATTCTTGGAAAATTCCACGCTTTCCCCCTATTTGAAGCACTTTTCCCATTTTCCTTACCCGTGGAAATATTAAAATTTTATTCATTGCAAAGTGTGATGGAGGCCCAAAAGATTGCATACTTACCGCCGAAGTTTCAAAAAAGACTTAAGTTATCGAGAAAATCATATGCCCAAGAAATGCGGATTTCAATTCCAAAAAATTCGTCTGATTCACTAGGCGAACAGGAAAAACAGAAGGTGGATGCCAAAATTTCAAATGCTTATATTCTCGGAAACTACTGGGAATTTTCGGGTTTTGAAAATTTTGATTTTTTTGTTATTTTTTGAAGTTTTTTTGGAATTTTCATTTTGGCGGGAAAATAAAGCCGTTATATGTTTTTGAATAAAGTTTCTTTTTCGGGTTTTAACTGTCTCAAAATGACATTTCCTACAGGGTTTTTGAAATTTTTTTTTTCCAAATGGTTCCTCAGATCCTAAAGAAAATTCCCATGGAGAAAAATTCTTGGAAAATTCCACGCTTTCCCCCTATTTGAAGCACTTTTCCCATTTTCCTTACCCGTGGAAATATTAAAATTTTATTCATTGCAAAGTGTGATGGAGGCCCAAAAGATTGCATACTTACCGCCGAAGTTTCAAAAAAGACTTAAGTTATCGAGAAAATCATATGCCAAGAAATGCGGATTTCAATTCAAAAAATTCGTCTGATTCACTAGGCGAACAGGAAAAAACAGAAGGTGGATGCCAAAATTTCAAATGCTTATATCTCGGAAACTACTGGGAATTTTCGGGTTTTGAAAATTTTGATTTTTTTGTTATTTTTTGAAGTTTTTTTGGAATTTTCATTTTGGCGGGAAAATAAAGCCGTTATATGTTTTTGAATAAAGTTTCTTTTTCGGGTTTAACTGTCTCAAAATGACATTTCCTACAGGGTTTTTGAAAATTTTTTTTTTTCAAATGGTTCCTCAGATCCTAAAGAAAATTCCCATGGAGAAAATTCTTGGAAAATTCCACGCTTTCCCCCTATTTGAAGCACTTTTCCCATTTTCCTTACCCGTGGAAATATTAAAATTTTATTCATTGCAAAGTGTGATGGAGGCCCAAAAGATTGCATACTTACCGCCGAAGTTTCAAAAAAGACTTAAGTTATCGAGAAAATCATATGCCCAAGAAATGCGGATTTCAATTCCAAAAAAATTCGTCTGATTCACTAGGCGAACAGGAAAAACAGAAGGTGGATGCCAAATTTCAAATGCTTATATCTCGGAAACTACTGGGAATTTTCGGGTTTTGAAAATTTTGATTTTTTGTTATTTTTTGAAGTTTTTTTGGAATTTTCATTTTGGCGGGAAAATAAAGCCGTTATATGTTTTTGAATAAAGTTTCTTTTTCGGGTTTAACTGTCTCAAAATGACATTTCCTACAGGGTTTTTAAAAAATTTTTTTTTCCAAATGGTTCCTCAGATCCTAAAGAAAATTCCCATGGAGAAAATTCTTGGAAAATTCCACGCTTTCCCCCTATTTGAAGCACTTTTCCCATTTTCCTTACCCGTGGAAATATTAAAATTTTATTCATTGCAAAGTGTGATGGAGGCCCAAAAGATTGCATACTTACCGCCGAAGTTTCAAAAAAGACTTAAGTTATCGAGAAAATCATATGCCAAGAAATGCGGATTTCAATTCCAAAAAATTCGTCTGATTCACTAGGCGAACAGGAAAAACAGAAGGTGGATGCCAAAATTTCAAATGCTTATATCTCGGAAACTACTGGGAATTTTCGGGTTTTGAAAATTTTGATTTTTTTGTTATTTTTTGAAGTTTTTTTGGAATTTTCATTTTGGCGGGAAAATAAAGCCGTTATATGTTTTTGAATAAAGTTTCTTTTTCGGGTTTAACTGTCTCAAAATGACATTTCCTACAGGGTTTTTGAAAATTTTTTTTTTCCAAATGGTTCCTCAGATCCTAAAGAAAATTCCCATGGAGAAAATTCTTGGAAAATTCCACGCTTTCCCCCTATTTGAAGCACTTTTCCCATTTTCCTTACCGTGGAAATATTAAAATTTTATTCATTGCAAAGTGTGATGGAGGCCCAAAAGATTGCATACTTACCGCCGAAGTTTCAAAAAAGACTTAAGTTATCGAGAAAATCATATGCCCAAGAAATGCGGATTTCAATTCCAAAAAATTCGTCTGATTCACTAGGCGAACAGGAAAAAACAGAAGGTGGATGCCAAAATTTCAAATGCTTATATCTCGGAAACTACTGGGAATTTTCGGGTTTTGAAAATTTTGATTTTTTTGTTATTTTTTGAAGTTTTTTTGGAATTTTCATTTTGGCGGGAAAATAAAGCCGTTATATGTTTTTGATATAAAGTTTCTTTTTCGGGTTTAACTGTCTCAAAATGACATTTCCTACAGGGTTTTTGAAAATTTTTTTTTTCCAAATGGTTCCTCAGATCCTAAAGAAAATTCCCATGGAGAAAATTCTTGGAAAATTCCACGCTTTCCCCCTATTTGAAGCATTTTCCCATTTCCTTACCCGTGGAATATTAAAATTTTATTCATTGCAAAGTGTGATGGAGGCCAAAAAGATTGCATACTTACCGCCGAAGTTTCAAAAAAGACTTAAGTTATCGAGAAAATCATATGCCCAAGAAATGCGGATTTCAATTCCAAAAAATTCGTCTGATTCACTAGGCGAACAGGAAAAAACAGAAGGTGGATGCCAAAATTTCAAATGCTTATATCTCGGAAACTACTGGGAATTTTCGGGGTTTTGAAAATTTTGATTTTTTTGTTATTTTTTGAAGTTTTTTTTGGAATTTTCATTTTGGCGGGAAAATAAAGCCGTTATATGTTTTTGAATAAAGTTTCTTTTTCGGGTTTAACTGTCTCAAATGACATTTCCTACAGGGTTTTTGAAAATTTTTTTTTTCCAAATGGTTCCTGATCCTAAAGAAAATTCCCATGGAGAAAAATTCTTGGAAAATTCCACGCTTTCCCCTATTTGAAGCACTTTCCCATTTTCCTTACCCGTGGAAATATTAAAATTTTATTCATTGCAAAGTGTGATGGAGGCCCAAAAGATTGCATACTTACCGCCGAAGTTGTTTATGAAATCATTGCAAGAAATGGGGATTTCGTCCATGCTCTTGATCCCAGAAACAGAGGTTCAAATTTCCGGCACAGGCGAAAACGGATTTGAATGTAATGTTTTTGCCTAGCATGGTTTTTTTAAATTCTTCATGTTAGGGCACATTACATTAAAAAGACAATACACTCACAAAAACAACAGAAAACCTCAAATGGTTTCACAATGGGCAAATTAAACGGCCTAAGTGGCAGCCACTTCAACCTACCTACCTATTACCGCCGCCGAAGTTTCAAAAAAAGACTTAAGTTATCGAGAAAATCATATGCCAAGAAAATGCGGATTTCAATTCCAAAAAATTCGTCTGATTCACTAGGCGACGAACAGGAAAACAGAAGGTGGATGCCAAAATTTCAAATGCTTATATCTCGGAAACTACTGGGAATTTTCGGGGTTTTGAAAATTTTGATTTTTTTGTTATTTTTGAAGTTTTTTTGGAATTTTCATTTTGGCGGGAAAATAAAGCCGTTATATGTTTTTGAATAATAAAGTTTCTTTTTCGGGTTTAACTGTCTCAAAATGACATTTCCTACAGGGTTTTTTGAAAATTTTTTTTTTCCAAATGGTTCCTCAGATCCTAAAGAAAATTCCCATGGAGAAAATTCTTGGAAAATTCCACGCTTTCCCCCTATTTGAAGAAGCACTTTTCCCATTTTCCTTACCCGTGGGAAATATTAAAATTTTATTCATTGCAAAGTGTGATGGAGGCCCAAAAGATTGCATACTTACCGCCGAAGTTTCAAAAAAGACTTAAGTTATCGAGAAAATCATATGCCCAAGAAATGCGGATTTCAATTCCAAAAATTCGTCTGATTCACTAGGCGAACAGGAAAAACAGAAGGTGGATGCCAAAATTTCAAATGCTTATATCTCGGAAACTACTGGGAATTTTCGGGTTTTGAAAATTTTGATTTTTTTGTTATTTTTTGAAGTTTTTTTGGAATTTTCATTTTGGCGGGAAATAAAGCCGTTATATGTTTTTGAATAAAGTTTCTTTTTCGGGTTTAACTGTCTCAAAATGACATTTCCTACAGGGTTTTTGAAAATTTTTTTTTTTCCAAATGGTTCCTCAGATCCTAAAGAAAATTCCCATGGAGAAAATTCTTGGAAAATTCCACGCTTTCCCCCTATTTGAAGCACTTTTCCCATTTTCCTTACCCGTGGAAATATTAAAATTTTATTCATTGCAAAGTGTGATGGAGGCCCAAAAGATTGCATACTTACCGCCGAAGTTTCAAAAAAGACTTAAGTTATCGAGAAAATCATATGCCCAAGAAATGCGGATTTCAATTCCAAAAAATTCGTCTGATTCACTAGGCGAACAGGAAAAACAGAAGGTGGATGCCAAAATTTCAAATGCTTATATCTCGGAAACTACTGGGAATTTTCGGGTTTTGAAAATTTTGATTTTTTTGTTATTTTTTGAAGTTTTTTTGGAATTTTCATTTTGGCGGGAAAATAAAGCCGTTATATGTTTTTGAATAAAGTTTCTTTTTCGGGTTTAACTGTCTCAAAATGACATTTCCTACAGGGTTTTTGAAATTTTTTTTTTTCCAAATGGTTCCTCAGATCCTAAAGAAAATTCCCATGGAGAAAATTCTTGGAAAATTCCACGCTTTCCCCCTATTTGAAGCACTTTTCCCATTTTCCTTACCCGTGGAAATATTAAAATTTTATTCATTGCAAAGTGTGATGGAGGCCCAAAAGATTGCATACTTACCGCCGAAGTTTCAAAAAAGACTTAAGTTATCGAGAAAATCATATGCCCAAGAAATGCGGATTTCAATTCCAAAAAAATCGTCTGATTCACTAGGCGAACAGGAAAAACAGAAGGTGGATGCCAAAATTTCAAATGCTTATATCTCGGAAACTACTGGGAATTTTCGGGTTTTGAAAATTTTGATTTTTTTTTTATTTTTTGAAGTTTTTTTGGAATTTTCATTTTGGCGGAAAATAAAGCCGTTATATGTTTTTGAATAAAGTTTCTTTTTTCGGGTTTAACTGTCTCAAAATGACATTTCCTACAGGGTTTTTGAAAATTTTTTTTTCCAAATGGTTCCTCAGATCCTAAAAAAAAATTCCCATGGAGAAAATTCTTGGAAAATTCCACGCTTTCCCCCTATTTGAAGCACTTTTCCATTTTCCTTAGTCATATGCCCGAGAAATGCGGATTTCATTACAAAAATTCTTCTGGTTCACCAGGCGAACAGGAAAAGCAGAAGGTGGATGCCAAAACTTCAAATGCTTATATCTCGGAAACTACTGGGAGTTTTGAAATTTTGGTTTTTTTTTGGTTATTTTCTGAAGTTTTTTTGGAATATTTTTTTTTGGCGGGAAAATAAAGAAGTTATATGTTTTTGAATAATGTAGGTTTCCGGGTTTAACTGTTTCAAAATGACATTCCTACAGGGTTTTTGAAAAATGTTTTTCCTGAATGGTTCCTCAGATCCTAAAGAAAATTCCCATGAAGAAAATTCCTGGAAAATTCAACATTTTTCCCACTATTAGAAGCACTTTTTTTATTTTTCCATACCCAAAGAAATATTTAAAATTTCTTCGTTGCAAAGTGGGTTGGAGGTGCAAAAGATTGCGTTCCTACCGGTGAAGTTTCAAAAAGACTATCCTTTCAATGTTTCATATTAAAGATGTCAATTTAATTTTTCTTAATTTATTGGCCATAAAAAAAACAATTTTTTTCTTACATTTATGATTAAAATTATTTTGACAATAACAATCACAATTTCATAGAGCACAGTTATTTAACAGAGTTACAAATATTTACATGTACTGTATAATTTTTATTTGAAAACTTAACTTTGAGTAATTCCGATAATTTTTTTCCAGATCCGTTAGATTTCGCTCATTTTCCTCGGAGTTTGAGAGGTTCAGGTCCTCCTTTTGTTTTAATTTTCCCTGCTCTTCTTCATCCTCATCGTTCTACAGAACCTCTCGCTAGCGTTTGGTTTGATAGATTTCTGTAAAAAAGAAAAATAAATTTAAAAAAATGAAAAAAACGGAAAGAATTAAAATGTGCAATTAAATGGTGTTAACGAATTAATAAATTTGATTTTTATGAAAGTTTTTTATTGAAATATATTGTAAAAATCAATGGAATAGAATCGATCATTTAAAAAATATCATAAGCCACTAGAACTGAATTCGTACTCAAACCAATGACTTTCAACGGACCTTTTTATCCTTAAATCGTTATTAAGGAGAAAGGAATGTTTAAGCTTATGTGTTCTTTTCCTAAAATAGGTACGCATCTACCTTCAAGGTACCGTTCATAGCCATAAATTGTCCCGGCTGGAAATTCTACGTCGGCACCGGCTAGGCGCTAGCTGGTTTATATCTTGGGCTTAGCTAGTAAAAACCAGCTAGCGCCTTCCTAGTTTGTTAATGCTTCGGCTAGTGATTTCTGGCTAGCGATTAGGTCATATGTCAATCACTTTGTTTTACAATAAAATTTATTTGCACGTCCCTTGACGGGGTATTGGTTAAAGTTCTCACATGGTTCGCACCCTCATTGATTACGATATCGCCTCTGCACAAAGCTGACGCTCAACACAAAGTACTCGCTTTATATATCCACGAATTTAAACTAAGTGAGAATTATAAAAAAAAGTTTTGTCTCAAATTTTCTCTCTGGGTTCTAGCTAGGCCTTCGTTAGCGCTATGCTAAATTTATCAAGTCGGGAAAATCTAGCTAGGCGCTAGCTAGCGCCAGGCTTGAGTTTTCTATCTGGGCTTTACCTAGAGAAAACTAGGCCCTGTCTAGATTATCTAGTCATCGCCCCTATAGGGGCGGTTCTAGCTAGGCGCTAGCTAGGATTCTAAAATATTTGCTGCAATAGCATACAAATGTGACCGTATTTCTGATTGGTAATTTGTTACATAAAAAAACTAGGTCCTCGGCCAACGGCTATTGAACTGGCAGACCATAACATTCTCACTTATTTTAAGCACATAGAAATTGGAGTAAATTAAGAGCGCGTGCCAGCTTCAGGAGTTTTTTTTTATTACTGAAAACTAAAAGGATTCGATGCCATATGTGCTCACGATACGATTTCAAATGAGGAATAAATTAAAACTTTTTTTAATATGCAAATGGAGTGGATTAAAAGAATGAATGCGAGTTTAAAGCACGCATGCCTAACGAACCAGTTGGACATGTTCCGAGTGGGAATAACAAAAGAACGAAACAACTTACTTTTTTCTGGCAGTCAAACGAGTCGCGTTGAGTCAGGAAAAGCGGGGCGGGGGGGGAGAATGCGTTTTCCCAGCGAATTTTCCCGCGCTCATTCGTAAAAACTGTGAACGACTGCGTTAATGTGTGCCAGGTCTCGAGGCGATTTTTCCATCCGAATACCAATGTACATACATACATCTGTCGATGCATATGTATGTACGTATGTACGAACATTTTCCATCTATTTGGTCTTTATTGTTGCCTTAAAAGTGTGCCACATTGGGATGGAATCGGGTTTATCGTTCAGTATTCTCTTTATGCGGCATTTTGGCATCGAAATCAGAAACAAAATGACGAAAATCCGAATTTCATCCCTCGGGCAGCGATTTCGATGCGTTCCATTTATTTTTTTATTTTTTTTTTTCATTTTTTTCGATCATTGTCTTTTTTTTGGGTTTTATTTGTTTTCTTTCAATTCTAACCAAAGTCCCCAGACGTTTTTTCGCGATGAGCGATGCTGAAGTCATGGCAATGCGTTCCGCAAGAGATTTTTCCTTTTCGGCTCGACTACACGCGCCCGAATGGATTGTGGCGTTGGTCGTGGGTGGTGCAAATTCTGCATTCCAGCAACGCGTATATCTCGGAAACTACTGGGAATTTTCGGGTTTTGAAAATTTTGATTTTTTTTTTATTTTTTGAAGTTTTTTTGGAATTTTCATTTTGGCGGGAAAATAAAGCCGTTATATGTTTTTGAATAAAGTTTCTTTTTCGGGTTTAACTGTCTCAAAATGACATTTCCTACAGGGTTTTTGAAAATTTTTTTTTTCCAAATGGTTCCTCAGATCCTAAAGAAAATTCCCATGGAGAAAATTCTTGGAAAATTCCACGCTTTCCCCCTATTTGAAGCACTTTTCCCATTTTCCTTACCCGTGGAAATATTAAAATTTTATTCATTGCAAAGTGTGATGGAGGCCCAAAAGATTGCATACTTACCGCCGAAGTTTCAAAAAAGACTTAAGTTATCGAGAAAATCATATGCCCAAGAAATGCGGATTTCAATTCCAAAAAATTCGTCTGATTCACTAGGCGAACAGGAAAAACAGAAGGTGGATGCCAAAATTTCAAATGCTTATATCTCGGAAACTACTGGGAATTTTCGGGTTTTGAAAATTTTGATTTTTTTTTTATTTTTTGAAGTTTTTTTGGAATTTTCATTTTGGCGGGAAAATAAAGCCGTTATATGTTTTTGAATAAAGTTTCTTTTTCGGGTTTAACTGTCTCAAAATGACATTTCCTACAGGGTTTTTGAAAATTTTTTTTTTCCAAATGGTTCCTCAGATCCTAAAGAAAATTCCCATGGAGAAAATTCTTGGAAAATTCCACGCTTTCCCCCTATTTGAAGCACTTTTCCCATTTTCCTTAGTCATATGCCCGAGAAATGCGGATTTCATTACAAAAATTCTTCTGGTTCACCAGGCGAACAGGAAAAGCAGAAGGTGGATGCCAAAATTTCAAGTCGTTATATCTCGGAAACTACTGGGAATTTTGAATTTTGGTTTTTTGGTTATTTTCTGAAGTTTTTTTGGAATATTTTTTTTTGGCGGGAAAATAAAGAAGTTATATGTTTTTGAATAATGTAGGTTTCCGGGTTTAACTGTTTCAAAATGACATTTCCTACAGGGTTTTTGAAAAATGTTTTTCCCTGAATGGTTCCTCAGATCCTAAAGAAAATTCCCATGAAGAAAATTCCTGGAAAATTCAACATTTTCCCACTATTAGAAGCATTTTTTTTATTTTCCATACCCAAAGAAATATTTAAAATTTCTTCGTTGCAAAGTGGGTTGGAGGTGCAAAAGATTGCGTTCCTACCGGTGAAGTTTCAAAAAAGACTATCCTTTCAATGTTTCATATTAAAAGATGTCAATTTAATTTTTCTTAATTTATTGGCCATAAAAAAACAATTTTTTTCTTACATTTATGATTAAAATTATTTTGACAATAACAATCACAATTTCATAGAGCACAGTTATTTAACAGAGTTACAAATATTTACATGTACTGTATAATTTTTATTTGAAAACTTAACTTTGAGTAATTCCGATAATTTTGTTCCAGATCCGTTAGATTTCGCTCATTTCCTCGGAGTTTGAGAGGTTCAGGTCCTCCTTTTGTTTAATTTTCCCTGCTCTTCTTTCATCCTCATCGTTCTACAGAACCTCTCGCTAGCGTTTGGTTTGATAGATTCTGTAAAAAAGAAAATAAATTTAAAAAAATGAAAAAAACGGAAAGAATTAAAATGTGCAATTAAATGGTGTTAACGAATTAATAAATTTGATTTTTATGAAAGTTTTTTATTGAAATATATTGTAAAATCAATGGAATAGAATCGATCATTTAAAAAATATCATAAGCCACTAGAACTGAATTCGTACTCAAACCAATGACTTTCAAAGGACCTTTTTATCCTTAAATCGTTATTAAGGAGAAAGGAATGTTTAAGCTTATGTGTTCTTTTCCTAAAATAGGTACGCATCTACCTTCAAGGTACCGTTCATAGCCATAAATTGTCCCGGCTGGAAATTCTACGTCGGCACCGGCTAGGCGCTAGCTGGTTTATATCTTGGGCTTAGCTAGTAAAAACCAGCTAGCGCCTTCCTAGTTTGTTAATGCTTCGGCTAGTGATTTCTGGCTAGCGATTAGGTCATATGTCAATCACTTTGTTTTACATAAAAATTTATTTGCACGTCCCCTTGACGGGGTATTGGTTAAAGTTCTCACATGGTTCGCACCTCATTGATTACGATATCGCCTCTGCACAAAGCTGACGCTCAACACAAAGTACTCGCTTTATATATCCACGAATTTAAACTAAGTGAGAATTATAAAAAAAAGTTTTGTCTCAAATTTTCTCTCTGGGTTCTAGCTAGGCCTTCGTTAGCGCTATGCTAAATTTATCAAGTCGGGAAAATCTAGCTAGGCGCTAGCTAGCGCCAGGCTTGAGTTTTCTATCTGGGCTTTACCTAGAGAAAACTAGGCCCTGTCTAGATTATTCTAGTCATCGCCCCTATAGGGGCGGTTCTAGCTAGGCGCTAGCTAGGATTCTAAAATATTTGCTGCAATAGCATACAAATGTGACCGTATTTCTGATTGGTAATTTGTTACATAAAAAACTAGGTCCTCGGCCAACGGCTATTGAACTGGCAGACCATAACATTCTCACTTATTTTAAGCACATAGAAATTGGAGTAAATTAAGAGCGCGTGCCAGCTTCAGGAGTTTTTTTTATTACTGAAAACTAAAAGGATTCGATGCCATATGTGCTCACGATACGATTTCAAATGAGGAATAAATTAAAACTTTTTTAATATGCAAATGGGAGTGGATTAAAAGAATTGAATGCGAGTTTAAAGCACGCATGCCTAACGAACCAGTTGGACATGTTCCGAGTGGGAATAACAAAAGAACGAAACAACTTACTTTTTTCTGGCAGTCAAACGAGTCGCGTTGAGTCAGGAAAAGCGGGGCGGGGGGAGAATGCGTTTTCCCAGCGAATTTTCCGCGCTCATTCGTAAAAACTGTGAACGACTGCGTTAAGTGTGCCAGGTCTCGAGGCGATTTTCCATCCGAATACCAATGTACATACATACATCTGTCGATGCATATGTATGTACGTATGTACGAACATTTTCCATTCTATTTGGTCTTTATTGTTGCCTTAAAAGTGTGCCACATTGGGATGGAATCGGGTTTATCGTTCAGTATTCTCTTTATGCGGCATTTTGGCATCGAAATCAGAAACAAAAAGACGAAAATCCGAATTTCATCCCCTCGGGCAGCGATTTCGATGCGTTCCATTTATTTATTTATTTTTTTTTTTTCATTTTTTCGATCATTGTTTTTTGGTTTTATTTGTTTTCTTTCAATTCTAACCAAAGTCCCCAGACGTTTTTAGCGATGAGCGATGCTGAAGTCATGGCAATGCGTTCCGCAAGAGATTTTCCTTTTCGGCTCGACACGCGCCCGAATGGATTGTGGCGTTGGTCGTGGTGGTGCAAATTCTGCATTCCAGCAACGCGCGCACTTTCCACGCTTCACGATTTTCACGATGAAGCACACAAACATGCACACTCATTCACACACAAACGCAAACGTACTCACACGTTGGCAATGAATTATGCCGCTAACGCAGCGGAAATGGAAATAGCAGCGGCGACAGTACACTGAGAAAAAATTCAACCAAAAAAATGGTTAATTCAAAAGGAAAAACATACAAAACGGTTTCAATAAGAAATATTTTTAATTTTAACGATTTCACTTGTTGGAAAAAATAAAGATTTTTCCTTTTGAATCAACTATTTTTCAGGTTGAATTGACATGATCATTTTCGAAAATGCATTAAAATTGAAATTGTTGAACTAACCACCGACAAGAATGAAATGGCAAGATAATTTTTAAATTAAAAAAAATTTACAAAAAAAAATCCTGGTGACGTTCGCTCAGTGTATCCACGTTTTCATCCAAACGAAGAAATTCGCGTGCATCATCTGTAATTGGCACTTTGGCGTTTGGACGCTCGAAGATTGAGATATTTGAGAGTTTAGTGGAATTGACGGGAATGATTAATCAAACCATTCGATTCGAGAATTGGAAAAAAAACGTACATCCGTTCGCCTTACCCCTGAGCAGCTCAAATCAATGGCACAACAGTTCAAATGGATTTATGCTGAAATTCTTTTAAACATTCCCAATTTGTGGTGTGCCATTTTTTTGGGGGTATGAGAATAGTTGAACTTTCGGCTTAAGACGGACTCCGATCGGCAATTTGAAATTTATTTGTGGACTTTCTAGGAAACACAACTATGATCGAAGGTCCTAAATTATGGAGATCGTTGGAATGTTTTCAACTCGAATGAATGTAGCGAAATAAAGTGGGAATTTCGCGCAAAATCAGTTGAAGGCATCATCTGAAGAAGAAGCATTTGAAGTTGGAATACGAAGCATTTACTTTCGCCATGGAACTTTGGCTTTATTCAGAAAGAAAAATCGAATTTTGAGGATTTATTTGACAGCCATGATTCATGTATGACCCATTAAAGCCCATTAAAGGCACATTAAATGGGAGCCCATTTGTTTTCTATACTCTAAAGAATCTTAAAGGTTAGAGGAAAGCGTATGGGGTATGAATGGGATTTAAGGGATTTTTATAAAAGAATAAGCAGAAAGTGGGGCGAAAAAATCAATTCATTAGATATGAAATTTCGAAAAGGACTTCCCAACAATGATTTTTAATGGGTATTTCAAGGACACAAGGTCACAAGGACAACCATAAGAGGTTTCTGCAGTAAAGAAAAATTGAGGAAACCCTGAGGGAAATGTCACCATGACAAAGGCGAATTCATTCAATGACCATATACTTACATGAAATTAAAAGTAGCGGCTAATGTTTCTCACCAAAATAATTTTTCAAAAAATTCTTTAAAATGTTTTTTGAACTTTTTATAACGGTTTTGTGAATTCAAAAACTCGCCACAAATCAATGTGCCCTGAATAAAAATTTCAATTTAGTAATGACACAAACCAATTCGATAATAGTTCAGACGCAAACTGTTGGTGTAGAGATATAGCTCAGACAACACCTGGTTTGTCCAAGACGCAAACTTTTGCTATAGAGACATAGCTCAGACACAAACTGATTTGATCAAGACGCAAACGTCTGATATATAAACCTAGTTTGTGTCTGGACTAGATCTATATTCCAAAAGTTTGCGTCTAGACTAGATCTCTATACCAAAAGTTTGCGTCTGGACTAGATATACATAGCAAAAGTTTGGGAATATATATATACGAAAATACGTCCGAAAGATATATAAATCCCATGGATGTTATATTTTTCTTTTATGTAGATTGATTTGATATGTGTATTGATTTGTAGAATTCAAAACAATATTTAAAAGGCTTTGAGAACAACAAAAATTTTCAGACGTTCAAACGTTTCTTGTGCCCCAGGTTCAGAGCATCTTCTGCACCCGTCGGAGTCCGCCAGATTAAGCTTGAGCGCGTGGGCGCGAAGAAGACTGTGACCGGTTATAATACCTAGAATTGATCTACACCCTGTACGAGAAACAGTGCCGTAGCAACCATAGGGGCAAGAGGGGGATTTCCCCCCCCCCCCACGCATTTTTGTTTTTGCCCATTAAAGGTGAGATGACACTACGTGTGCAATTCACATATAATTGCTCAAAAAAATGTGTGACACATCTGAAACAAATAAAATTTGAAGCACATTTATTTGCTCAGGGTATTACACTACGTGTGCAATTCACATATAATTGCTCAAAAAAATTTGTGACACATCTGAAAAACAATTGCACACATAACATTTTCTCGCACAATATATGGACAAATCACACATTTTGATTGCGCAATGTTACTAGGTTTCGTTTTTAAAAGAATTCAATGAAAATAATGTCAAACTTTAGAGATTTCAGCAGATTGTACTGTATGAGGAAACAGTTTCACGTGTACATATTTTTACAAAATGTTTGTGCAGTTGAAATGTGGGTTGATTACATTACGTGTGCAACGCACACATTTTATTTGTAAAATATTGTAAGAATTATTTTGAGCAAACAAATTATTCGTCGATTTCATTACGTGTGCAATGTTTATGACGTCAGTGAGCAAATATTCGTGCATTGCACACGTAGTGTCATCTCACCTTAAGAACAATTGTAACAGTTTAGTAAGTTAAGAAATTATTGTAAGCAAGAAAAGAGCTTCTTAGCTCTAAAAACAATTTTTTAAAAATTCAAAAAATAAAATAACTTTCTAACTTACATACATATATCGTCGGCTTAAAGTGTAAACCTGCTAAGTCCACTTTTGACCGATTCCGACTTTTCGATGTCATTCGAAAGAAAAAAAGCACACTGCATCGTCAGGCAAAACAATCTTTTTTAATTTCAAATTCTAAATGCGGAGAAATTGGTTATGAGTAAAACTGCTGCGTCCAACTTTGGTCAAAGTTCACAGCTAACACCAACAAGTGACTCCAAGTAGACTTTGTATGGTGCACAGAATCGAATTTAGAACAGACTTCATATAGGAACAAAATAAACCATCCATATTTTGGGTCTCCTTCCCTACTTTGCAGTCTTGAAAAAAAAGTGTTTTTTGTTTACCTTGTAAAGTTTTGAAATTGTTAGTTAGCAGGTTTACACTTTAAGCCGACGATATCCTTTTTGAAAGGCGATTTTCGCTGCAGACCGATTTGCTAAATTATCATTGAAGGAAACATCATAAGAAACACGAAAACGTTTTTTTATTTGTATTTAACATATTTTTTTTTAAGATTGATGCTTGGAAAGAAGTACTTCACGTAAATCCATGATTAGGGCTCGGAAAGAATGGCCTATCAATGACGAAATTGCATTAAAAACGACGAAGAAATGCCGCTAAGGTGTTCAAATTAATGAATCTGAAATATGTTCTCAAAATCTTTGACTAATGCCGAGAAATCATTTCAAATACACAATAATTTCGGTCCATTTTATGGATGTTTTTTGAACTTTTTATAACGGTTTTGTGAATTCAAAAACTCGCCACAAATCAATGTGCCCTGAATAAAAATTTCAATTTAGTAATGACACAAACCAATTCGATAATAGTTCAGACGCAAACTGTTGGTGTAGAGATATAGCTCAGACAACACCTGGTTTGTCCAAGACGCAAACTTTTGCTATAAAGGCATAGCTCAGACACAAACTGATTTGGTCAAGACGCAAACTTTTGATATATAAACCTAGTTTGTGTCTGGACTAGATATATGTCAAAAGTTTGCGTCTAGACTAGATCTCTATACAAAAACTTTGTGTCTGGACTAGATCTATATACCAAAAAGTTTGTGTCTGGACTAGATCTATATACTAAAAGTTTGGGAATATATATACAGTGGGGTCTCGTTATAAGTCGCCTCGTTATACGTCGATTCGCACTTACGTCACGTATCAATTAACACCCTGATTCGCTATACGTCGCAAATGATTCGCAATTACGTCTAAAAGTTTTGGGGGAACATTTTTTTCGTCTTTTGCGCCCCTAAGTGCCATCTCCAATGACGCGTCAGGTGCGTTCCGTCAATTGAGCCAAGCACATGCAAGCATATGCAAGCAGCTCAAATCCACTGCGTTGTTGTGGACGCAGCGTAAAACATTCTGCATCCGACGAATAATTGGAAATCAGACATTAGAGCAGTGATGCCAGTTGTAGGGAAATTTTATTTAATTGATTTGAAAAAATGTGTGTATAAATTTTTGAGCTTTGAGGAACCAATTAGAAATTATTTCATACAATCATATGAAGAAAACTGATTCGTTATAAGTCGATTCGCTATACGTCGATTTTTTAGGAACGAGAAACGACTTATAACGAGACCCCACTGTATACGAAAATACATCCGAGAGATATATAAATCCTATGGATGTTATATTTTTGTTTTATGTAGATTGATTTGATATGTGTATTGATTTGTAGAATTCAAAACAATATTTAAAAGGCTTTGAGAACAACAAAAATTTTCAGACGTTCAGACGTTTCTTGTGCCCCAGGTTCAGAGCATCTTCTGCACCCGTCGGAGTCCGCCAGATTAAGCTTAAGGGCGTTGGCGCGAAGAAGACTGTGGCCGGTTATAATACCTAGAATTGATCTACACCCTGTACGAGAAACAGTGCCGTAGCAACCATAGGGGCAAGAGGGGGCTTTGCCACCCCCCCACGCATTTTTGTTTTTGCCCATTAATAAAATTGAAAAAATAATTTTGCCCCCCCACGCAAATTGGAAAAATAATTTGCCCCTCACGCAAAACAGAATTGCTACGGCACTGACGAGAAAGTGTAAGAATAAATCACAAGACGTACATTTCTAAAGAAATAGGTTCCAGTAAGCCTTTGCCCGCAATATTACAACCAAATTCAAATCAAACTATAGCAGAGGAAATACTGAGTTTAGAAATGAGGAAAAAGTTGCATTTAAGCAATGCAAAATACATCGAAATACTTCGAGCCAAGCTGCAATAGCAACTAACTTTGGAATATCAGGCTCTATTTTGTTAATACACAGAGAAAAAAATCAACCAGAAAACTGGTTAATTCAAAAGGAAAAACATACAAAACGGCTTCAACAAGGAATATTTTTAATTTTAACAATTTTTCTTGTTGAAAAAATAAAAAAATTTCCTTTTGAATCAACCATATTTCAGGTTGAATTGAAATGATAATTTTCAAAAATCGATTTAAATTTAAATTGTTGAACCAACCACGGACATAGTTGAAATGACAAGATATTTTTTTAAAAAATTCAAAAAAAAATACCTATACAAGAAGAAATGTCAAAAAAAATTTAATTAACGTTCAAAGCAAATGGCCATAGAGCACTCTGCTGAACATGACCCAAAAAATAGCCATCGGATGGACTTCATCCGATTTCGTCACTCCGTTTTGGTGACTGCTTTCGCAATGCTTAAAAAGTTCTAAGATGAATACATATCTTATATGTCTTATTTTATAAAACAAATGAGAATTATACCGAACGAAAAGAAATGTAATTAAACATATTTCCTTTCAATTCAACCAAAAATGTTGTTCACTCAACCATTTTTCTTTTGAAATTTTTGTTCTGCTCGAAAATCGAAAGGACTGTGAATAACAATGCGCCCTTTTAAAAAAATCATGGTTACGTTCGCTCAGTGTACTTTCCGCAGCCTTAGTAATCGGTTTATGAAGTTAAAAAAAACCAGGCAACAAAATCAGATTCAATCGTTACACACAACATAACAATATCACCAGAACTTCCAGCACCCAACGTAGTTACAATAGAACCAACACCTCCGAAAGCAGCTCGAGTAACCGAAATTCCTCTTTACTGATTCCAAAAGTCAAATAGACGAGGACGTCTGTTTTTGAAGATGGAGGAGTTAACATGAATAAATAATTCCTTTTCTTATAATTTTGCAACTTCGATTCTGCTGAAAGTCCAAAAATGAAGCAGAACCGAAGCTAGATATTTAAGCTTACAATAAGATTTTTAGTCAGTAAGAAATCGACAGTGAGCGACAAAGCACTCAATTTTAAATAAATATATATTCATTTTTGATTTTATCCCTATCTAGTTAATTCGCGCGACCTTGTCCCAATCGGATATTTTGGCACATGCCGAAATACACTGAAACAGAAATTGCAAGCGAAATCAAAAGCTTTCACATAAGAACAATTGTAACAGTTTAGTAAGTTAAGATATTATTGTAAACAAGAAAAGAGCTTCTTAGCTTTAAAAACAATTTTTTTAAAATTCAAAAAATAAAATAACTTTCTAACTTACATACATATATGAGGAGGTAAAAAGCAAAACCTGATTTGTCACAAAACAACATGGACGTATCCAGAATTTCAGTTAGGGAGGGGCAAGATACAAAAAGTTTATTCTATATGTATGGTAGGAACTTTTGCGTATGTTCCTATGTGTTGCCACATGTACGCATAGGATTCCTTCTATCTTCAGAAAAACGATTTTGGCATCATTTCTTGATGCTCTTGGAAAACTCTTTTGCGGTGTATACTGAGCAGAAACTAATTAGACACCACAAAATTTATTATCTGCTTATTTAATTCATTCGGTTAATTTATACGCGAGAAAGATTT
Source organism: Chlorops oryzae (assembly GCA_020466095.1). Taxonomy (NCBI): domain Eukaryota; kingdom Metazoa; phylum Arthropoda; class Insecta; order Diptera; family Chloropidae; genus Chlorops; species Chlorops oryzae. The sequence continues at coordinate 143,509,210 of CM035806.1, forward strand.
TAAAATTATTGGAAAATGCAAAGTGATGATGATCAGGATGCTCAGAAGTGGGAACTATTAACAACAGGTTGGTACAGTGCATATACTTGGAAAAGATTGGATACTTTTGGATACAAAGTCATTAAGTGAACTGTACAAGGATCTGCCAATGTTAAGCGAGATGAAAAAGATACACCTAAAACCTGGTCTTGTAAAGGGATCCAAGTATTACAATTTTGAGGAAGAATCTGAAGCTTACATAAACCTGGTGAAGCGAGGACTAAAAAAGCAACGTATACGACAATTTAAATTGAAAGAACTGCAATTAAGTCGTAAAATGACTAAAGACAAGAAAGATGATGTGAACAAACTATTACAATCTATGTTTGGAGAGTGGCAGAACCTTGATGAAAGCACTTTTGGATGGCACAAGCAGATTTTATTTGACACCCACTGTTATTGCCCAAACTGAAGCTGAAAATATGTGTGATTTTCTTGATTTTGAAATAGCTGTACGCATTTAATAATATTTTAACCTAAATAAAATAATAATTTTCTAAATTTCATGAATTTCATTGTTCTTTTAACACAAACTTATACAGTTTCATACTAAGCATTCCTTTTACGTTTGGAACAAAACATGATTAGTCCATCTCATGTTTATGCATAAAGTGTTTTGTCCAAAATATCCGTGCAAAACGTGATTTTTCCAAATTAAAATCGCAAATATATTAAATAATTTGTAAATATAACTATTACAAGAAACTTAAAAATTGTTTTGGATATCTACATACTTTATAATTAACATCCATTGTTTCAGATATAGGTATGTCGTCTGAAAAATATTTTACTTATTTATCTCGAGCTTGAATATCGAAAGTGGACAAATCAGGCATCATTGCTTTTTACCTCCTCATATCCTTTTTGAAAGGCGATTTTCGCTGCTGACCGATTTATTAAATTATCATTGAAGGAAACATCATAAGAAACACGAAAACGTTTTTTTATTTGTATTTAACATATTTTTTTTTTTGGAAGATTGATGCTTGGAAAGAAGTAATTCACGTAAATCCATGATAAGGGCTCGGAAAAAATGGCCTATCAATGACGAAATTGCATTAAAAACGACGAAGAAATGCCGTTAAGGTGTTCAAATTAATGAATCTGAAATATGTTCTCAAAATCTTAGATTAATGCCGAGAAATCATTTCAAATACACAATAATTTCGGTCCATTTTATGGATGTTTTCTCTCATTGAATTTTTAATTGCAATGGCTACGAAGAAATCCCTCGAAAAATAAAATATTTTTAATGATTTTTAAGCTATAACACAAAGACCTTAAGAGCATTTTTCAAAGGAATAAGCTTGGAGACTTAGCCAGGATTTTTTCTTTGGGCTTTACTCATTTTTCGTCATTTTTCAGGCGTTTTTTCCCGATCCCTATCCATGATATTTTAAGAGAAGTCCACATTTTGTAATACTCTTCATTAAATTCACATTAAACAAGTCCAGAACGAGTAAAATATTTTTGAACGATTTTGTCGTTTACAAAGACTGTTAATTTTTTTTAAATATTCAAATTTTGTCTGGTTGTATGTAAAAGATTCATCAACACAAAAGACTTTAGGTTTCTATCATCACACGCTCAATTTATCAAATTCCAACCATCCCAACATTGGCAAAACTTAACACTTAACATAGCACGTAGCGTTATTATAAACTAAGCATTCCAAAACTTACAATAGGAAAAATTTTGTGATTAAATATTTGGTTAACTACTAGAAACAGTAACTGCTTTTGATATGTATTCGTTTCAAGTTCAAGAGGTTGTTTTGTCTAACATAGTTCTATGCTCAACATTATGGGTTGAGTCTTTTTTTTTATAAACATATATATTATTCATCTTAAATTAATTAGACCTAATTGTAAAATTCATAGCCAATATTACCAAAAAAAAAATAAAGAATTTAAATAATAATTTTAATAAATTTAAAATTAAAATTAAAACCAACAACTGATTCCTTTTATTTTAACGGGCAAAAGCTAGAGCAAGTGAAATCATACAACTATCTAGGAGTCACCATCTCTAGTTCTTCACTCGGAAAATGTGCGTCTGAAACTGCGATAAAAAAAAGGGTACGTGGCATTGAGCTCTACCCTAAATATATTGAGAGCCTGTAAAGCTGAATCCTGGGAAGGAATGGTGCATGTGTTTGACACTGTTGTCTCGTCCTCTCTCTTGTATTCAGTGCAAGCCTGGGGCTTGAGATATTCAGACCAACTAGAGAGTGTACAAACTTCATTTTACAAAAAATTATTCGCTTTGCCCAAAGCAACATCTAATGCTCATTTACGCCTCGAATTAGGAATACGGAAACTATCCTACAAAATATTTAAGCGAACATGGGGCTGCTTCACAAGAATTCTGTGTATGAGTTCTGATCGCTTGCCAAAAATTTGCCTAAAACGTCTAATACACCTTCATTGTAATAATCTTACAACGCCTAAATACAACTGGGTCTCTCAGTTTAACCAGTTTCTGGTGAAAATCCGCTTGTCACATTTTTTGGAGTGCTCGGATGTAGAAGAATGGAAAGCTGTGGAGCGCTTGGCTTTTGAGAGATATGACCGTCATCTAAAGTTTAAAGATATTTTAAGTTGTCATAACGCAAGATACATGAACTGTCAAATATTAAGATTATTACAAATTACATTGCCCATAACAATAACTTTTTCGCTTCCAAAATAATAATTCAACTAAGATTATCTTCAAAGGATAATCTACGTTTCTGCCTAAAAGGCATAGTATATAAAATAAATCAAGCTGATCTATGCATGCTCTGTAACATGTACAAACGTGAAACACTGGAACACTTAATGGCGGCATGCCTTCTATATTGCGCAATAAAAACTCAATTCATAAGCCACCTCTTAAGACATGTCAGCTCCCTTAATTCAAGCCCTCTCTCTATTATTAATTATACTGATAAGCATTCCTGTGATTTACTCCTTCATAGTTAACTGTCTGAAACTGAGATCTAGTCTGTTAAATGAATAATTTGAATAAGGAGAATATACTAGCAAATTTAGATTCGAATTCAGTAAAAAAAAAACAAAAAAAAAACAAAAAAAATTTTTCCAATTTTGAACTCCACTGCTAAAAACCTATTTGTTAAGAGCAGTTAATAAATGAATGAATGAAATAAACTGCAAATAAAAAACAAAAAAAAAAAAATTAAAATAAACAAATAAAGTTCTTTAAATATAGAAAAATACGGTGGAATCGTTCACCGTTAGGATTGGTAGCACATCTCACGGCTAAGGCAGTCCACTCATTAGGATACTCAAATACAACGAAACCGAAATTCAACCAAAGAAAAACCTATGTTCGCACACGTTACGACCCAAATGAAACTAAACTCAAACCATTTATCAGCTGACTTTCCCGATCTCGAGCGACTCAAGTGATTCGTTTAACTTGTAGTTCTAAATACATTCATATATTTCCAATTCTTGAACATTGCCCTGCAGTAATGAGCCGGTCAATTTCCTAAGAAGGACTGGTCTTTCTGACCGGTCCAAATCCTACCGGTTATATTATAGCAGTTCGCTCCATCGAATTCGGCTAACCGGCGGTTGGTAATAAACGGGTTGGTTCAAGGGTAGTCTATAAATGACACTTTCATTAGCTTGGAATATATATAAGAAATTAGGTTTTTATTTTCCTCATTTGACTATCCTAAAACCAAACAGAATTACGACAATTGACCCAAAAAAACTGACCTACGGTCAGCCGTTTTGCGGACTAGTCCCTCCCTTAAGACAGGCCCATGTTAAAAAGGTCAGTTGAATACATTAGAAGTGTATTTATGAAGGGACTAGTACTGGTAATATGAAGGACTAACCGAAGGCTACACTTTTTTTAGTCTATATTACTTCAGGGTAGCTATCTGTTGGCTCATCCATTTGAAAAACAAAACTGACAATATGTTTTTTTCGGTTTCTTTTTGGTTCCATAGTGAGCGGAGTGCCTAACTGAATTATTATATAGTAGTATCCCGGAAAAGCTAAACAATTTGTCCTTCGGGTCTTAAACTTTTATGTCAGACCCAAATGGTAAGAACCAAAAGGGGATTTTTATTTTCAAAGTTTTTTAAATACCTCTATGGTAATATTGGCTCCTAGACTGAGTATCGTCTGTTAAATAAGCAACTATTCATTTAGTTAACTAAGTGATAGCAACTTAATTGATTTGATACCAAGTAAGTTCTGATTTATAATTAATTTTTAACTAGGTTTGAAGGCAGAATAGCTCATTGCCTCATATTCAACACTTATATATGTATAAACTGATGTGAACAATCGTATTTCTCTTGTTATTGAAGCAGTGGGATTCATCATTTTCAGCATCGTTTTTACAATTCGATTTATAATAAATTTTCAACTCTTTACTGAATTTAAAAAAAATATATTTCTTCAAATTATATGAAATTAAGATTCAGAACTTTCAGCACTCCTGTAAAAAATTCTTAAATTATTCACAGGTGTCACAGAATCTGATAGCTGTCGGAATCGGAATTAAAGCCGTTCGAAATTTCATACAGAATTTACAAATTTTGTTGTTTTTGGTTTTGAATCGGAACCATTATCGGTTCTTAATTGCACAGAATCCTATTTTATCCGGCTGTCTATGACATACATATATATGAAAATTCAGTCGAACAAAATTCCAATTCCGACAGCTATCGGATTCTGTGACACCCCTGATTGAGGAAAACAATCCGCTAGCTGAAATAAGCTCTGCGAAATAATTTTTTGATTGATAAAGCATCATTATTAAGTACTCAAAGATAATTTAAAGGACATATTTACTTTATGAGCGTTTCTTCCGCTATTTATGATGATTATCGCCTAAAATAGCGTTGAAGAACTCAGCTCGTACGGGTAAATCGCACATATTGGCAACTCTGCTGTCCGCGGGCGTCCTGGACGAGGAGCACATTTTGTGAGACGAAAGAAACGGGAAATTTTTATGTGTGTCAAACGAATCGAAACCATAAACAAGACCCATTAGGAAATCACATCAGTAATGACATTCGAGGTCTTGTCATTCAATTAACGTGAATTTATTTCAACGCCGTATCTTCTTTGAAATGTAGATTGTACGTTTTAATATAAGTTGTAAGCTTTGCTTTACTTATGTATGTGAAAAACACTAAAGCATAAGAAATAAATATGAAATTGGCCTATCAAAATTATGTATAAATTCTCAACTATTCAAATGTGTGAGCACATTTCGTCGATGTTGAGAATATTAGGTATATATTGTATATATTATTGGTACATATTCACATTTGCGGTTCTGGTAAGAACGTTTTCATACTAATATATGTACATACATACATATGTATGTATACAATTAAAATTTGGAGCTTTTACCTTGGATTTCCTCTTGGGAATCTTTTGCGTTTCATTTTTACTTCTGAACATGACTCACACTTTTTTCTGCTCCTGCAAAGCGACTCTTTTTGCGTTAAAGTTTTCGGCGAACCCGTTTTGGACAGTTGAGTTGTTCACCCTTTCTTCATGAATTAAATCTGGAAACAGTTTTTGAGATAACGTCTGGCGTAAGAGATATTGCGTTTTAAAAATTGTCTGACATTATACTAACTTGTAGCTTATTTTGACATTTCTGGAGTTGCCAGATTAATCAATTTATTTGAAATTGTTGAATTCTTAATGTCTTGAAATAGAGCCGCATTACAATTGTGGTCCTCATGCAGGTTCGCAAATTTTACGAAATGGGAAACTTTTTGCACTAATTCCTCTATGCAGTGAAACGAAACACCTTTGCAGATGCGCGCGATGTTGCTTCGTCGGCCTCTTGCTACTGATTGAACAATATGTGTGAAATGAGGGCCATCAATGATGATTGGGTGAACATCACTGAATTAAATCAACCAATCGCAATACCTCATAAGCTAGACACGACTCCCAAATAGTCAATTTGAATTTAGGATTATTAGCACATATAACCATATATGTCACTCTCAGAGATATTGGGCGGGAAGTTTCGCGCCAGTTAGAAAGAGATGTTACTCGGCAGGCAAAAGAAGAGCGAGAGAGAGAGAAATACTTTTGGTGAGTACCTAAGTGAAAAATGCTCATTTTGGTGGGTACCCAAGACCGTGGTGAAAAGATCCAAATCGGAAACGGCTCCTGACCGACATGTGTATATATGTAGTTATATATGATTATTAGGATTAGGAGTGCCTTTCGAATCTGAATAGAAATTTTTATAATTATAAAAGCATGAGCTGCACGACACTTTTTAGAAACAGAAGTACTTGTTACCGCATTCTTCAATTCGGAACTTAAAATTGCTCACGTAAGTTTCGCGTCCGTGTGCAAATGCCCAATTATAACAGATTCTCGGAAACGCTGGTAAAGCAAATACATACAGAACTTTGGTAACACACAGTATTGAAAAGAGTTCGGCTCTACAAATCTATGCATAGCAGGTATAAATCAAATGTATTTACACAAAACTGGTTAACACGAATATACATACCTAAAAATGACTTAAAACACATATTCTTTTTAATATCCTATGCCAGAAGAAATAAAGAAAAATTCTGCGCATTAAAATAAAGAAAGTTACTTAAAAATTCTAAAGCGGGAATCTTTAATTGTATAGGCACAAAAATGAGTATCACAATCCGCAACTTAATATCTTAATCCTGCCATGCATTTGTTGATCACATCGAAAAAAAAAGTTCTAAATTAATTTGTACTTTCAAAGCTAATTTCCTCAGCTTAAATAAAACTCGGTGCTTTGTCTTCCCAATTCTGCACATTTTCCCACCATTTTCCCTTTACCTGCGGTCAAAGCATCCAGCATAAGTCGAGTCGAAAAAACGAGCTTCTGGATAATAATATTTCTTAAGGATTTTAATCCATATACCTACTAAATTCACGATAAAACATCATTGGGTGTACATATGTAAATATGTTGCTGCAACATATTGATATCATATTCCCCTAAAAGAAAAAATAGTGGATCGAAGCCATAATAAGTGCTGCTAACTTTTTTAAAGTTTCAAGAGGTACGTTTTGGTTTAGAAGATTTAAATCAGTGACTAGCACACCAACACCATTACACTTTTTCTTGTGCTGCCGACGAATGCACTGAAAGAAATTTTGCGTGCGACAAACAACGAAGGAAACTTTAGAACGCATAGCGAGAATTTTTCAAATTCTTTTTGTGAGCTTGTGTTAAGTTTTTTAAAGATGCATAGTTATGCATAAAGGAAGAAACTCATACAAGTTGAAAGGATCTCAGTTTTGGGTTTTCATACTCTTTACTTTCTGCATATTCCTTTTCATATATTTCGCTCTGTGCATAAGCATGCGATGTTACTCCCTTGCTGTCTACTCAGCGACTGAATACGAGAGTGTGTGAATACATGCGATACGACAGAGCACTATTGTGCCAAGCGTGCCCATCACTGATTTAAATTTAAAAACGGGATTGTGATTAAGTAAAAGGATATGAAGAAGTGTAAAAATATAAAATAGGGATTGATGCAGCATTGAAAATTCCTTTGCAACTTTTCCCCTCCGAAATTTTCATATAAATTTTTACAGTTTAGTGAGAAATTTCGTAATGTTTCCGAAGCTGAATGAATCTCTATAATAAAATAGCAAATCCTAAGGTGTTGAATTAAAGATATAAATTTAAAATTACTAAAGGCTTTTACAATACACAAATTCGAAATTCTATCGTGCATTTTATATTTTTACAACGAGTTACGAACGGAGAAAACAACAGATAACAGACATGTTAAGTGTCTGTGACACCTTACTTGTTTTTGGTGGGGGCTGAGTTATTAGACCTAAAGAGCTCAAAAACTCTTATTTTCCTGTGTGACTCAAAATTTTCGCAATGTCATTAAAATTGGTGCCTAGCTTAAGGTACATATATACGCATTGGAAATGCTCGGACGATCTTTATAAATGATCAATTTTTTGTGGGTTTTTTTTTTTTAAATCGAGGTAAACTCTAAGGTAAGGAACATTCATGTTGTGCGCGCGATGAGTTATATAAATATTCTTTTGGCAAGACATTACTCACCACACGCCTAGCGACTCGTACATCTATAACATATGAAAATATGTAGCCATGTAAAGTCTGACATATAAGTATGAAGGTACATGCGTGTTAACAATTTAATTAATATTTTTTTTCTTTTTTGAGGATTTGTTTTCCTTTGCAATTTTTTCTACCTTATCTTCAATCGTCTTACGCGATGGCATTGCATGAAACCCTTGTTAGGAGTTCTAATTTTCTGCTGATTCTCTTGGTCGATTGGCGAATAGTTGGTCCACAACATTTTCGTCGGCCAAGGTTGAGATATCTCCGACGTTTCGATCGTTAATCGCTACTTTTCGAAGAACTCGTCGCATGATTTTTCCCGATCGTGTTTTCGGCAATCCTGGTGCATGTTGAACAACGTCGGGCATTGCAAATGGTCCGATGCGATCGCGGACGACTTTCTTCAATTCAGAAACTAGCTGTGCATCGAATACTGCATTTTCGTTGGGAGTTATGAAACAGTATAGACACTCACCCTTTACGGGATGAGGTCGCGAAACGACTGCAGCCTCAGCAACTCGCGGGTGTTCTGTGAGCACAGATTCCACTTCGGCTGTTGACATTAAATGCCCAGAGACATTCAACATATCGTCGACTCTTCCAGTTATCCAAAGATAACCATCAATATCGCGGCGCGCACCTAAAGCGGAGGTAAAGCGTTATCGAAGAACATTGTAATCATATTAACATAAGACGACTCTGGAGTCGAACTAACCATCTCCGGTGCAATAGTATCCTGGAAATTTACTGAAGTAGGTCTCTTCGAATCGTGCGTGATTGTTGAACAATGTCCGCATCATACCCGGCCAGGGCTGTGAAAATACAAGATATCCCTCACCTTTGCCAGTGACTTCCATTCCATCCTCGTCCAGTAGAGTTGGCTTCACACCGAAAAATGGAAAAGTCTGCAAAGTTTGAACAGCGGTGAGAATTTCTATTTCAAATATGTTTTTGTATAAATTACGGCCGAGCCCGGTTTGAGAGGTGTAGCACCCGGCAGGGGAGTAATAACGTGCCCTCCGGTTTCTGTTTGCCAGAATGTATCAACGATGGAGCACTTTTCTTTGCCAATATAGCGGTAGTACCATATCCATGCCTCTGGATTTATTGGCTCTCCAACACTACCTAAAATCCTTAGAAGGGACAAATGATAGGAGAATGTGGCTTTGTACATTAATACAGAGGTGTATCTATGCAATTGTAATTGAATTTTTTTTTTTTTTTTTTGCTCTCTTAACTTACTTCAAGCTATTCAAATTGTGCTTCAATACTGGAGATTCACCGAATTTCATCAGTGCGCGTATAGCGGTCGGCGCAGTATAGAATTGTGTGACCTTGTATTTATCCACGATTGACCAGTAGCGATCTTTATCTGGATAGAATGGTGTTCCTTCAAACTAAATCGAAATTTTCTCATAAGTTGAACCGGATATTTTGAACTTAACAAGACTCACTATGACTGAAGAGGCACCATTTGCCAATGGTCCGTATACGACATAGGTGTGTCCGGTAATCCATCCAATGTCGGCAGTGCACCAATATATATCGCCAGGCTTATAATCGAAGACGATTTTAAAAGTGGTTGCAGCATACAATAAATAACCAGCCGTTGTATGAAGTACACCCTTCGGCTTTCCAGTCGAACCACTCGTGTACAGCATGAACAATGGATCCTCAGCGTCCATCCATTGTGGATAGCATGTTGGCTCTTTGCTTTCGATTTCCTCGTGCCACCAACAGTCGCGATCATCGTTCCACGGTATATCCTGTGCTATATGTGAATCTTGACAAGGGGTAACGCGCTTCAAATGCGATACAACAATGCATTTCTCAACGCTATGGCCGAGTTGCTCAGCTTTTTCGATTGCTGCATCACATAAGGCTTTTAAATACAATGGCTTTTCACCACGCCATGCACCATCCGCAGTAATTAGCACTTTTGCTTTGCAATCAGACATACGTTCGGCAAGCGAGTCGGATGAGAAACCTGCAAACACAATCGAATGTATAGCACCAATTCTTGCACAGGCCAACATGGCAATCGGAAGTTCCAAAATCATAGGCATATAGATCGAAACCCGATCACCTTTCCCGACGCCATAATCCTTCAGGACATTCGAAAATCGACAGACCTCTTCCAGTAGTTTTCGATACGTAAGACCCCGCGAGTAGTCGTCGGGATGATTTCCCTCCCTAAAATAGAATTTAAAATTAAGATCTCAAAAACTTCCTATGTGCGTACAGCGTGATTGAAATGCCATAGAAAATACGAAATATAAGAAAGACATTGGTATAGTATAGTATATGTGACAAAGTCAACCGCAGAGACGGCTCAAAACTAAAATTATACACAGATAATAGCTCAAAAATGGAGGGATACATTCTTAGAGCAAAAAATTTCCTAATAATAAAGAAAATTTTTGAATAATTATTGCAATAAAAGAACAAAATACTTACCATATCTAGTTCGAAATAAAGATTGAAGAGAAATGAAATCCATTTCATTTATTCCACATTAAAATTCTTTTGTTTTTCGACACTACACGCGGATATTTGGTGGTGTTATCAATTACAGATCAACGTTAAATCATAGAAACACACATGTTTAAACTAAGAATAGTGAAGGATTTACTCATATTACTCCAAATAATACACTTGAAGGCAAAAGAAAACGATATAAACTCCATTGAAGCCTATCACAAAACCAGAGATGCAAGAGAAGAGACAAAAAAGACGACTAATTATTGCTATTGGAACGGCGATCTTTTGGCTGTACGGTATTATGGACGATCAAGATTGCCAAGAATTCGAAGAAAATTTCAAGATACCGCAGAAAGTAGTCATAATCCCATTGGCGGCCTTAACGAACACAAAACTATCAATATTTATCAATTAAACACTGAGAAGATTAAAATATTTTAAACATCATAAGCGGAAGCAATAGAGATATTTTAAAACACATTTTATTTGATAACCGATTATAAAAATTTTAAAGCTTAGAAGATGATGTCCTCTGACAGCTAAAGGCAACTTAAAGTACCTAAAGACACAGCGATTACAGGGAGATCCTACATTACACCCATTAGAAATGAAAATCACTACGAACTTAACTTTGAAGCACAACGAATTGTAAATTACCAAAACATTTCTTATCACTATAACAATACAAATTATGTTAACTTTTTGAAAAAATCAAAAATATGCATATTTACTGACGAAACATGTGTAAAAATAAAAAATAACAATGAAGAAATAATTGAGATAGAACCAGGTCTTATACTTGTAAAAAATCAAACAATATGAAATTACTAAGCAATTGTGATGATAGGAAAACAACATTACTAAGCGATTTTTTGATAACCTTTTGCGATTGTGAAATACACATAAATGAAGTCACATTTAAAAATTACGATAAAATATTTAAAGATCACTTTATTAAATCTCCAATTGTGCTTGTCAATAAAAGTGAAACAACATTATCTTTCGATGAAATAGCATTAACTCAAATGAATAATGTTGAAGAAATAAAAGAATTGAGAACACAAAAAACAATTCACTATAGTTTTATGATCTCAAATACTGTAATTATACTTCTATTAACTATTATAATAATCATTACTGTCGTTTGTATCTATAAAAGATTCTCTAGAATTAAAGCCAAAATTCGGGAGAATTTTTCATCAAGGGAGGGAGGAGTTATGTCTATACAGACACCAACACCAAAAAATGCAACAACAAAAAAAACGCCGCTTCAAATTAATTTCCAAAAATAATAAAAAAGTTCTAAATGATTGTGCAACGGAAATTATTCCGATCAAAAGAACTGCATAAATTTCAATGCACTAAGTAAAGCAAAGTGCGGCTTCAATGAAATTTGAAACTTCTGTTTATTGAATTCGCAACTCCTCAATCTCTTTTTGAAAAACTCAAGTGAGGCTCTTGACCGAAGCTATTTCGAAACGTCTTTTCTCGATCAAAGCCAAGGCCAAAGAGAAATATGAACCCTCACTTCAAGACCAAGAATTCACTGCATTTCACAAAGTAGAATAAAAAGAAAAGAGCAGTCGAATTGCAATATGTTTGTTTGTAATGAAGTATATTTTTGTAACATATTGCTTCGATTCTGCCGCTTTGTCAGCAACAGAACCGAAGTTAGGTTTTAAGAAAAATGAAAAACTTATTTTAGAAAGAAAATACAGTTCAGTGCTTAAGCACTTCTTATATTGTACACCGAAGTGTAAAAGTGTTCTTTTAAAAGAATATTAAATAATTATTCAAAAGAAAAATAAAATAATCGAATATTGACTTAAATATAACTTAAGTTGTATTTTTTCTTACCACAGTAACGAAACTCGCGTGGTAAGCAATTGATCCACGCTTAAGCTTCAGCTTTTTGGGCAAATGCATTATTGCCGAATTGGCAATAATGCTACTGCATACGTTTGGTTGATGAGCGTTGTGTGGCTCAGCCGTGCTTGTGATTCTTCTTCTTGCGTGTTTAACTATCCCGGTCTATCCCGGGGTCCGCAAAACGCAACCAGTTCCTCCATTTTGTTCTGTCGGTTGCATCATCCGAGGTAAGTCCTACAGCCTCTAGGTCCCATTTTATTGTGTCCATCCAGCGCTGTTTCGGACGCCCCCGTTTTCTGTAACCTTGAATTTCCAGTGCGGAGCCTTTCTTTGCCAAAGTCTCCACATTTGCTCTCAGGACGTGTCCATACCAGCGTAGCCTTGCTTCTCGCATTTTCCCAATAATTGGCGCAACTCCATAGCGTCTACGGATGTCTACGTTTGGAACATGATCAATACGAGTGAGTCCGGATATCCAGCGAAGCATCTTTGTTTCCATAATACTAACCTTTCTTTCTGCTACTTTCGTTGCTGGTAGACATTCGGTACTATCAAGAGCGACTGGCCTGATGACTGTGCGGTAAATTTTGGATTTTAAGCGGTCGCTTATCTTTTTATCGCACATAACACCAGTCGTTGAACGCCACTTAAGCCAAGCGGCGTTAACTCTCTCAGTAACTTCGCGAGTGATCGTCCCGTCAGCAGAAAGTGTCGACCCAAGTGTTATGATATCGTTAGATATAAATATATTAATTTAGTAGTATTATGTTTAGTACGTAAAAGTACAACCCTGTAACATATGAAATAATAAAAAGGCAGTCGTACGCCAGACACAGCCAATGACACAACATGGTGTCGGGTGTGGTTTAAAGAACTGAAAAAAAAAAAAAAATGAAATAAATGTCAAAAACGGAAGACGAAAAAGTTCTTACTTCAAGTAGCGGCATCAAGCCTATTGAGATAATGGCTGAAAAATAAATTATGTCACAGGCAACCACAATAGTGCCACTTAACCACTAAAGCAACGAACCTAGCGTTGGAATGGAAAAACTGGAGCAAGCAGTTTAAAATCTTCATGCGAGCAACAAATTTGAAAGAGCAAAATGATCTACGTAAAGTAGCTTTGCTATTGCACCACATTGGGCAGGAATGTCTAGAAATTTTCAATTCGTTTAACCTGGATTTGGATACGGCTAAATTTGAGGAGGTTTGGAAAAATTTTAATGCGTACTTCATTCCAAAAGTAAACGTAGCAATGGAGCGTCATTCATATTTTACAAGGCAGCAGTCATCGGATGAGACAAATAGTCAATATGCTACAGTGCTACAAAATCTGAGTCTTACATGCGATTTTGGACAGTTACGTGAAGCTATTGTTAGAGATATTTTCACATGTGGCTTATCTTAAAAATGCAAACACACACCGAAAAAAATCCGGCTGATCCGAAGATTGATAAACCCGTATCAATCCTCGTATAAATTGAAAAATATCAATTTTGCATAAAAATATCAGACTGATATTTATAATATCAAGTTAATATTTTTTAATATTCCTCTATATCGAAAATCATCAAATTGATACGGAAATGTCTTACACTTGCGTATCAATTTTTCGTATTAATCTTAATTTTCAATACGTGCAAATTTGGTGTTAAATTACATTTTTAATATCTTTTCCATATTAGATCAGTATCAAAACTATATTTTCCGTATCCGTTCAATACTACGTAGTATCAAAAAGATAATATTTTAATATAAAATATACATTTTTCGTTTCAAATAAAAAAGTATAGAATTGATACGACAGGTAGTATAATTTTAATAATATTGCGTATCGGCTCAGATTTGTAAGTGAAAAATATCAATATTATGACGATTTCGTATAAATTTTTTTTTCGGTGCATAAAAGAGCGACTATTCAGCGAAGGTAATATCACATGGTCAAAAGCATATGAAATTGCCAAAGGCATAGAAAAAGGCAGGAAACCGTTACTTCGGAACAAAGCAACACAACACAAACAACACAAAAAGAAGAATAACAACTCAAGTTCAAATTCAAGGGCACAGCAGCAAAAACAACAAACACGGCAGAGTGCGAAAGAGTGTAGGAAGTGTGGACAACAACACAAATACAAATGCCCGGCGGCTGGCGTTATATGTCACAACTGCAAAAAGCCGAATCAGTATGCGAAAATGTGTTTTACCGCTAATCGGACATCAGGTGATCAGCAGTTACAGCAACAAAACAGCAGAAAATACATTAAAATGGTCACCGAAGAAGGAGAGAGAGCGATTCCAGCGATCTTTTTGTTGGAGTGGTTTTTAAAGAAATGGAATGCGAGAATAACAAAAACAAGGCGTATATTAAAAGGCTTTTCAACAACAACGAAGGAGAGATTAAGGAATGGAATATTTTTGCGATGTTAAGTAATATGATTGTTGAATGTCAGGTAGACTCGGGTGCACAGGCAAACTTATTGACAGTGTCTGCATTTAATAAATTGAAACATGTAAAATTAGAAAATAATAATAATAATATTCTTACTTTCAGTGGCGAAAAATTACCGGTTCGAGGTATTGTAAGGATTGACGTCAGTTACAAATAATGTAAACAACGGGCTATATTTCATGTGATCGAAATGAAATGCAAAAATGTTATTGGCTTGGATCTGGCCATTAAACTTGGATTGATAAAATTGGTGAGCACAGTGAGTTGTGAAAAAGCGTTAAGTAGTCACTCAGATTTCGAAAAAGTTTGTACTCAGTCAGAAGTTTTTGAAAGTTTTGCGGATGTGTTCAATGGGCTTGGTCAACTCAAAAACGAGTGCAAATTAATGTTAAAACCTAATAGTCAGCCGGTCATAGACGCACAACGTAGAGTTCCATTTAGTTTGTTAGAACCGCTAAAAACAGAACTTGGAAGGATGGTTAAGTTGAATGTCATTGTTAAAGTTGTAGAGCCAACAGAATGGGTAAATTCTATCGTGATAGTAACCAAGTCAAATGGGATACAAAAAAATACTTTGGCAAGGGTATAAAGATGAACTGGTGGATTTGGAAGTAGAAAGAAGCTTATGTTTCACTAGTCGCATTTCCTGCAGGGAATTTACTAGCATCTTACATCAAGGATAACTTCATCAAGGAGCTCCCAAAAAGAATCCTTATGTTATTCCGGACAACCAGGCTGTGGAGCGTAAGCACTGCAAAAGTGAATTTTCCTTCCGTTCGAAATAAGTAGAAGTTTTATCAGGTGGTCATCTAGTCTTTTAACTTCAACTACCGTATCGCGAAATCTCTCAGAGATTACAATACCAACACCGTAACGAGTTTTCGTGACACCATAATAAAATAACTTATAACCTTCACCAATGTTACGTGCTTGTGCTCCAATCCATCGGGTTTCCTGAAGTGCACAGATGTCGATTTTACTTTCTCTTAAACACAGCGCGAGTTTATTTGATCTACCGGTTAAGGAGCCAATATTCAGTCTCGCTACTCGAATTTTGTTAGAACAACAAGGAGGGGTCGATTGAATTGTGACGGTTTGTGGTATTACAGTCGGCCTGTCACTTGGCCTGTCACTGTTCGTTAAGTTAGTGTTCATTATGTATTTAATTGGGTCCCAACTCGAAGCCGCTATCTCTGTTCGAGTGTGTAGTCACGCTTAAAACGATCCCATGGTTATTTATGCAAATGCAGGGAGACTATGTGAGGGTTGGCACATACCCTTATGGGGAAATGTGCTCAGAGCCAGAGCATGTCACACATATCGTGAACCCACTGTGCTGAGCGAAAATAAGAAAACAACAACAAGCACCAACGGCCTAACAATTTCTTATGCGTTTTAATAAAAGAACAATTATATCGTGACAATTTCTGATGCGTTTTAATAAAAGAACAATTATATCGTAACAAATTGCAAATGTTATCAATATTGTAAGTTAGCTTTGTAAGCAGTTTGATAAAAGTAAGAAATGTTCAATAATGAAATCAATCAGATTCGAACACTCAAATCCATGCCACGAACTCTTTTGGACTACATGGCGAAGAATTAAGAAAATTTCTAAGTTTCATTAAAATTGACAACACCCACCGCCCATACCACCAAAAGTTATTTTTGGCTATAAAAATGGATATTTTGCTACAAATATCTTAAAAATTGGGGGAAGAGCATATACATATGCGATCTTATCAAAAAATAATATTTCCTCCATTAATTTCGTAAGATTTTTATAACTGTTTTCACGTTCGAGTCTTAAGTCTTTTCGCAGACAGTTCTGTTAAAAAAACGAGAGATAAAGGAAGGACCTAAGACTTAAATTTGCTCAATAATCAGGCACATTTTTCTAAAATTGCAACGAAAAACAACGAAGGTGAAGACTTATAAATGCATGCACATTTCATAAATATTGAAAAGCATACTTTTGGCTGAATTTAAGAATGTTTACTTACAAAGAAGACTTAAGTGTCATGGAAAAATGAAGCACAGAAGCACAAGAGATTCTACGAAAGACATATAAATTACATTTCCAAATCGAATGCGCTTGACATCAAATCAAGCAACACTTTGTTTTGTCTTTGACCAGAATTGCTTTGACTCACCTTTAATTATTAACATTTAATTGGAGCAAAGCAATATTGCCAAATATGGCATACCTTCAATTCAAATATCAAGTTACATATTTCGCTTTCTTCTTTCGGTTCTTATTCTTTGACCTAATGAGCAATGCATGTCAAGTACGAGCTAATGCGGGCCAAGTAAGTTTGAAATGTGCAACGCACACGTGACACCGACTTTCCGCAAGAAAACTGCGCACAGGGCTAAAAGCATGTGTGCTCTTGGTTATAAAAGAATTGTAAAAACCTAGATTAGACATCAGTCTCAGATCATTCAGAAATTGTTCAGATCAGAGAATCAACAATGATTTTAAACTAAAAATAAATAAAGTAATTAAAATAAATCAACCGAAAGACTTTTAATTACATGGCGATCCTTGCCAAATTTGGAAATTAAAATAAACCGTTAATTCAAATAAATTAGACATTAAATAAATGGTGCCAACATTGGGACAAATATCATAAACGCTTTTATATAATGGATTTTGAATCGGAATTTGTAAACTTCCTAATTAAATAAAACGTTATTGAGGACACAGGAACAGTTTTAAAAAGTAACAACGAATCCTAAGTCAAGAAGAAATTCAATTGACTGCAGATGAACTTATTGAAATTCTTAGTGCTTGACAAAAAAAAAAAAAATAAAAATAAAAGCAAAATAAACAAAATTAAAAGGACAAAATACAAACAATAAACAAAAATACAGCTGCAATACAAATAGTGGAGCTAAAAGTGACGATGCAGTGTTCATAGCGAGCAAGACAATCATAAACAACATAAAGCTGTCACCAACATCGATCCCAATTTAACATCAAGATAGTCATCAGCAACATGAAGCTGCCATCAATATGGATGCCAACTAAACATCAGGTTTAAAAATTGTAGATATTTTTTTAAATTGAGCTTAATTCCATTTACGGATATGAAATCAAAATGTAGACAAATATATACAAAAAAAAAAAAAACACTTCTAATTACATTATTTTTAAACAGAAAAACAAAAATAAATAAATGAAAAAGAAAATTTTTACTGTCACATAAACGACTGTTACACTGACTGACATATTTGGATGCATTCTTTGTGCTCTTTGTTGATTTACCTTTACTTTGTCAATGAACGCAGCCATTTATTATCTCACAATGTTCGATAAGAATCAAAAAACTGAAAATTTGGGAGACATTATTAATGAAATTAAAGTACCTCAATCCTCAATAGTTAATATTGACATCAAAATATGTTTATATATATGCACGTTTGTGGTTGTGGTACAGTTTTTTTTTATAAGATCTATAAAATTTTTCATAAAAGTCTTAAAAAGAAGTATACAACTACAGTCTAAAAACATACTATACCAATGTCAAGTCCAACTAAATGGGATAATTTACACTTTCAATTACAATCAATTATTAAGGAATTCAATAAGTCTTATAGAGCTTTGAATAAAAGTAGTTTACCTTCTGAACAGATTCAAGCAAAACATCTTAATAATATAGTACTGCAGCACAACACAATTGCAGCCACCCTTAATGCATTTCTACCTATTCTTTCCGATACACATAGGGAGCAAGCTGAAAAACTCTTTCAGGAAGTGAAAGACAAATTATGCTATGTATTAATTAAATTAGAAATAAGAAGTGAAGTGCCAAAGGACTATAACAAATCATTACATCTTTCTTTCATAGAGGAAGAGGACGATCAAGAAACTGACATTGAGACGATCGATGCAATAGAAGGACAAAGAGTCAATTCCGAAAATCCTCCTCCAAAGCCACAAGACTCTAAAATGACTCCAGTAGAATTTTTAAATTTGATTTCAAAACTCATACCTGAGTTTGATAGCACAGTAGCTATTATATCCCCGTGGTGCGTCGAAAAGTTGTCCCCATCCTTGCAGCCAGGATAGAAAAGGATTTGAGAATGGAATATGTCGGACAGTACATAGGAAAACCCGATTCTAATCATGAGATTTGGTTTTCTCAGATTTCTGAGAAAGCCAGTAGGTACGATGACCTACTGAGCTTTCGTGAAAACGCTAATAAATTGTTATATGAGGTTCTAGCCGGAAACGTGGGCGATGCGGATCGCGACTGGTTGCTGTTACGCGATACCCTTTTTGTAAAAAAGTCACCCGTCGTGCCCCCTTTACGCTTTCGGATGCGAACCTTTACCCGTCCTGGTACGCGCTTGGTTAAGCCTTTGTCCCATTATTTGGGATCGAATGGAAAAATTCTAACCCGGCCGGAATCGTCTTGGGACGAAAAGTGAAATTAATATCATACTTCTAATTCAATAGAAATAATTCAAATTTGTTTAACGTATTCTGTTTTATTTTCGCATGTTATGTGTTGGTGATGTCGACTCGCGATATAAATTACTTCATTCAGAAATTGGTATAATCTAGGTTCTTGTAGGGAGTCAAGCCACGTCAAGTGAGCACCCTTTTTTCAAAGTAGTGATGAAATTATGTTTTAATATTTTATATTAGTTGTATTTATAACCAAATAGAATTTTGAAAGAGGATTTTAAAAAAATTAGTTGTAACAGTACTTTTTTGGCAATAAAACTTTTCATTTTTCTATTAAAAATGTAAATTCCTATATTTTAAAACTGTAGTTGCGTGGAAAGTGTTTGATGCAACTGAATATAATTTTGCATCCAAGTTGGGAGAAGTTTATTTTTTGAAAATAAAATTACAAAAACAACAACAAATGTTTTTCCTACTTTCTACGAAGCTTTAAAAAATACATATCAAAATTTGCAGCTCTTCTGCATAACAAATTTTTTTCATTTATTTTTAATAAATTGCACTCAATATCTCTTTTTATGAATCTAAAAAAAAATTTCACCGATCAGCTGTAGTTTCTATGCAATAAATGTTTTTCGAACCTCTCGCAGTGCTTAACCAGTGCTTAAAATAGCACAGTACTTACAGTTAAAGCACAATTACAACCACTTGGACCTTTTTGATTTTTTTTTTTTTTTTCGAATTTTAGCTGCAGGTGTTAAGAATATATCATGTAAGTTTGAAAATGGGATCTCTATTAGTTTAGGAGGTACAAAGCATTGAACATGCGTACCCAACAATTTTCCCATAGCAACAATTCGGGGCGTATCCCAGCTCTGTGGGAATTTCATGTTCTAGGACAGTTGTATATGATAAATTATCGTCTTTCAAATGGAAAATATCCGAATATTCTTTGACTATTCTTGTCATAGAATTTAGTTCTTCTGTATTAAGTGTCTCTTCGAGTTTAATCGTGTGCATTAAAAATTTTAAACGGTTATCCTTATCTTTAAATGAGCTTAGATGATTAATGGTTGAACTGTTGTTCTCCTCAAAACTGTTTGCATCCTCGAATTCCAATTCGATATCTGAAGTTATTTCCACATCATACTCATTTGTATTTAAAATCGGTACATAGGCCTTATTATTTATTACCTTTGTAATTGTTTTGCCCACAAAGACGCCTTTCTTTATTTCCTTTTTATAGACCACTATTTCCACCTTCGAGGTATTTGCGAAAAAGTAAACTACTTTACTGGCTCTAGCTGGGATCCTGACTGTCTCTGTCGTAAAAATCCTGTCGCTTTTGGCACCAATAAATGGTAAAAACGCTATTTTCTTTCCGTCATTGAAAAGCAAAATATTTTTCTCCATAAGGTTGATAATAGCTCTATCCTGAAATATATCTCGGCCGACCAAACCATCTGCTGGAATTTTTGACCCCTCCGGCAAAACAAGGAATTTCCATTTTAATCTTGTGTCTTTTGAATTAGTTAACGTTATTGCACCTTTGCTAAATATCGAGCCTCCGAACGCTCCTGAAAAGTTTTTCCTTTCGGACTCATCTAGATTTTCCTGGCTCTTCAGAGCTTCTATTTTAACTAAACTGGTGTCTGCCCCAGTATCCACCAATAATTTAAGTTCTTTATTTACTGCTGTTTCACAAGGTAATTATATAAATGCCTCCTCTGACCCTGTATGCAAATCTTCTATATTGTGTGAATTTTCACACTTATTAAAATTTTTTTCATAAGAATTTTTTCGAATTCCTAAATTTGCTGTTCTCCGCGTAATCGCTTGACAATGCGAAATTAAACTTTCCCTAATACCCAACGTTGTATTATTTATTTTCTTTTCATTTTGCGATGTGTCATTTTCCTCTTTAGCGTAAACTACCGTGTCATTAAATGTTACCCTTTTTTTCGCCTTTTGGCTTCTTAATAACAATTCCTTTTTGCTGTCTATATTGTTTCTGGAATAGGTTGGTGCTTATGCAACTCTAAACGATGTCTCATGAAAGGATCTCTGATTCCTAAAATAAATCTCCTGGTTGCTAGACCCCTGTATTCACTTAGTGCGGATACCGCTTCGCTTTGGTTCCATGATTTTTCAATCATTTCTTCTGCCTCTCTAAGCAAGGACTCTATCTTTCTTCCAAATGCAGATGCTGACTCATTTAAATTCTGTTCTGTTCGTCAATACTATTGAATTTAATTTGATTAGCTTTTATAAAAATTTTCCCTGCCATTCTCTGTTTAATGCAAAGTAGAATAGTCTCGGAGTCAACATTACTTAAAGCTTTTTTAACCAATAATAAACCAGTAATAAATTTCAAAACTTCTGCACTCATGTCTGTATTGTTGTTTTCTGCAAAATAAGGTATCAACCGATTAACTTTGTCCATTACTTCATCTATTTGTGGTTGGTGCGTCATGTTGATCCTAATTATTGGTAATTTTGGATTAGAGGGTGTAGAAGAATTTTGTTCGTCTATTAAATTTTGACTTGTCGGAAGTACGAGAATGTCCGTGTTCGTGCTGATTGTTTTGGTTCTGCGTACTGGGTTAGGGCTTGGTGAATTGGCAGTGTCACAAACGCTTTTTAGGGAGACTCTCAATCGTTTGACCTCCTGCTTCAAATTCTTAACTTGTTCCTCGCTTTCTTTTAACCGCGCTTTACCCTTTTCTACCGTTTGAGCTAATTCGTTCCCGACTGCTTTAGTTAATGACTCCCTTAATTCTTGATTATTATTTTCCGATTCTTCTATAAAATTATTCTGAACGTCAATCTGTTTTTTAAAATTTTTGCATGCTCGTGTCAAACCCTGTATAGTATCTTCTAACAACTGAATCTTTTCTTCTGTGGCTTTTTCTGATGCGCTAACTGTATTTTTGACTTGATTGATTAGATAGGTAGCTTCTCCAATTTTTGAAAATTGCCCTAGCACTGTGTGGTCTTTTATTAATTGCGAAATTTCTTTCGTTAAGTTAGCTTCCCGTACTAGTTCTCTTGCTTCTCTAAGAATAGTGTCCGAATCGTTTTCAAATAATTTTAATTTTTCTTTTAATAATTCTAGCTCTTTAGCCATATGGCTGAAACAAATTAAATTTTTTTTTTTTTAGCGAAAAAAAATTTCTATCAAACGGGACTCAAGGTGAAAAAAATATATTTTAATGCACTCACCAGTTTCATTGTTCTGCTTCTTCCAATATTCACGTCGTCTTTTTGTTTACTCTGCTTTTCTTTATTTTTGGGGCTGCTACCGTTGCTTTTTATTTCTTCACATTAATTTCTGTTCTGACATTAAGATTTAAAAAAAGTTTTTACACTTAAAATTTTCAAAAATAAAAATCTTCTTTCGAAAAAACACCCTCGGAGTACGCTTAAAAACGTTACTCGATAATGTTTTCTTCGTTAAAAACACCCCAATCGTGTGTGCTTTTTCGATCACGGAGCTTAGAGCTTTGCTAATGCGGTTCTGATTTCACCAATGTTTAAAACCAAATAAGGTTCCGTCTCAGCTTGACTCTTATGCTTAATGTCAAATCACACCAACGATTTAGGATAATTCTTTGAAAATCCTTATATTCGATTCGAATCCAACCGAAAATCGGTCGAATACCGGCTGCGCCAATTAATGTTGGGATATGGGGATTAAAGGGTATGACGCCGTGGCACTTCGTATTAAAGTTCGAGTAAATAAAAGGAGGGTTAAAGTTCTGAATACTTTGATCATATACTTAAATTCTTGCAATATTCCATTGAACTCGGTTTTAAAATACTCTACGAAAAACGAAGTACAAGAGTTTGGGACGTCTGTATATATGAGATTGTTCAATAATGAAACAGACAGTTCATGAATCAGATGAATTAAACTCATCCTTGGAAACCGTTACTGGTTTAATAAGTGAGCTAATTAATACTATTAAAATAATTCAAAAACCAAAAATGTCAAAGAAGAACAAAAATTATATACTTTTAGATGATTTTGCTTATTTTGATAAATTTGGGAAGCCCACAGAAAAGTTAGATATGCTATATAATGCGTTAATGACTATTAACCCGACTTCAACGTTGAGTGAAAGAATCTTTTCAGTTTCAAGTTTTATTAAAAGTAAGACTAAAAACTGTCTTTCACCTCACCGTCTGAATTCTATTTTATTTATAAAAGACTTTTTTAAAAAATACAAACCTACCTAAAAAATAATTGCGATGCCCATAAAATGTTTTTTGCTTTGCATCCATATGTTTTTGCTTTTTATAAATATTCTGAATTGATTGTTTCTTTTTCTTAGTTTTTGTTATGTATATGTATAATACAAAGAAAAAAATATTTAAAAAATAAATAAAAGATGAAGCTTTTATCGACTTTCATGTAGTACTTATTGTAATGGTTTTCAAAGTCTGCCAGATCGAAGTGACATATATTTGTAAATCAAACTCATGTTTTTAACTTTACTTCACAGTTCTAGTGATAGAATATAAAAAAAGTTCATGTATTTATTACAAATAAGGCCAAAAATTTTTGAAAAGAAAATTTATTTGCAGCTGAAAGAACAAACCGGTTTGCCCGGTTTTTCCTGATCAAGAAAATTAGGAACCGGTTTTTTTTTAAATTATTTTTTCGAATTATTTGAAAACCGGTTTCCTAAAACTGTCGAATAATTGAATTCCCTAATTGTCAGGCTCGCCTGACTATAACACCCTTACTTGTTTCTTTTTGTTTTTCGTGTAAAAACACATTTCAATTCTATAAATAAATAACATTCGCCGGTCATAAAATTTTCAGGGGGCCCTATTTACCAACTTTCAGTGGGCGTGGCACAGAAATCGGGCGGCATAGCATTACCAAGTTAAGTTTTTCCAATTTAAAGACCCAACGGCAAGCTATGTTCCGAATTTAAGCTCTGTGGGTCAAAAATTGAGAAATCCAGCATCCAGTTCCCGACGCCAGCACCAAGAAATCAAGCATTTGTTAAAAATCATTGACGCACTACAGCCTGGAGAAGAAAACAAATCTCAACTTATAGAAATTACTCAATCAGCTTGAATCGCCGATTCAAGGGCAGTAGAGAATGAGTATAGATTCACGTTTGGCCTTTCTTGCAGGGGTACGATGGAAACGAAAAAAGAAGTCAAGGTTTTACTTATGTGAGCGAAACACGGTTGCCACTAAAAAAAAACTATAAAGGCTCCAAGGTTATTTAAAAAAAAGCCGATTTCACTGAAAAGGAGCCAATATTTATTTTATTGTATATAGAAAACAAATTTTGTGATGTGCATTAAGTCCGCTTGATCTTAAAGCTGCACTTTTAGCTTTAAATTATTAGCGACTTCGATTATTTGAAATGTTTGACCGAAAAATTTTTTGCTTTGAATTGATTATTGAGTAATTTTTCTCTTGGCATAAAAAAATATTTAAAAAAGAGCCAAATAGAATAAGAAAGAGCCACAGCGCCAAGTGAAAAATGGAGAGCCTGTTTTGGCGCCAAAACCCCAAATGTGGCAACCATGGAGCAAAGGAAAGCTGTGAAATTATGGAGAGCATAAGAGAGAAATGAGAGCAAAGTTTTTGTTTTGGTATGCATATTCATTTTTCGGATACGTATTGTCTTTTCTGCCCATCCTTTTTGTTTTGATTACGTTGTTTTTTTTTTTCAGATGATTGCATATTCTTTGGACTGTTCGTGAAATACTTAAGTACGATTGAAAATGGAAAGAGCGCGCTATGGGAAATACCACCTTTTTATAAACATATGAACCTAGGCACATACATACTCTTTGTTCCTCGCACTGTAAAAATCGATTGCAATTAATCCACGAAATCAATAACAACTCGTTTGACACCCTGTTCACTATGGCAAGACCAGTATGAAGTAACGAAAGCAGACGAGAAACTCACCAGTAAAAAGCGATGGTGTCGCCGAGCCCGTTACGAATGTTTCGATCCAGAAGGTTGTAGCAAATATTGGTGGATGCGCCTTCCATCCATTTGATCGAAATGGGACCTTTGGATATATCGAAGTTATATTGAAGGAACTTGGTCGGATCAGCTGGTGTTTCCCAGTGAAATTGCTTTGCAACGCGTGACCAAAATTCGGTTGGCTTCTGCAATGATTCCTGATAGAATTGCTCATACTCATCCATGCTCGATATGTATGCGTGGCGCCGAAGCGTAGGATGGGGGAGATAGATTGATTTTTCCGATGGCATTTTTGAAGCAAGGTCTCACGGCGCGTAAATGTCCTTGATTATTTCTTTCCTCTTTTAGGGAATATTTTTATTTTATAGCGAATATGGCATTAATTTTTACACAAATTACACTGTCTCTTTTTATTTTCAATTCTATACGTTTGCTAGTATATTGTTTATTTGTATTTTTAAGTTTTTTTTTTTTTAGTTTTTGTTTTGCTTTAAACGATGGCCTCGAGTACGAATTTTTAATGTTGCCCACGCAACGAACTTCAAGAACTGAAAACTTCTCTCACTGCATGATATCCCTCATAAAACAATTCTGTCGTGTAGAAATCAGCGTTGTGACTCGCGAGCTTTTACCGTAGGTACTAGAAAACGCACCAAACAGCTGAGCCACTACCAAAAAGAGGATGAAAGAGCCGCGATAGAGATTGAAAATCAAGAATATATCGATTCAACGATGATGACTCCTTACCATAGCTGTTAAATTGGAATTACGATTAGTTAAGTAATCACTTAGATTACATTTAAAAAAGAATTATGTATAATGACTATGCAGTCCATATTTAAGAAATTCCTGATAAGTAATCGATTGCGATTACAGGTAATCACATTGTAATCATGATTACTTTTGATTATTTTTGATTAGTTTTTGTAATTCCAAGTAATTATGATTACGAATTGATTACTTTTAATCGTAATCATTTGATTATTGAGCCAAACTGAAGAGAATTATGCTTAATCACATATTGTTTATATTAATCAATTATGAGAGTGATTTTGACAGAGTATTTGTCTTACTCTGCTGTCAAAATCTCTCTCAATTACACAGTCGCGTAGCACGGGATAATTTTACGGTAAAATTGGGTAGTTTTGAACAGTTTCGTACAGTACGGGAACATACCTATTGATTAAGAAAGCTTCATGTATACATTATAAACGTCAGACATTATGAACTATAACTTTATGAAATGAAATTTGTTAGCCTTGTTATATCATAATTTCTAAGAAAACTTTGATTGAATCTACTTATTATCTTTGTTCCCATAAACTGAAACTCAGCCAATTCCGATAAATTCTATTTAAAAAAAAAATGAATTCCAGCTGTCAAAAGGCAAAATAATGTCCTAAATATTGCGAACTTTCTCGATTTGCGGTCTCGATTAGCAGCAATTGCAGTTTGACAGGTGGTATGCAATCAAAAACTGCGCATGGAGATGCCCTGTAAAAGGCCAATTCGTGCAACACTGATAGTAGCAAATCGGATGATGACAACAACCCCATTTCAACCCTGAAGACATAGCAAAGCGAGATTGGCAATGTCCAACTTGCTGTGCAAGAAAATATGCATCCCTGCCGCAATAGCCGTCAGTAATACTTTAGAACAATCAACCCTTAGCACTAACAAAAACGCCAGTCAACTCTATAGGAAAAACGGCAGTCAACCTTATAGCTCCAGTTAAGGGTGAAGAAGTCATGCGAAGAGCATAGCATACATAGACCCAGCGAGAATTTTTTTAAAAGAACAACTATTTAATATGAATTATTTTATTCATTCGAAAAGAAACGGAATGCAATAAATGATGAACAGAAAAGTAATGTGTCATCATTGAAACATTTTTTGGTGCATTGAAAAGTAAGGCAAAATAGAAGGATTATTTAAAAATTCTTGATTATAAATTACATTTAAAGGTAATGCAAAACGGAATGCCTTACATTTCCTATGACATTGCCATGTTAAAAATAATGTTTTATTCGATCAATGCACCTTTAAATCAAATATTCTTTTTTGCCTTACTATGGCTTACGTTTTCCCGCTGGGGAACTTCCATTGCGCTCACATAGGGTTTAAGTACTTTTGGCTTTTATGAGTTTAAAATAAGCCCCTTTTTATCAAACATGTTCGAGCACTGCACAGTGGTTCAGCCTCTATGACGGGGTGGCCAAAAATCAATATCTTTTTAACTGTGTCATATCAGGCAAAGAATTTTGGCACGAGTATTCTTTCTGATAGGATGCATATATGTTCCAAATATTAACCAAATGGAAAGAGATTTGTAAGTTTTACAGGACTTCAAAGATATGGGGTCCTCATCCTCGAATTGGCCATCTTTCGATCTTTTTTCATATCTCGTGGAAGGAAACGATACAAGTTATTTCAATACGGTTTTTTGGTCTAAATATTATATAATTTAAAGAATGCATTACAAGACGTAATCTGTGAAATACAAGGGCTGTTTTAAAAGTTCTCGGCCTGCTTATGAGAACATACATAAAAAAAAGTGGGTGTTTTTTTTTTTGTTTCACGCATTTTTTAATTTCATTATATTTTATTAAATAAATTAATAAGTAGCTTCCAATTGAAAAATCAGTTGAAAAACACAACATTAACTTATTCTTGGAAAAAAAAACAGAAGAAAATGAGCAATGGGTATCCTATTTCAAATGCTGTCAGAGTCCAGTAATTCAAGAGCTGCTTTTGACAACAAGCTTTTTCTTTTATATTGTAATTTCATTTGGTCATAAATTTTTTCAGATTTTTCTCTGGTTGATCCAGTCGCAGTCCGCCAATGTTCAAAAACGAACGATCTTAAAAAATTAAGCGTCAAAGATGATCCTAAAATAAAATATTGAGAAAGGGAACTAAAAACCAATTTAAAAATTATAATGGACCGACACCTTTATGCCTTAATATTGACACCACGCAGGAACATTAACAAACGACGAACAAAATAAAGAAATAATAATTATGTAATAAAAAATATATTTGTATGACTAATTTCACAACAAACGGTAAAGAAAAAGAACACACTTAGCATCAATTTGGACAGTACGTAAGCAAAATATGGCACTTTTTGGGGCGTAATTCTGGACAAACGGGCAAATTCGGGCAACTAATCCGTATACTCATCTAAAGCTGGGGCATATATGTTTCTAAAAATATACAACTCAATTCGTTACAAGATGTTAAACATAACTAAAACTCTACGTTTAAATAGTGAAATTTCAGTTCTTATGGTTTTAAAATCTTGTTTTACACTTTGAAGAAAATTTTTTTATTACAATTCACAGAACTAAAAAAGTGTGACTTAAATTAAAGTAAATACCTTTATTTTGAACTTCCATAACTTTTTTTCACAACTTGCAAAGAAAAACTTTCCAAAAATTACACCAGAAATACAGCTTCTTTTCGCAACTAAAAAATTCAAATGATTTATGCGCTCACAAACGTTCTCTTTGAACGTCAATAAAATTTAAAAGAAACAAAAGCAAATCAAACTGTTGTTGTTTTTTCATATTTTGCATTTAAAACAACAAAGTTAAATCATAAAAAGTAGCAATGCATGACTTTCGTTTTTTCATTTTTGGCCTATGGGCTGAACCACTGTGCACTGGTATGCCGTGTTCGAAGTTGTTTCAATTTTGTGTTTTAGTATAGATCTCGTTGGGCGAAAGAAAAGTGTTAAGTATTGCTCACCCATATTGCGTCTCACCAACGTATTCACATTGAAACGGAGCTCACTGGATGAGCGAATTGACAGCGATGATGTGTTTCAAAATTTCAATATTTGTCCTATCAATTTCGTGTTAGAGTGTTAAGGTATTTTCCGCTGTATTCCCAATTGAATACATCGTCTAAATACTTTATTTCGAATAAACAAAACGAACGAGTTTTACCTGGAGTTGGCACCGTATTTACCGCCCTATTTTTTGTTTCCGGGAATTTTCAACAAGGTGGGCCCTATTCTAGCCTCTGTCTTGGAGGTACGTTTACGGAAGACTCACGCGGCGTTTAAGCGGTATCGATATACGGATTTTGGCCACGCCACAAGGATGCAGACGGTGGAAGCACGCTCCAGGCCGTATCATCGTGACTTGTCTCGTAAGCAGAACGTGGCGTTCCTGTCCCTAAAAGCGTGTGTCGACAGTTTTGGCGAGCTTGGCACGGCGGACGTTATTGCTGAACGGGATCTCTTTGGCAAAGGTTCACATTGCGATGTGAAAATGCTTGCTTCAACGGCGAAAATCGTTAAGTGATTTCGCCCACATGAACCGCAAGTTGTCTATTAATTTTGCACCCATCCTTGGGCCTGACGGGAAATTTTTGTTGAAACGAGAAGTATTGTGGAAATAAAAAAAAAAAACGAAAAAAAATTTTTTTTCCTTGTTGCTTTTTGTTTTGTTTTTCGGAATTTGCGGCTTGCACCAGCAGGTCGCTTTATATGAGACATTAGAATTTCATTGAGAAAAATATCTTGACTTATGTTGCTTATTGCAAATGCTCGATGGTTTCTAATTTCATTCACTATTTTTTGCATATTTATATGCAGACCTGCATGTACGGTTTAAAGCGCTATATCTAGTGCGTTGGCAGTGCCTGTCCTGTTAATTCCCGCTTTACAGTGTATCACAAATTTTGGAAAATCGGCACATCAGCATATCTGTTTTTGGACTTATTTTTGATGACTTTAAGATTTTTTTTTTGGGTCGGATTTTGGTGCTCTGTTTTTAACCCTTTAATGCCTACGCGACTAAATGACTTTAGTTGTCGTGTTTTGGTTTTTTTCTGAATTTCTATAAACTGCACAGACATTTTTGTGATTGTCGTGAACAATTTTTATTAAATTCTTGTGAAAAGTTTTCTCTCTTCCTTTAATTTTCAGTCTTACATTTGTTGTAGTCGGTTCTGAAATCACTTCGTATGGTCCCTCCCAAACTGGAGAGAATTTATTTTTTCGGTTTTGGTTTTTTAACCAGACTTTGTCTCCGAGTACAATATCTCTCTCTTTAGAATTTTTGTCATAATATTTTTTGGATTTTTCTTTTTCCGCCTTATGATTGTCCCTCACTATTTCATAGCTGCGTTGAATTTGGTATTGCCAAATTTTGCTGTAATCGTCTGGATTGTATACTGGACCTGGTTTTTTCTTTAACTTGACTGGAATTTTGATTTCAAAGCCGAAAAGTGTTCTACTGGGAGTTTGTTTTGTTATTGTATGGACCGTATTATTATGCACGTGCATCGCATGATGCAGCCATTAATCCCAATTTGTCCCATCCTCGTTGACAAAATTTCAAAGAAATTCTGCAAGAGGTCGGTGACTCCTTTCGAGAGCGCCGTTTATTGAGGTGACCAGATGATGGATCGTAAACTGCTCGTGAGTCGAGTCTTGACTCACAACATCGGTCTAACAGGAGCTCCCGCAATTTTTCAGCGAATAATGAACAGCATTCTAACTGGATTACAGGGAAAAGACTGTTTCGTGTATCTCGATGACATCGTCATTTACTCAAGAAACCTGCATGAGCAAGGAACATGCCTAAGAAGAGTTCTAGAAAAACTAAGAGCAAACAATTTAAAATTACAATAGGAAAAATGCAATTTTTTGAAAAAGAGGTAATAGATTTAGGACACAAATGTTCAGAAACCTAGTTTTACCAGACCCGGGGAAAGTTGAATGTGTCAAAAATATTCTGGCACCAATAAATACAAAGCATCTATATCATAAGCAAACATTCACCAAATTGTTAAGGAAATAATCGAATTTTTATATTCTCTCGAATATGTCAGAAAGCAATGGAACATCTGAAAAACGCTGTCACAAGCCCCCTCCCTATTCTTCAATACACCCTCTATAATCGAAAAGAAATTTCTAGCCATAGTATGGGCAGTTAAGAACTTAAGGACTTACATTTTAGGCAAACATTACAAAATTTATACTGATCACAAACCACTGAAAGGGATAGCTACGGTGCAGCATCGACACTTTCTTCCAATAAAAGCCAGTTTGCGAGATCTCAGCTCTAAACGTATGTATTCACTAGGAGCAACAGCGAATAGGGTGTGGATCTTAGTGTTATGTAAGGATCTAGAGAAGTTGTTAGAATGTTTGCTAGGAGTTATAATAAGGTATAAAGTTTGTGAATAAATACTAAGGACTTTAACTAAATAAAAGATTGAAAAAAATTTATTTTGTGTCCTTTCTTTTTATTTATTCGCACTAAAGTATTTAGACGGTGTCTTCAATTGGGAATATATAAGAAAATACTATAACTTTAACTTAAGGAACAGTTTCTTTGCCTCTTGCGTCTCTTGCCTACGAGCTAAATGTTCCGGAACATGTTTAAGGTATGTCTGACTCTCGAGAAACGAAGTGTATTAATAAATTAAAGGGAATGACACTCGGCGTGGCAACAAAAGATGACAAAATTATTTTTGTCATCAAAGTACACACCACGATAACAGAAATCGAAAAGTCCTTATTGGTACCAATACCAAATGAAAGCTCATTACAAATAGTCGCTGAGCTCGAAACAATCGTAGAGCTAAACAACTGTTGTGATCATGTCACAAGTATCGTGAGGCCACTGTGCTGAGCGAAAGCAGAAAAAAGAAGACAATAAGCACCAACGGCCTAAAAACTCTAAATTGGGGCAGTTGAGTGCAAGACAAAAATGCATTCCAGCAAAATATGGAAGACCTAGAATGCGAGCCCAAAGTGAGCGAAAGAAAAGTTGCGCAAGAAGAAGACGTCAGCAGAAACTGAAGAGAAAAGACGGCAGCGGGGGAGTATGACTGCAGCAGAGTTCGCGTCAGCGAACCTAGTTTTAAGTAATTTTAAGAATATTTTTAAGTTAATTTTATTTTTGAATTGTAATAAACTTTCAGTTGTAATAAACCCAACGACTCAATATAATTAAAAACGGAATAATCGAAATCGTTTGCGTATTCTTTCTTTGGAACATTTTTATATTACAACTATTAAGGTACAACCTTAACATTTGGCGCCCAACGTAAAAAGTTTTTCGCGGAAGTGAAAAGAGAATTTTTGTAACAAAAAAAAAATTTCAGAAAATCAAAAAGACAAGATAAAAATAATTAGAAAAATAGAAAGTGAAAGTGAAGAAAAAAAGGATTCTAATAAAAAAAAAAAAAAAACCAAAAACACAGTCGATTTGACCAAAGAGAAAAAAAGGATTCTAATAAAAAAAAAAGAGGAAAGATTAACAGTTATCGAAAAGTGAAAAAAGTGAAAAACATTCACCTTCGGATTAGGACAGTCAATTTTGAACATGAAACGAAGCAGGCATTGTGTTGTGTTAGGCAAATGTTCTCTGTCAAAAAATATTAAAGAAGAATTAATAGAGTTAGAAGAGAATATAGTTATTTTAATAAATGCGAAAGAAACTCTTATTAATAGCACCTGCGACGCAAGGCGAAAATACGTAACAGGACACTTTTTCCTTAATTTCCAGAACTGCACCCTACAAATAGGTTCGTTTCAGTTTAAATCCAGGGTTACAGAATATATAGAAATGTTTATTGTACCCAAAGAAAGAAACCCAATTTTACTGCAAGAAGTTCCAAATTTCGAGGACTTAATTTTGAATCAAGAAAAAGCAAACGAAGAGATAGCAGCAATCACCTATCATCGGAAGCTACAAATGATTTCAGGCGCCTCAGTATCAACAATAATTTTTGTCACTCTTTTCATAGTTGTAATCATTTTGTATAGTGTTGTGAGACAATATAATTAAACATAGCAGTGCCGCGTAATACATCGAACAAGAATGTTCAACACATGTAATACGGCCAATGCCCTAGGTATCAATTGCCGATATTGTAAACACGTCGAGCAATCGGTTAAGCCATAAGTGCATACACTGCAATTATACACTCACGCAGGTCAACGGCGTTCGCTTGCCTTTCTTTTCGTTTTTTAACAAAACAAGTGACACGCTCATAAAATGCAATTATGCATGCTTGGCATTGATTTTGTTTTGGGTGAGAAATACCAAATATGCTAAAAAAAACCCAAAACAAAATAATGTTGTCACAGCACTTTCACTGGGAGAAATTTAGTATATAAGCTAGAACATTTCTTTAATAAAATATAGACTAAGAATTTACCTCAATAAAGAAGGATTGAATGTCGGATACTGGCTCACGCCGTATACCGGTTCTCTCCTAGTAAAGAAAATACTTTCTAGTCTTATTCCTGGCAAAAGGTTGATGCACAAGCAACAACCAGAGATTGAAATCACTTAATGTTCCGGTCCGAACATTTCACTGGAACGCAAGTCCAAAGCGAGTGGAAGAAAGTTGCGAAAGACGAAGACGTCAGCAGAAACTGAAGAGAGAAGACGGCAGCGGGGAAATGCGACTGCAGCAGAGTTCGCGTCAGCGAACCTAGTTTAAGTAATTTTAAGCATATTTTTAAGTTGAAATGTATTTTGGATTTTCAGAAATAGTTAGTTGTAATAAAAACTGAGTGGCAATAACACCGCAAATGAATCTACGCGAAAAACGGCATAAAAAAAATACAGTATAATTTCAATTAAAGAAATAAAAGCGTTTCATTCGCAGGATTTTGACACTTTTAAAGAAAATTACAACAATTCGTACGTTTTAACTACAACACATTATAAGCCTCCCAAAAACGGAAGAACAAAGTTGTAAAAGTTTAATCATAAAACCCTTATAAAAGGGAAATTCAATAATAAAAATTCCTAATGAAAAAATTATTATTTGTACAAATAGTGTCCTAGAAATCCTTCATAATTGTAAAACCTTAAATGAAGTAGCAATTTGTAAAGAAGAAAATTTTAATAATGTCACGGGAAGCACATGTTTACCAAATCTACTCAAAGGTCAACCGTCCGTCTGCACAATGACAAATGCCCAACACGTACCCGAAATAGAAGAAATAGGTCCTGGTATCCTCTTACTCAATTCCTACAACGGAACAATAGAAATAGATCAAAACCTTGTTAACATAGAGGGAAGCTTTTTGATGAAATTCCACAACACAACTATCCAAGTAAACCATCGGATTTACGAAAACAACCAGATTGCAAACGAACGCCCTTTGCCAGCCCTAATCAAACCCGCAAATATTTCCACCAATTTTGAGGAAGTTTTGTCACTAAGAATGCAAAAGGAACTACATGGGGTAAGCACTAATCAAATAAAAACCTTACAAACCAAATACAATGCGAGCACCTACAGCATTTCTGGAGTGAAAATAATCATTTTGATTTTAATCGGATTTCAAATTTTTCAAAAACGCACAAAAAAATTTAAGAATTGCGAGGTCGCACTAGAACAGCATAAAGATTCCCCAAACGCAATCATAAGAACTACAGCCCAACGCAGTGAGGACACTGCGTTATCTAAAGGGGGAGGAGTTAACGGCAGAAATGTTGACAATGCCGAAGGGAATATTTTTCATATTTCCAAATAAATTTTCTTTTGAACAGTCCAATTCAAATTCGCTCTGAATTAAATGCTGACTTTACGTCTGCACCTAAGACTCACATCCGCTCCTTTTAAACTCTTTTGCTTTTTCGCACACAGTTGCGACAAACCTACGTGCCCGTTGCTTCAGTTGTTTCGACACTCGATCGCTTCTGCTTACTTGCAAATTTGTGACATACTTACGCTCCCTTTTATTAATCTTTTCTTCTAGCTTAGAATTCAGTCGTCAAGTACCACTCAAATAGTTAAGTGCAAAAATTAAAACTTTTTAAGTAAAAGAGGAGAAAGCACTCCTTAAAAAAATTTAACAATAAAAAACTGTGAATTATAAAATTAAACTTTTCAAGTAAAAAAGGAGAAAGCACTCCTTAAAAAATTTTTTTAACAATAAAAAAATAAAAACACATACAAAACATATTAACTTTTATTAACTTATATTGTTCATATATTTCATTCAGCTTATTTCTTTTTTTTTAAATCATTTTTTATACTTTTGTCATTTAAAATGGAATTTGTGCATGCACAGCGAAATTCGTTGCTTGCATTTATTTCTTTTTATTTTGTCATTTGAAATTGAATTTGTTTATGTACAGCAAAATAATTTGTTCAAAATTCCTTCTTGCGTTTGTGCATACACATGCCTGCGTAGTCAGCAGAATTGTAAGACAAAGGGGACTAAAATTGTTTTGATGTATCAAATTGCACCTTCGGCAGGCGTCTGCATCAACGTGCCTGTACATGTGACCAAGAATCACTAACCCAAAAATATTGTATATAAGCTAGCATTATGATCAATAAACTCTACTTTTCTTTTGACTACGAAACCATTCATTTCATTTGAAAGGAAGCAACACGGTTTAAGTGCCGTTTGTTGTGACAAATAAATTAACACTCAATCAGTTTATGTGCTGAATTGAGATCGTCGATAATTTCAAACAACCTAGAGTTGGGCAAACGAGTCCATTCTCTAACATATATAAAATAAAGAGAATGTGTAGATATACAATAGATATAGTTCAACGGCCTCGAGTACGTCACCAGAATCTTCGATTACAGCTCTTTCTCAAAAAAAGGGGAGGGGGCTGCAATATAACAGCCTTAGCAGTGCACCAGCCGCAGCAGCAGCCGTTAATAGGCACAACCGTAGCAGCCGTCTTCTATAATGGGACATATAAGACCCTTCGCATCATTCAACGGGCAGTGTACCAGCAGTAGCAGACATAAAGATGGTAAGATAGCAGCCTTAGCGTACAATGTAGCATGCGCCGACAATATAACGGCATTAAAGGGAGTCAATGCATAACCAGTGTTGGGCATTTTACACCAATTTGTAATTGTCTACGTGTCGACGTAGACAATCACGTAAACAATGTAGACAATGGTGTAGACAATGTAGAGACAATGTAAACAATGTAAACAATATAGAAAATAGTGTTGACAATATGTGTCTTTAAAATATGTACCTCTATTGAAAAAAAAGAGAATACGAACAGATATTTTCCTGCGTTTTTAAGAACATTACCAGCAAAATTTCAAACGTACTGCTGTTTCTTCCCAATTATTTTGCATTTCGCTTCGTTCAGCTAGAATTCTTCGGATTTTAATTGAAATTCGTATCAATAGCTGCTACTTAAATTTACAATACGTTTTGGGAATTATGAAGCAGTCAACACTATCAGCAGTCGAATTTTTTTTATCAGTATCGAATTTTTTAAATGGTTTTTTCTAAATTGTCTACATTGTCTACATTGTTGACATTGTTTACGTAGCAAAATTGAATTGTTTACCTACATTGTCTACATGTAGAAAATCGTGTAGACAATGTATATGTAGACAATTCGCCCAACACTGTGCATAACACATCAATCATAGTAAACAGCCGTAGCAGCCGTCTTTATAACAAAATATTGCAACATTAGAATCCACATAAGGGCTGTTTATCTGAAGGTGATTCGTACACCATGTTGTGAGCATGCAAACATACAGCAGATTCGAGGGATTACTGTATGCATTAAGCTCAGCAACGAATACGGGGCAACGCAAAATGCACCCGTAAGCAGACACGGAAAGAACTGGGTCAAGACGACACACGCGGAAATGAAGAAAGAAGCGAGAATGCAGAGTGCAAGTGGAACGCACAAGAAGATCGCTGATGCAGCAGAAGAAGAGACTGCAGCAGAGTTCGCAGCGGCGAACCTAGTTGTAAGTTATAAGTAGAGGTGAAATTTTTAGAATTAATCAATCAAGTTTTTGATATGTTAAAAACTCAACCGTGAAGAAAAAGTGTCTGAATAAAAGTAAAAAGAAAAATAAATAGAAGGAGTCTTTTGTTGGGGAAAAAGTATTTAACAACCAATATATGACAGCACTCCACTTTTCGAAGGGCGGAGGGATGTTGTGAGTCGCGATCCCACTTGCACTAACCAACATATTTTGCCTCCTCCATCTACACGATCGCCAAAGTAAAGCAAAACAACAAAGTTTACATAAAGCTTAAACAAAAGGAAAACAGCTAAAAGAACTAAAAGCCGTCGTTAAAACAACAACAACAATCGCTCGAATATTCGCAGCTCAACCGCTGGCATCAGCAAAAATACCAGCTCAACCATAGCGCGTGCATATTCGTAACCCGATCGACAGCAACAACAACAACGTACGCTAAGGGAACGGTAATATCAAGACTAGTTTTTGCATTTTGGCAGCCAACAACAACACATCTCCAGAGAATTCTTGGCTTATTCGCTTGTACAACAACAATGGTTACATACATACTAACAGCGATTGCAGAAATTGTCATCGAATATTGATCTACAAGTATCGACCAAAGGAAAGTGTCAACGCAGCAATGTTGACCTATAAAAAGGGAGCTTCGAATATTGGAAGATCAGACTCATTCTGAGACTCAACGGGGACGTCTGCACATGTACTCATCCAAGGGCCACGACGTAGAAGTGACTAGTTTAAAGAAGTAGGGATATTTGTATTGGAAGTATAGGATTCATTGTATTAAATAAAGGGTTAAACCCTATTGGTTTGTGTTCTTTATTTAAAGGAAAAACAGGGACTATTATACGCTCGACATTGTCTGAGCGCTTGGTACCCTAACGTTGGAATATAGTGACATTTGTGCGCTCGACTCAGTCTGAGCGCTGTGCCCACTATATAACACAACAAACACTATAGATTGTGGAATCTTCGTGATTAAGTTCTTTAATAATTTCATAAAAGTATTAAACCAGGGTGATACTTTCCAACCCCAACATGCAAATTTCTCAATATCAAACTGCAGATACACAAGAAAATAGCTTACAAGAGCAGTTGTAGTAAGTAATGGACGATTTAGACTTAGGAAGGACAGGAGGGGGAGAGAATTATATAGCAAAATTTGAGATGAAATAAAGGCAGGGACACGAGAATAGTTGTAGCGCAGGTAGGGAATAATTTCATGTTTTCTTTTTCTTTTCAGGAAAACCGAGATGGGGTTTCACGATGAATAGCAACGTAAAATTTGGAAACTCAATTGAAAATGTTTGAATTCTCTAAATTCAATTTAGTTTCCAAACTAGTGAGAGGGGAAGATTGGTAAAGAAAAAATACGTGAAATAATCACACACAAAAAAAAAAATTGTTACATTTCACTTCACATTAGAAACAAAAAAAAAAAATAAAAAGGGAGAAATTCCCCACTTCCGCACTTCACAATTAAAAAGAAAAGCTCGAATTTTAAAAGAATAAAAAAAAAAGTAAAATGTATGTATCTAAATTTATGTATTTTGCCTACTGAAAAAAAAAAAAAAACAAAACAAATTGATAGAACAACATTTATAAAGAAACAAAAATATAGCTATAAATAATGGTAGAATAATATCTTTTGAGCACTTTAATGGAATTGCATAGAAAAATATCCTGAGATTAAATTTAAACATTTTAAAATAAGTAGAATATTAAAGAAAAGAAAAAACGCAGAGATTTCTAAAATAACGAAAGATAAATTCAAAAAAAAAAAATTAATTTGAACTTAAAATGACAACAACAACAAAAACTCAAATTTTGATAACAAAGTAGTCTTAGGTAGGATAATTAGTGCACCACTAGGCAGACGTTAAATGTGACTTGTGATACTAAGGATTAGGGTAGTTAAGTGGCTTGAATAGGACATTGTAATATTCTTAATTAATTAAATAAAGAGTTGCCATAATCATAATTTAAACAAAAGACCACGCTCGCCTAGACGCTATCCCGAGCACAACAGACTTAAGCTCGACATTTCCCCGCTATGCTGTGTGAACTGTAACTCATAACGAGACCGTAAGGACCTTGAGCGATTTTGATGACCGCGTATTTTCCATTGCTGATCTTGCCAGACAGGGCTAAGTCGCTTTAATCAGAATAAAAAATTAGCTGAGGTTAGTTAAAGGAGGAAACAAAGGACTTTAAGGCTAATCCTTGATGGGATCCAGACTCGGAAAAATGCGAGTATGACATTGGAAGCATAATTTGAATACGTAGGTTTGAATATGAACTGCAGCTGGATCGTTTAGTACCTTTAAAAACAAGCTGGTTCCAGGACTTAAAATGAAAATACCATCCCACAGTCCAAAACAACTGATGCAAAGAGAGAAATCAAATTTAACCATGTTATGTCAACATCAACGCAAGCAACTAGCTTAAATACAGACTATCAGTATGCAACGGCAACATGAAAATAATAAGTAGTTCGAAATCTGAGATCAAAGGTCCAGACACGCCCAACATCTCATCGATGAATCATGGAAACGCCAAAAAACAATCAGGAGAAAACCTAAAGCGAACCACAGGAAGGACACGAACTAACACAATGCAATTCTTACACACATTTTGGCGTAAATAAGCAATTATACCAGTGCGAGACAACGCTTAGACAACAAGAAAATCATGCACTCTAAAAATAGAAAACACCTGTTTGAATTTGGAAATCCAAACTCATACTAGTTATTAGTCCGATATCGTTGAATCTATTAAAAATCTCGAGTGAACGCGGACACAAATCAAAAACTGATTTTAAGCATTTTCATACCTTGCAGTAAACGCGCATAGTACTGAGCGACATGTTGAATGCAAACAAAAAGACCGAAAACACCGAGAAATAATTAAGAGATAAAGATACAGCCTACCTCCGAGAAAATTAAATGTACACATTGCTCAACTCATGTACGACTTGATCTTGAAAATAATACATCTGTAGAGGTCTACCGCTGTAGGTTGAAACCCTTTCGGTGGATGCCACAGCACAGAACATTCCAGCAATCTTAAACTAGATTCTTCTACATGTTTAAATAGCTGAATGTCAAAAATAATCTATACATCTTCCAAAGAGTTGGTTTACCGAATGCTTATAATTCTAAAACAATTTTGCATGTGCACATAAATTTCTTAAACATTAAATGAGCAAACAAAAACAAATTGCTCAAAGATGCAAACGTACTGGTCTTCACGCAAACACGGTAAGCAAAATTTTCGCTATTTCGCTATCCTACTGAAATTTAGCATTTCCATATACACTTTGGGATCACCCTAAAAGGTGCCACATTAAACGACTTCAGGAATCCCCGTTTTTATCCTGTCAACGGAACGTGTGTCATTTGCAGCGTGCACCACGCGGAATGACTGCACCCGGTAAGAATGCTTGCACGGATGCATGCGTCAGAGACACCTACGTTTTCAAACAATCTGCTTCGAGACATTGGCCATATCTTGGGCTTATTAAATTTGTTGATCGGAGTTTCTGCACCTGTTGTGATGAATCTCGCTTAAGACTAAGTATATTTTCTCCTCTTTTACAGATGAAAGTGGGATATACCAAGAGTACCCAAAAGCTTTATATTGTAAACCCAGATGGGAAATTGACACAGACCCAAGCGCGTGGGATGACAATAAATGAATTTAAAAAAAAAACACAACGTTTAAAAATGCTAATTATGTGGAATTTTGATTAATTAGAATTTGAAAACCCTAATTTTAGTTCATGCAAGCGAGTAGAAAAATTGGATGAATGCGTCTGTTCGTTGAATTTCTGGAAGGCGCTAGGTAATGAGGAAAAAAATAATAATAATAAATAAAAATATACACCCCAACTGTCTCATACGAATCTATGGTACCTAGAATGACACA
This sequence comes from Chlorops oryzae, assembly GCA_020466095.1. Classification (NCBI taxonomy): domain Eukaryota; kingdom Metazoa; phylum Arthropoda; class Insecta; order Diptera; family Chloropidae; genus Chlorops; species Chlorops oryzae. The sequence continues at coordinate 143,550,202 of CM035806.1, forward strand.
GGAGACGACATCGTTGGATGATGACCATGCTGATGGATGCACGCAACAACACAATGCAACCACAAGCATATATGGCGTAAGGTCGTCATCTACCAGATGCAGAGAACCAGCAACAAGAAAACGTCAAAATCATGTTAAATTTTGGGACCAAATCAACAAGTTTTTCCTGTCGCCAATCCTCTTATAACCGATGGCTCGAAAAACAAAAACGGCTCCACTGCATATAACATAGTTTTTGAATCTACCCGCTGAGTTTGAACCACGAACCTCTCGATTTCTGGTCATCTGCTTACTCATTACGCTGTCTTCGCCGAAAAAAATACAAAGATGGTTCCTGAGGCAATCCCGTTTGAGCAATGACAAACATTCCCTTACCTTCCACCGTTAATTTGAATGCCAAAACGTGGCATCATCTTCAAAGGGGGGAGGGATGTTATAAGTCAAACAGCAGAGCAGCTAATCTTGTAGCTTAAGCAATACCGCTAGCGACGGCAGACGGCCAAAAACGCAAGCTGGCATTTCGCACCACCGTAAAAGCGTGCCAAGTACAACGTTGCGGCATAGGTGACTGACTCGGAATCGCCGAATATGCTGAATCGGATATTGGTCATGGAACAAAACCACCAAGATACCCGGAAGTACATCTGCACAGGTCAGCATGCGTCAGCAGGCCCATGACACCGATCCCGAAGAACAAATCAGCGTCTGCAGAGCGCAGACTTAGGTTAAAATATATAGAATAATTAGTATATAAGCTTTTGTATTTTAAACTAAGAAATCAGTTGCTAACAGTTGTGTATAGTCGAAAGTAGCAATAAGTAGTTGAACAGTTGTTAAGATCGATATCGGATCTTAAATAAATAGCTATAATTATAAAACACTGTTGTGATCATGTCACAAGTATCGGGAAGCCACTGTACTGAGCGAAAACAGAAAAAGAAGACAATAAGCACCAACGGCCTAAAAAGTCTAAATTGGGGCAGTTGAGTGCAAGATAAATAATGCATTCCAGCAAAATAATGAAGAACTGGAACGCAAGTCCAAAGCGAGTGGAAGAAAGTTGCGAAAGACGAAGACGTCAGCAGAAACTGAAGAGAGAAGACGGCAGCGGGGGAATGCGAGTGCAGCAGAGTTCGCGTCAGCGAACCTAGTTTTAAGTAATTTTAAGAATATTTTTAAGTTGATTTGATTTTTGAATTGTAAAAATAGTTAAGTTGTAATAATACCACGGGATCGAGTGCAACACCAATCCGGTTAATAAAAGATAATTTGAAACTAAAAATAAAAACGTTATTTCCTCTAAAGGACAATTACAACATTTTAAGGTACAACCTTAACAACACTAAAGAGCGTTTCCTTTCGAATATTCGGTCCGATAGGCAAGTGAAGGATTCCGGAAAAATCCTCCCAACAGAAGCAAACTGATTCAAGAACCCTTTTTAGATTTCAATCCGATGTTGTGAGTATGTTCGAGGGCTCACTGTAAATCGAGCCCGAACTGACCTTTTGTTTTTCTTTGTGATGTATTAATTTTCCCAGGAATAGCGTTTATAAAGGGAGCTTCTTCTTCGCTCTTCACATTTGGACACAGGCCTAAGGTATTTTTGGTAGCTTGTTGGCTTTTGGCTCCTGTCTATTGTTCATTATTTTTCTTTTCTCTTCAGGATGACTGGCGTTATTAGATTTTTGTCTGATGCTTCCAGCGCTTTCTTTGAGATGTTTGCACTGTTATGTGTCACAACAGCACAAAAAGTTCTTCTACTCATTTCTCGATCATCAGAAGAATGCAACAAGAAAACAATTAGCGCCCAGAATAAGAAATGCTTACGTAAACAATCAAAGCCAACGATCGGTTCGGGCGAACCAGCATTAGAACGTAAGGCAATGAGTCAGCGAGTCAGCAGAAATAACTGCATAAGCTGACCTATGCCAAGAACAATAACAACAACAACAGGCCGTAGCTTAAGGCCGAAATTTAGCTGACGATAGCGGAAATAAGCAATGGCCAATCGCAACAACAACAATCAAGTTGACCCAGAAGAATGTGGAGCAATAAACGTTATTGACAAAGCACCCGTATTACTCCAACAACAACAACAAGTATTACTCAAGATTGCATCAACGCGGAAGAAGAACTGGGTCAGCGCGACAATAACAACCAGCTGAAGAAATATAACGATGAAGAGACGCAGAAGAGCACTTTGGAAATGACCGACTTTAAGAAAGTGCCTGAAAAGCACTTTCTGATTATAAAAGCTGATCATCGATCTATGGAAGAGGACTTCGCTTGGAACTACGAATAGTATCAGTGGATCTCAACTTTAGCGCACCTACTCACGAGCCAGGACGTTAAAGTGTGGATCTCCGTGTTAGCTAGGGATTAGGGTAGTTAAGTGAGCTAGAATAGGACATTGTAATATTTTAATGTAATTAAATAAAGAGTTGTAATCAAATTTAAACAAAAGGACTTCTCATTCCTGCTCGGCCTAGACGCTAATCCCGACGCTACAACAGCACTAAGCCTCGACCAGGTCCCCGCTATGCTGTGTGAACTGTAGCACGTGCATAACGCAGAGTGGTTCCGTAAGGACCTTGCAGCGTATTTTGATGACCGGCGGTACTTTTCCATTGCTGATCTTGCCGACAAGGCTACGTCCGCCTTTTTCCAGTTTGCTGGAGGCTTTGTTGAGGGAGGAGAACGAGAGGCGACTAAGGCTCTCCCTTGATGGGCATCAGACTCGGAAAAATGCGAAGTTATGACCATTCGAAGAGTCTTGCGGATAATCTTCGCTATATAGCGTACGCGGCCTTGCTTGATCCGTTATATAAACTGCAGCTGGATCGTTTAGGTGACCTTTATGAATTTGGGAAGTCCCCCGGCTCCTCCAATGCCTCGGTCTGGGTCGGTGCCGGACTTAACAGATGCAAGAATGGGAGCCATGCCGCACGAGCCAAAACAACCGCTGAGCTGGCGAAAGAGGAAATAAATTTAACCATGTTTGTCAACATCCTCAACGCCAAGCAACTGCTTAAATACAACTATTTCATATGTGGTGACAACGGTTCAATCATTTTGTATTAAATTAATAATTGTTAGTGTAGGAAACTCTGGAAGAGTTTCTAAAGGGCCAGACCACGCCCACAATCTATCGATGAATACAGGAAACGCCAAAAAACATATCAAGAAAACCTAAAGGGGCAACACAACAGGAAGGAAAACTAACAACAATACAATTTTACACAATTTTGTGTCGATAAATAAGCAATTTGTATACCATTGTGGAGAACATACGCTTAGAAACAAGAAAAACCTTTGCATGCATCTCTAAAAATAGAAAACAATCCTTGTTTGAATATTGGAACATCCAAACTCTCTATTTTAATTAGTGCCGATTTCTCGTTGAATCTATTCAAAAATCTCCTTTGAAGTGAACGCGGACACGAAATCAAAAACTGATTTTAAGATTTTCATACCTTGCAGAAACCGCGCAATTCCAGTACTGAGCGACATGTTGGATGCAAACAAAAAGACCGAAAACACCGGGGAAATAATTAACGAGATAAAGATACAGCCTACCTCCGTAGAAAACTTAAATTTACACATTTGCCTCAACATATGTACGATCATAGTGATCTTAAAATTTTTCAATACCATCTGTTAGGTGTCTACCACGGCTAGGTAGGTTGAGAACCCCTTTCGGTGGTGGCCACAGACCACAGATTACATTCCAGCAATCTGGCTGAAACTAGATTCTTCTCTCATGTTTACCAAAGCCTGAGAATTCAAAAAATAATCTATAGCCACTTCCAAAGAGTTTTTACCGAATTTGCATTGCCATAATTCTAAAATTCAAATTTTGCAGTGTGCACATATAAGATTTCATTAAAAATTAAAATGTAGCAAACAAAAACAAATTGTCTCCAAAGATTACAAACGTTACCTGTGTTTCGTTCATCCGCACTAACTACGGTAAGCAAAATTTTTCTCTTACTTCGCTTCCTATCTTGAACATTTACATTTCCTATTTCAGCTTTGGGATACCACCCTTAAAACGGTTGCCATATTAAACGATTTCTATGGTAATCCCCGTTTTTCTCCTGGTCGACGGACACGCTGTGTTTTGCAGCGGTGTCACCCGCCGTGCTGCACCCGGTAAGAATGCTTTGCACTGCGATGCATGTGTAGAGACTACCACGTTTTCAACAACCGTGTCTTCGATGAGCACTTGGCCCACTATCTTGGGCCTTATTATAATTTGTTCGGCATGCGGGAGTTTCTGCACCCTGTTGTGAGTCGCGATCTCACTTAGACTCACAAACATTTTTTTGCCTCCTCCTTCTACACGATCGCAAAGTAAATCAAAACAACACAGTGCACATCAAGCGTAAACAAAAGGAAAAAAAGTTAAAAGAGCTAAAAGCGTCGCGAGAACGTTTGTGCAATCAACCTAAGCCAACTAAGACAAGATCGTACCTGAAGTTCAATGGCTGGCAACAACAACAAGAAATTCGCAGCTCAATCGTCAGCAACAACAACTATCAAGACTAGCTTTTGCATAATGGCAACAACAACAGCGGGCTATTCAGCGAGTCAGCAGGGCAGTGACTTTTCGGCTAACTAAAGTGCAGTCTACGCGGAAATAGCATAACCACGGATGCACTTACAAATATGTAATACAGCAGTTACCAAAAATGTCAGCGCATCGATTTCAACCTATAATTATTGATCAGACGGAAAGTGTCATCGAAGCAATTTCGCCCTATAAATATCGATCCACGATGATTGGAACAGGACTTCTGCACACGTACTCATCCAAGGGCCACGACGTAGAAGTAACTAGTTTAAAGTAGTAGGGATATTTGTATTGGAAGTATAGGATTCAGTTTATTAAATAAAGGATTAAACCCCATTTGTTGGTGTTTTTTATTTAAAGGAAAACAGGGACTATTATACGCTCGATATTGTCTGAGCGCTTGGTACCCTACGTTGGAATATAGTGACATTTGTGCGCTCGACTCACTCTGAGCGCTGTGCCTACTATATAACACAACAACCCCATCTTGGCAAGTTCCATTGAAATTCCCCTCCGTCACGAATATGAGCGCCGGTGGGGCTTAAGCGGCGATCAGCGCCATCAAGATTGGCTGACTGAGTTAAGCAAATACCAAAATTTTTATCACCCGAATCAGAGTTTCCGTACGAATGCCGTACGGCTGGCATGGAATTTTCTCTTTACACGATATAGTCTGGATCAATTAAAGGAACTACCTCGTCGTCACCTATACGATTCTCTAGACCATTGTAGTCACCATCGATTCTGTCCGACCGACATTGTGTTTATACGCCGAACTCGATCATTCAATGATGTGGGTGACCTGATTTCGAACGATGGTTTCTGGGCGTGAAATGACACTTATTTCTATTTTTGAAGAAATATGCAATCTCAAATGCTTAGCCGAATAAACGATGGCCGATAACTGGCCAGAATTACAAAATACTTTCAAAAATATAAAAGAAAATGTCTATAAAAAACCTCCCATTATCATTTGAATAATCTCATATCATACCATAATGAGGTAGCAGGGTTAATAGCGATCTTAAAATTAATACCTGAGCAAATATAAACAACAAATATAAAGACAAAATTAGAAGTTCTTTTTAAACGACTCAAGTACTTATCTGTTATAACTACCAAGAGACATTACTGAACTAATAATTCCAGAAATATAGGACAGTCAAACTAACGTAGACGATTTACCTATCGAATCATATAAGATTTGGATTACAATCTCGCCATATTTTCGGAAAACACAGAAAACATTACCACCATGACTTCAGACTTTTTTAATACGACATCGAAGCTATTGCCAGACTTTGACGGCAAGGCAGAAAACCTACAAAGTTTTATAGACGCACTTCAGCTATTAGATTCAATAAACGAAACGCACGAAGGCGTGGCTGTGACATTGATTAAAGGGTTGAAGGGTACAGCAAAAAACCTTATTTCCCATAAAAATTCTATTGAAAGCATAATCGCTAAATTAAAAGCTAGTGTCAAGGGAGAATCTGTTGAGGTGTTTGCCGTAAAGCTGTTAAATGTTAAACAGCAAGGCAGAGCAGCCAATAGTTATGCAAAAGAAGTAGAGGACCTAACTAGAACCCTTGAAAACGCTTATATTGGTGATGGTCTAACCTCAAAAATGGCGTCAAAATAGGCCACACAGACGGCCGTAAAGGCAATGTCTTAAAATTGTAATAATGAAGGAGTAAGACTAACTATGGAGGCTAGCAATTTCACAGACATGAACGATGCCGTCTCAAAATTCATAAACAGTTGCACAGAAGCAACAAGCAATCAAAATACAATTCTTACATACATACGTAATAACAATTACAATAGGGGACCTAAAATAACGGGTATCGTAGAAACTTTAGACGGCGAGGTTCCTTCAACTTCCACCCAGAACAGACAAGGCCAAAATAGATATTACCGTGGAAATCCTTGCAACAATCGAGTCTCTAATCGTGGTGGTGCTAGTAACACAAATAGAAATCTCAGACTTGCAACCGCCGATAACCAGTCGGAAAACGCAAGTCAGCCCTGTTGTGTGCATCAAATGAGCGTGCGTGCATGAGAGCCCACTGTATAACGGGCCAACATAAAAAAAAAGCACTACTTAATCCGACGGAATGGGGTCAAGACGGCACGCACCCCAATATAGAACAGCCGAGTTTGCGGAAGAAGTCGAGTATGCAGAACAGAAGAAGGCCGCGGCAAGATGTCTGAGCTGACGAAACTAAAAGACGGCAGCAGAGTTCGCAGCGGCAACCTACTTGTAAGTTATAATTAAGAGTGAAATTTTTAGAATAGGAAGTAAGTCGTCTGAGACTAAAGTAAAAGGTTAACAATAAAGTGTGAAAATAAAGAATAAAAAAAGGACGTGTTCAATTACTGAGTTTACAGAGTTTAACTGTTCAATAAAAATACTTATAACGATGGCACAGCCGGTAGGATACTAGAAGTGCGGTTGTTAGTAAAAAAAAAAGTAAAAAACAGTTAGTTCCGGTGTAAAAAAAAAGATTTGTTTTTTAATTCAGTGAAAAAATAAACACATACATATACTATTAATAAAAAAGTCTTTTTATTGAATCTGATTGAAAGTCAAAATTGATATTGGAAAAAATTCAAACATTCTCCCCACCCAAAATCAAAATTTGAAATTGAGAAGAAATTCACCCACCTTTACAAAGCAGAAGAAAGTCAACATCATCAAGAACAACAGCAGCAGTATGAGCCCTGCTGTGAGCATATACATGTACAGCATGGTCAAGGGCTCACTGTAAGCAGTAAGCTTCACAACGAATACGGGTCAACGCAAAAACGCACCCGTAAGCAGACATGGCAAGAACGAAGTCAAGACGGCACGCGCGGAAATGTGCGACAACCAAAGTACGGAAGAAGTGAGAATGCAGAGTGCAATTGGACTGCATGGCAAGGTCGCTGAGGTGGCAAAACAAGAGACGGCAGCAGAGTTCGCAACGGCGAACGTAGTTTGTAAGTTATAAGTAGTTGTGAATTTTGTAGAATTAAGTAGTGACTGTGAGTTTATTGATTGAAAATATCAGGCGTGTTACTAAAGCGTAAAGAAAGGAGCACAGACTCCCAAGTAAATTTTGAAGTATTGTGACGTTATTGTATTAACTAAAGTTAACTTCGGTTATTGTGAAGTTATTGTATTAACTAAAGTTAACTTCGATAAAATTCGAGGTTTCAAGTGAAAATTGAAGCCGTAAAGTTTTACATATTAATAAAACATATAATATTGAGATTCTATAGCGTTTCATTATAGAGGACACACTTAACAGCCCCAAGGGAAAGAAGAACATGTTGGTTAGTGTCCAACAATTTTTTTTTTTTTTTAATATTGATTTCATATTATTATAACATTTGGATGAGTTAACATTTAAATAAATTCCCTAAAGTTTCGTTGAAATAGCTGTTTACTGATATTTGTTCGTTGAGGCCTCTGTTGTGAGTCAACATTCGACTCACGATGATTCAATAATTATGAACGATGGTCACCTTTGCATGAACAGACCGACTTCAGAACAACAACAACAACAACAACCAATCCAAGCCTAAATGCGAAATATGATCAACGTTGGCACACGACCAGAGCGGCGAGCAGTAATACTTGATAAGCGAATTCCCGAACGCAAGGGAATTCAGACAACACCTGGCGAAAGTGCTTATGCGGCGAGTGTGACATCTGGTGAGCCCGAAAATCAATTGAGCAAAAGCAGATCGAAAACTAGGTCAACATTGAACGCGCTCAGCAGTTCCAGAAGCTGCACAATAATTCAACGAGACACAATTGGAAAATGAGCAATGCGGCATCAGCAATTTCTTTTCATATAAGTCGAAGATCGAGATGGAGAAAGGGACTCTTTGCAGAATACAAGTTTGTGACAGTCCCAACTCGAAGCGCATGTACTCACCAGTGGCAACAGCGACTAGAGCGTGGACTTGGAGTTTAGGGAAATAGGGTAGTTTAGAGTTTATGGCAGGAACTAATATAAACGATTTTGTGAATTAAATAAGGATTAAATAAAAGATATTATAACGTATAAATCTTGTGTCCTTTTTATTTTCACAAGGGATTTTAGGCATTATGTTCATAGGGAACATATCATTTGCTATAGAATCACAACACCTCCTATGGCATAATGACTATTTTCCGCAGCAATATTTAAATGCTCTTAAATCTCTTGGCGGTCTTGATCATCCATTATTCAGAACAGCCAATTTCCTGCCCTTCCTATTGCGTTAAAAAGTCCTCTTCTTTTTCTCAATGGTGGCATTATTGACTTCAATTTTGCTTTTACTGTTTTTATTTCGCTTACCGAAAATCCCTTATTTTGTATGTCTGTAGACATAACGAATGTTTCAATCGAATTTTTAATCTTTAATATTTCTTTCGGATGGATAACATGTAGAATTGTGAAAGATTCTTTTACTATTTCTGTTTTATGCATGTGAACCTCAATAAATCCGCGTTGGTCTGTGATTGGTGACAGCACTAAGCCTCCTTGGGTTGCTCCAACCATTCCCAGAATCGTAATTAAAATCTGAAAATTCGATTTGTTTTTAAACTGTGTGTGACATGTCGGAAACCCCTGCTAATTATCTTGCAATTTTTAATATAAATTGTCATGTATGCCGTTCTATTGCACTTATTCAACATGGAGTTCTACCTGAAAAAGTTTGGTGATGACTATCACTTACAAGATAACTACTTTACAAACGTATTTTTGAAAAAGACCCTTCCGGTATTTTGAACCATCGATGAAGTATGGCCTAGGCTTGTCATTATTCTGCAAAGTGTCCCAGAGATAAAGTTACGGGTTCGGTCTGAGGAATCCCGTGGAATTAAGACGCGTGACTGGGGACACCAGCGGCGCATTGATATTTTGACTGGTGGTTGTGTGAAGTACGATCTGCACAAAACTTGGGTGGAGAATTTGCTGGGGGTCTCGCAACACCTGTTGCGGAAGAAAATGACTGAAAATGCGATTAACAATAAAGATGGTGCGGAAACCAAGGACCCATATCGACTCAGGTCGTGATTGTGGAATATCGTGTATTGATTTGTTCTATACATATGGGAGGAATTTCTTGTCGTTGATGCCTTTCGCCTAGCCGAAGATCGTGGCACGCCATATGTCTTTGTTCGGTATGGGTTTGCCAGACAATTGCGTGAGCGATTTGCCTTTGGGCTGTACAACATGTTGTGCGAACTTCCGATTTGGAGTGTAGAAGCTTATGTATGAATTTAAATATGTTTTCCACCCAACCGAAGATCGCGTCCACGGGATCTGTCTGGAACTAGTTCGGATTCCAGACGATCACGTGGGTGAGTTCCCAACGGGGCTTTCATCAATTAATTTGGTTGCCAGCGTTATTTCTGGTGAGTGTGACCCTGAGGTATTTCTTTTTATTTTGAAAGCTTTTGTGTGTGAATTTTTTCATAAACAGCGTATCTAAGTTACCTCTCTCGAAGAGAACGTGACAGCGTCATCGCAACAAGGGGGCAGCTGTCCCCTTTGGGTGAGTTGTTCCGATACCCTTTTTTCATGAAAAAAATTCATTTATATGTTCTCTTAAGCGTTTCTTGGTAAGAATACGGATGGCGTTATTTTAAACGGAGCCACCCACGGTGGTTACGACATGGTTTGTGGAACTTGCGTTGATGTAAGAGGTATAAGTGTCTTAATAATTAGGTTTAGGTTCTTACTAACTCTCGGCGCATGAGCGTCTGTGTCTATACTCTTTTTAAAGTTGCACCAGTTTGTCGTCCCAAAAAAAAAAAAATTAATACATCAGGAGAAAAGAAATACAGGATGGTCGTTGACTTTAGGAAATTAAATGCAGTCACTATAGCAGATAAGTACCCGTTTCCCGAAATTAATGAAGTTCTTGCTAATCTAGGGGAAAAAAAATATTTTTCACTCGTTGACCTTAAAAGTGGTTTCCACCAGATTCCTGAAAAGGAACCCGATGTTGAGAAAACGGATTTTTTAATAAATAATAGCAAATTTGAATTTGTTAGACTGATCTTTGGCCTAAAAAACTTACCCTCAATTTTCCAGCGCACGTTAGACGATGTCCTTAGAGATCGTATACTTAGGAAAAAGATGTAACGTTTACATAGACGATATAAAAATATTTTCTGAAACCGAAAAAGAACATTTCGAGAACTTAATTCAAATACTTGAAACATAAGATTGTTGTGATCATGTCACACATATCGTGAGCCCATTGTGCTGATCGAAAGCAAGAAAGCAACAACAAGCACCAACGGCCTAAAAAGTCTAAATTGGGGCAGTTGAGTGCAAGCCAAATAATAGATTCGAGCAAGAATATGAAGAATTGGATCGCAAGTCCAAAGTGAGTGCGAGAAAGTTACGAAAGACGAAGACGCCAGCAGAAACTGAAGCGAGAAGACAGCAGCGGGGGAGTGCGACTGCAGCAGAGTTTGCGTCAGCGAACCTAGTTTTAAGAAATTTTCAGCATATTTTGAAGTTGAAATATATTGGATTTTTAGAAATTTTTAGTGGTAATCACACAGCGAAAAGATAAGAACAAAACCCGGATAAATAAAATAACAGTTGAATATAAATGAAAGCAAGGAAAGTGTTCCATTTAAAGGAGTACTTTAACGAACAAATTTAACATTTGGCAGTTGTAATAAAACGGAGTGTGAAACAACAATTAAAACCGCCCGACCAAAATAGGACTTTATGTGTTTTGCGTTTTATTTCCAACATTAATATCCTAACAAGATGCTGGAGCAAATTTTAAAAATCTGCTTGATAAATGTGAGTTCTTCAAAACATAAATGGAGTTCTTAGGATTTATCGTTGGAGCAAATGGAATTAAAGCTAATCAAGAAAAATTAATAGCAATAGCCAAGACACCGCCTCCGAAAACTCTTAAGGGCCTAAGAAGCTTTTTAGGAATGTCAGGCTATTACCGCCGATTCATAAAAGAGGGGAGGAAGGACGCATTTCGAAAAATACCTCCAAACACGCGAAAGTCTAACTAGATTAAAACGCCTTAATCGCGTTCGAGAAATACGTAGGAAAATTAAAGGAACTGTTGTGGGATTTAATTGTACAGAAAGACAATAACAAGGAATTCCTCGAACTAACTAAAAGTAGACTTAGAGAGAGCCAGGGCCGTGGACAGTCGGTTTTCAAGGAATTCGAGGTATTAATTGAGGTATTGGCAGAGCTGAGTGAGTGCCAAGACCGGGTACATTCCGAGGCAGAATTAGAAAAATTTAAGAAACTGAATAATAGTTTGAAAGCCCATGAGCGTAAATTAAGGGATGCACTGCGTAAATCAGACGAATGTCTAGTAGAATTGGAACAGGAGAACGAACATCTGAGACAGGCACTACGGCAGAGGTTTTCAGACGAACAATTGAAGCTAATAGTGGACAGTCAGAACGCAATAAAGAATTACAAAGAAGAAGTCACGAGTTTAAGAGAACAATTACGTGTAAGCAGGAAGGAAATAGATAGAATAACGAAATTTAAGTCGGTGAGTCCTCCCCAAGAAGAGCAGGATACGCCTAGTGAAGATAGCGAAACCATTAGGGAGAATAAGAGAAGCCTCGCCCCAGGTAGTTCAGTTACGGTGCGTCCTAGGAATACATTAGAAAACATAGAAGAAGAGGCCATGGCTACCCACTCATCACCATTAGCAGGAAAGGGGAGCGGGGGAGATCGACATCCAATGATTCCACCGCCACCACCTCCACCTTTAAACGCACCAGGCATAAATAGGAGTGCGGGAGCCCTCCAATCAAACACATCCGGTATAAATAGTAGTTATATTTGGTCGAGGAGTACATGAAGGATGAAGAGGTATACTTCGTAGACGGTGCCAACATCGCAGCCACGGCAACGCTCGTTAAGGTCATCGAGGCGAGCCTGCGCGAGTGGCATACCTCTACGTACTTCGGGGACGGGGACGAGGGGCACCGCGAGCGTATCCGGAACCTAAAAAATGAGTCATTTAAGTATGAGGAGACCCTAAGCTTCCGAACGAACGCCATTGCACTTGCGCTGCCTGAAATTTTAAGAAAAATTACCGATGAGGAACGAACCACCGCCCAGGACCGAAATGGACTCATTCCACGTCGTGGGTTGGAGGTTCAAAGGAAAAGGGGCATGAGAGTGCCACGCAGTAAAAGTGCGGATCGATCCTTCGAGTGGGGACCCAATGAAGAGTGGGAAGCGTACGAAACGGTTCAGAAGGCTCTCCAACATTACCTAAATAAATTGGAAATGGTTGACATCATGGCTAAGTTGGATTGCTCGTTCACAATGATTGTGGACGGCGTGGTCGTAGAAATCCACGAACCAACGTACGAAATGGGAGATCTGTATTTCGTGACCTTCTTTGGTCCATTTCCCACCGAAATAAACGCCCCTCTGGCCAACATGTACAAAGAATAATATTAGTTAAGTTTTTAAATTTGATCTAATTATCAGTTTAGAGTAAAGAAGAAATATTGAGAAAATAATATTGAGAAAATATTGATCTAATTATTAGTTTAGAGTTACCAAAAAAAAAATTGAAAAAAAGTCATATTTAAAAAAAAAAAAATATATAATAATAATAATAATAAAGCCATTCAAAAAACAAAAAAAAAAAACGGCGTTCCAATTTTTGTTTCATCCTCGTTATCACAGACCTGTAAGAAAACTTTATTAAAAGAGAAAAAAAAAAAACGTTGTTCAACACAAACTGGATCAACTCAACTACGGGGGGCCAGTTACCGAAATGTCTCTACACCTTTTTTTTTTCTCCTTTCAGCTCCTGGTCCAAGTAGCCCTGTCAATTTTGCCGCTCGTCAAGTCCCACCAACTACTTTACCTGGAAAAAATAGAGACGGAAACCGGTTTTGCGGAAATACACACGGGAACAGTGGATATTGTCACTAGGTTCGTCTACATACTCCATCAGATAGATCCAGCTGCGGTCCGCACTATGCTGAACGCGTTCCTGGACACCAAGAAGACTCTCAATAGCAGCATATATGACGCACTAATTGAAACCCAAGTTGACGATATTGATTCCATGCTGCACACGTTCGGTCGACGTCCATTCGACTTCATTGGTTCCAGCCTCAAGTGGTTATTCGGTACCATGGATGCCAGCGATCGACAAAATGTAGAAGACCACCTCGCCACTGTAGACGTCAATAACCATAGGCTTATTGAAAACGGCAACCACCAGATCAAGATTAACCGCGATTTTAGTGAGGCCCTAGAAAGTATGAGACAACTAGTACAAGCCGACCAGAAGGCACTGACCGACATGAGAAAAATTAACTCTCAATCCGCTAGGGAAAACCGGGCAGACGAACTGGCACTCAGACTATTCCTGAAAATCCAGCTACTGCGCAACCAAGTAGAGACGATTCAGCAGAATGTAGCAGCAGCAAGGACGGGCATTATCCACCCCTCCATGCTCTCGAAATCCGAGATAGAACAGTATGACATAGGTTTCGAGAAGCTGAAAGATATGGCATTAGGCGTAGCCTCGCTACGGGACGGAATCATAATTTTCGTAATTAAGGTGCCCGCAGTGATGGGACAATTTCAGAAGAAATTGTTGGTACCGATACCAAACAGACATGGACAACAAATAAACGAAGAAATAGAGACGATTATAGAAAAGGACAACCAGACGTACACTTTTGAGGAAGGCAAGTCAGTTTTTGCACTACACCGGAGTACGAACTGTATAGTTCGAGGGCGTTGTGAATTAGTTAGCCGGACAGAAGAAGAAATAATTGAATTAGAAGAAAGCACAATACTCCTAATAAACGCAAGAAACATAAGCCTAAATAGTACATGCGACAGTAGGCGCATATCAGCTTTAGGAAATTTCTTTTTAACGTTCCAAAACTGCACCATCTATTTAGGAAAATTCAGATTCGAATCAAAAATACGGGAATATAGGCAGATGTTTATCATTCCCAATGAGAGGCAGTTAGAAAAGGCGGAAGAAATACCAAGCTTTAAGGAAGTGGTCTTGAAGCAATTCGAAAATAACGAGGAAATAAAAGAATTAAAGTTTCAGAAAAAACTTTTGAGTATTGGAGGAATAAGTCTAACGGGAGTTATAACCATAATAGTTATTTTAGCAATATGCTGTTTCTGTAAATTACGGAAACGAGCACAAAACCCAAGACCACTCCAGCGCCCACGATCGTCGGACCCAATATCTACAATAGACGCTATGTTAACGAAATACGAAACGCCGTTTAACGTCTAACATAACGTCTAGTAAAACAAGCAAAAACACCTTTTCATTTGAAAACAAATTTTACATTCGCCTTTGCACTCTCAGTGCAGCCTTTATTCAAGATACACTGAAGCGCTCAAACGCCCTTAAGTCAATGCACTTTGAGAACCTACGACAAAATTTTACGAACGAAACGAAAACAAAAAGAAAAGAAGATAAAATAAAAAACAAAACAAAGAAAATGCCAAGCGAATTCGAATTTTTTTTTTTCTCTCTCTTCACTTTGTTTACGTCAATTTTTTTTTTTTTTGGTGTCTTTTTCTGCGCGTTCATCGCCCTTTTCTTCGCTTTGGTTTATTCAAAAAGAAAAAAAATATATATATATACGAATTCATATACTACGTTTATACGTACGCCTTATTCGCGAATAAGAATATCGCGAATAGCGATTTTTACCGTATAAACGGTCTTATTCACGAATAGCTAATTCACGAAAGTTATTCGTGAATAGTGAGACTATTCGCGATAAACACGAAAGGTGATGCCACATTTTTCGCTGATTTCTCTCTTTTTGACGATCCGGCAGCGCTTTTGTTTAATTTGAGTTCAAAAATCTAGCAAAAAAGATGGAGAACGGAAAGGAAACCAACCGCTGCACATGGATAATACTTAAATCAGAGACTGACATTTTTTCACTTTTGAAAAACTAATTGATAAAAGCATTCGTGATGCTATGAAATCATGTTTTTCAAGTGTGCTACCATTTCATTTCGTTTTGGCAGTCAGGTAGCGCTAAGACCAACTAATGTCGGTTGCCGTAAAAACGGTGACTTCACTATTCGCGATATTCCTATTCGTGAATAAGGTTTAACGTATAAACGTAGTAATACACGAAAAAGAAAAGACACATCCGTTCAAGAAGGGGGGCGAGCTACGTTAAGGAAATTTTTATATATTTAGAGCTACGTTAAGGAAATTATTATATATTTAGAAAATGCAACCGCCACGCAGGCCTATTAATGGCATTTAAATAAATATGTTTGTATAAGGAGATGCATTAGTCACCCCTAAGACTCACCGCTAGTGCCTCTCTCCCTTTGGATATGGTTTGCTCACAAAGCAAACCACGACAGTGTGTGGCGTACATTTTCCACGCTGGCCCAGCGCCTGGACGCGTATTTCACACACCACTCCGTTTGGCATTTTATATTAATGCCCTTCCGTTCCGCATAATGAATAGGTTTTTATTTTTTTTTTACACTTTAACATAACTTCTTTTTTTTTTGCTTCTTCACTTTTATTTAAACTCTTTAACACTTTAACCACTTACTTTAACCACTACCATTAACTCGCACATAAGACAAACTAAATACAAATAATAAAAAATAATACAAACTAAACAAAGAAAAAGAAACACAAAACAATCACCGCGTCTATTGTACGAGAACTAATGCTACCATACCAACGCTCATGCGCACACAACTAAGTCAGAATCTACCACGAAATCTTTCAGAAACTACCATGATAACAATGTTTAGTAGAATTCCTCGGGAATGTTTTTGTTTCCATAATATTTTGGGTAGATTGGATTGACTTATTTGGTGCTGCAGTGTTCCTTTCCTTTTTCTCTTCTTTCTCATTCTCGTCGAGCTGTCGTTCAAATTTTAGAAAACGGCAACACGACAAATAATGGACCTGTGTCCATACGAACAATCAGAAACGACCCAATAGGGAAAAGAAGAAACATAGAGTCGGTGACCAGTTGCATAAAGTGGGGAAGTTGATGAAGTAAAGTTTTTGTTTTATTTTATAATTATGTTAACGTAACGTAATAAAGTTTTGTTGAATTTAACGTAGTATAACAAAATCTAGATCAAATTAGTTTAAATTCAAGGGACAGTCGTTTAGGTTAGCATTAAGAACAATATGTAACGAAATAGAAGTTATCGGACGTATAAAGTAAGGGAGAATACGGGTAGAATATAGCACAAATTATATACATATAAAACAAAGAAATAATAATAATAATAATAAAATAAATAAACAAAAGTAACATAAAAAATCACAATCATAAAAAAAC
The DNA here is from genome assembly GCA_020466095.1 of Chlorops oryzae. NCBI lineage: Eukaryota > Metazoa > Arthropoda > Insecta > Diptera > Chloropidae > Chlorops > Chlorops oryzae. The sequence continues at coordinate 143,567,107 of CM035806.1, forward strand.
TAACAAAAAAAGAAAAAAAAAGACACAAAACAAAAACACAAAGAAAAAAAACACATAAAAAATCAAAACTAATTAGTATTCAATACAAAAAATTATTAAAAAAAAAAGAAAAAACGAAAAGGTTCACAAAAGAAAAGTTGTCAAAAAAAAAAAAAAATTATTTAATTATACTATAACGACTGCTGCGAGGGATCGGCACAATAACACAGCTGCAGGATCCGAAGTAACGACAGCTGCGAGGGATCCGACCGTATAACGACAGCAGCGAGGGATCCGGTACAACAACGAGTGCAGTGAAGAATCCAAAATATACACGGCGCGAACAGTGGCGGTATGTGCCCGTCACGTGTAACTACAATAACAAGGGCCAAATTGCCTTGCCCAGCAATATTCGAAGTCAAATGAAGTATGTACAACCAATGCCAAGGTCAATTAACAAATAAAGCAACGGACTACAAGGCCAAGAGCATAGCCATACAACAAAACAAGCCAGGCTTTAAAGTGCTAGATGACAGAGGGCCCCCGCAAATGGGAACTATTAGCACCTTCGCTAATCTCGCACAAATAATCGATGCAAGATAACAATTGGAACCCTCAACGTCACAAGTTTGTGCAGTTATTGTTCGATAACGTTCCGTTTTCAATAACACATGTACGAGGTGTTAAAAATGAAACAACACTCCACCAAAACGAAGAAACCACAGTGCAACCCCGAGACCAATCGAACCGAAACAAGCCCCTCTCCAAACAACAAACCAGTCCGCATAAATGCGGACCCATCAAAAACAAGGGGGGGGGGGGGGGAGGAATGTTGTGAGCATGCAAACATACAGCAGATTCGAGGGCTTATTGTATGCATTAAACTCAGCAACGAATACGGGGCAACGCAAAATGCACCCGTAAGCAGACACGGAAAGAACTGGGTCAAGACGACACACGCGGAAATGAAGAAAGAAGCGAGAATGCAGAGTGCAAGTGGAATGCACAAGAAGGTCGCTGATGCAGCAGAAGAAGAGACTGCAGCAGAGTTCGCAGCGGCGAACCTAGTTGTAAGTTATAAGTAGAGGTGAAATTTTTAGAATTAAGGAATTTAGCTTTGATATGTTCTATAGAGAACCGATAAAAGTGTCTTAATAAATTCAAAAGCTTAATAAATTCAAAAGAAAGATAAACAAAGGAGTTCTTTTGGTGTGGATAAAACATTTAACATTTAAATTCAAAAGAAAGATAAACAAAGGGAGTTCTTTTAATGTGGAGGAATATTTAACAATTCCATGCCCATCCCAAGAAACAGAGGCCATTACTTTGCCAGCGGACTTTTAAGTCTTTACACGCTTCGGAGACGGTTCACCGATCGCTGTCCACTCAGCCGACTGTCGATTGGACTCAGGAGTGTAGTGATAGAGCCATGTTTCATCCATTGTCACATATCGACGCAAAAACTCGGGTGTATTGCGAGTTAACAGCTGCAAACACCGCTCAGAATCATCAACACGTTGTTGTTTTTGGTCAAATGTGAGCTCGCGCGGCACCCATTTTGCACAGAGCTTTTTCATATCCAAATATTGATGAATGATATGACCAACACGTTCCTTTGATATCTTTAAGGCCTCTGCTATCTCGATCAAGTTCATTTTACGGTCATTCAAAATCATTTTGTGAATTTTTTTGATGTTTTCGTCGGTAACCACCTCTTTCGGGCGTCCACTGCGTTCACCGTCCTCCGTGCTCATTTCACCACGCTTGAATTTTGCATACCAATCAATTATTGTTGATTTTCCTGGGGCAGAGTCCGGAAACTCATTATCAAGCCAAGTGTTTGCTTCCACTGTATTTTTTCCCTTCAGAAAACAGTATTTTATCAAAACACGAAATTCCTTTTTTTCCATTTTTTTCACAATAACAAAAGTTGCTTCACAAAAGACGCTCTATCTCACAAACTAATTGACTTACAGACGTCAAATTTTGACACGAATCATTTGAAGGTTGCCACTATATAAAAATAATATGCATTTAATACTAGCGACGCCATCTATGTGTCAGACCGGGGACTTATCAGCCAACCTGTTAAGTCATTCGTAAAGGCCTAAGAGATTAGTCGTTACGCCATATATTCATCGGCCACGAGGAAGCGTCTATTAGTCAGTTGGTAAAGCTGGTTCAGAATTCCATGGTTTTGTTAGGAGAAAACAGTCCGAACATTAATTTCACGGCCCCAGAGTCTGCCGAGCAGGTTGAATGGTGCCGTATTTGTAAATCAACGGGACACGGAGCGCGGTATTGTCCAAAGATAACGCTAGGTGACGCGGCATGAGCTCAGGCACCGGCCCAGAAGTCGTGTAAATTTTGAAGAAAAAAAACCAAGGGCATTTCTATGACAGCTGTGAGGAGCGTATGAATACACCGTATTGTAAGCAGTGTAAAATCTATGGATATGAAGAATCAAATGATTGCCACAATATTAGACCATAAGAGGCGTCCGTTCCACGAGCTGAAGAGCAGGCTATGAACAAGCTACATTGCTCGTTCTGCAAACGCGAGGGCCACACTGTGGAAAAATGTTTCAATGGTGTTAAGAATTAACAGAAATCTCAAACCGTTGCGCTGTTGGCTCATATGACTTACACGTATAAACATACATACATGAATAAGGCAGGAACATCGGAATGTACGAGTTTGGTTTTTGCTCTGTTTTCTGTGTTTGTTTGTTTCTTTTGTTTGTACAAATTACGTAAAGGGAACAATGCGCAGCGAAGGGGCAAGAAAAAAGAGATTCAAGCCTTGACTGCTCCAACTTGACGACAAAATTGCTGATGTGTCAATTGGAAGCAAAAGAAACAAAACTTCATTGGGCAAAGAAATTTTATTCTTGAATTCAAAATTGTACCGTTGAAATTTGTTTGATAAAGACATCGGATCTTTTATTCAAGGTTGGGAATTTTGCTCTCATTCTGTCGTTTGCAAGAATTGTAAATACACAAAAAAATGTAAAGTTAGCATATTAATAGTATATAAGAAAGACATTTCAGTCAATAAAATCAGAATAATTTGGACAATTGCAAAATAAAGATAAATTATTTTCTTCCGTTGATTCTAGTTCAAGTGCTAGCAATCAATTCATCGTTAGGTCGTGGTTCATGTACTACGGGCCTAGTTTCATTTAACAGTGAAACATAAACATTTTCTGGTGACCCCGACGTGATTTTTTTGGTGTTCTACCTGATAAATCACGTGATCCTTTCAAACGCGGAAACTTTTAAAATTCGAATACTAGGGAATTAGGACAGTACGCCGCGAATTAATTCTCATAAGCGCCTCAACGAATTTTGGTGCACTCAGCAGACAATTGTAGGCGTGCCGTGTCGCAAGGACACATTCAACAAACAATTATAGGCGTTCGGTGTCGCAAGGACACATTCAACAAACAATTGTAGGCGTTCGGTGTCGCAAGGACACATTCAACAAACAATTGTAGGCGTTCGGTGTCGCAAGGACACATTTAACAGACAATTGTAGGTGTTCGGTGTCGCAAGGACACACTCAGCGATCAACAGACAGTTGTAGGCGTTCAGCGTCAACAAGGACACAAGCATGCATCGTGCAACAATTCATCAAAATAAGTAAAATTCAACCATGAATTTCGACGAAATCGCAACCCGCCAGTATCAGGTGGGAAACAATATACAGCAGTTTATAGAAAGCTGTAAAAAGGCTCCAAGGAATCGCCGCACATTGCAGTTTTATACCACTACAATTCAACGGCTGCAAGAATTATCATCCGAACTCTACAAAAACCACACAGAAATTGCCGCCCTCAAAGAAAAGTCTATGGATGATGAGTATTTTAAGAATTCTTACTACGAAGAAATTAATAAAATGGCGGTAAATTACATTAAAGTTCTAGAGCAAAGGGCAGTGGAGCATGCGGAAAGTGCCGAAGCTTCTGCAAGATCAACTCATTCGGAACAAGAAGACAAACCGGAAGTAAAGAACAAGGGCTAGCGTACACTACGAGGAAGCTGCTTCGTAATCAAAGAGCAGTCATTCGGGCCTTGGAAAGAAATATGGAGGAAATATACTCAGCTCGTCGTGAACAGCATCCTCACTCGTTCTACTCAATTAAAGCAGCAATCATGGAAAAACCCATGGCAGAGTTCGAGCAAAACAATACCGCCCTGTGGGAATCAACCGATAAAAATCAAATACAGGAATACACACTTCAAACCTATTATGAGATAGAATCCAAGGTTGATGCTGCATTGGTCGAACTCCAAGAACACATTAATCTTGAACCGAAACAGGCGAACGTACGCGCAACCAGATCAAATGATAATTCTGCAGTTAATGCTCAGCTGCCAATATCACTGCCAAAATTTAATGGAGATTATATGCAGTGGGTTGCATTCAAGGACCTCTTCACAGAAATCATTCATCAGTCGTCCATAAGCGACTCACAAAGGATGCAGTACTTGTCACAGTCATTAGTTGACGAACCAAAAAATTTAATCAAACACCTACCATCAATTGGAAGCAATTATGCAGCTGCATGGAGCATACTGACAAGCAGATGCGACAACAAACTACTGCTTGTATCAACACTACTAAACACGCTTTTATCACAAGCGAACGTTAAGCACGAGTCTCCGAGCTCGATGAAATTGCTTCACGATGTGACGAAAGAATGCCTTCACGGTCTGAAATCTCGAGGGATGCCAATTCAGCATTGGGAGACAATCATATCTCATGTAGTTATGCGTAAATTGGATCAAGCCACACAAACCGCATTCGAACAGAGCCTTGACGACAATCGGAGACTCATCACACTAGAGGAAGTTCTAAAGTTTTTAGAACGCAGGTTCCAAGCATTAGAAGCAAGGAGTAGTGTTGACAAGTCTCAGAAGCGCACATGTGCCTCGGTAGTTAATGCAGATGGGAAATGCGTTGTATGTAAACAGGATCAACATCACGTATATGAATGCAACACCTTCAAGAAAGCAAATATCAAGCAAAAATGGCAGCACGTTAAAACCCATCAGTTGTGTGTGAACTGCTTAAAGCCAGGACATCAATCCAATAATTGTTAATCAACTCATTGCAAAAAATGCAAAAGGAGACACAACACCCTTCTTCATCCGGAAGCGTCGTCTCTGCTATCAACAACGACACCAAATCAGCAAGAGCATCAGAAGGATACCGCCACGGCAACTGCAGTGAGTCTGTTGACAAACAATATAACTCAAGAAGAGCAATTCGCTCTTTTAGGAACTGCTAAGATCATACTTGTGAGCGAAAACGGTGACAATTTTGAGTGCAGGGCAGTGCTTGACTCTGGATCACAAATAAATTTGATCACAGAAAGGCTGCAAAGGAAGCTAGGAATATCCACAACGCTTTCTAAGCTGCATTGCAAGGCATTGGTCAAAAAGAAACCACAGTTCGTCATCGCTCAAAGGTCAAAATACAATCTAAAGTCAATGAATTTACGGCAAATTTTGATGTTCATATAATTCCCAAAATTCTCTCCAATCAACCGGCATACCGCATCAAAATCAGCGATTGGAAAGTTCCTAAGGATATCATCTTGGCTGATCCCGAGTTCAACAAGCCTGGACGCATCGATTGTTTACTAGGAGCAGAAATATTTTTTGATCTGCTCACTAAAGGAAACATAAGACTTGGTGAAGGCCTTCCCACTTTGCAAAACACTGTGTTAGGTTGGGTGGTGGCTGGCAGCGTAGGAATTTCCAATCTTTCGAATGCCATTTGTGGTATATGCTCAACAACAGAATTAGAGCAGATGATTTCAAAATTTTGGAAGTTAGAAGAGCTCCCGAAAGATAATGCAAATCTTTCACAGGACGATATTGAATGCGAATAACAATTCATTCAAAATACGAAGAGGGCTCAGGATGGAAGGTTTACTGTGAAATTACCACTCAAGGAACACCAGTCATCAGTGGGCAGCACGCGAGAACTAGATTAGTGGCTGATGATACATTGAGAAATCACTATAGTGCGTTCATGAAAGAAAACGAGACATTGGGGCACATGACCGAAACCAAGCCAAGCAAATTAAAAGGGCCACAATACTATATTCCTCATCACTACGTATTAAGACCAGACAGTACCAGCACAAATTTAAGAGTCGTTTTCGACGCATCCGCGCACAAAGCTGAAAGCCTTTCACTTAACGATATAATGTACACTGGTCCGACAGTGCAGAGTGAACTCTTCTCCATCTTGTTACGATTCAGAACATATAAATACGTCCTTAAAACTGATGTTAAAAAAATGTACCGCCAAATATGAGTGCATCCTAAGGATCGTAATTTACAACTTATAATGTGGCGTGAAAATCCCTCGGATCAAGTGAAAGTTTACAGATTGAATACAGTTACGTATGGCACCCGTGCAGCACCGTGTCTAGCCACCAGATGCTTAAACCAATTAGTTGATGATAACATGCAACAATTTCCAGAAGGTTCACATGCACTCAAAAACAATTTCTACGTTGATGATGGACTGGTAAACGCAAACACAATTCGAGAGGCTTTAAACATTCAGCAGCAATTAACAGATATACTAAAAGGCGCCGGGATTAAGTTGGAAAAATGGTGTGCAAACAATCAAAAGCTCCTACAGGACATTTCGTTAGAAGATCAGGAGATATCACTGGATTTCGATTCACAGGAAAATCAAAAGACGAAGAATTTAGGGCTCACCTGGCGACCAAAGACCGACTCATTCGGAATAAAGGCCAGTATTCAGGAGAAATCATCAAACACTAAAAGAAGTGTTGTCTCGGATGTCGCCCGAATTTACGACCCATTGGGACTTGTCGGACCCGTAATTTACACTGCAAACATTTTTATTCAGCAATTATGGCAATTAAAATACGATTGGGATACAAAGCTGCCAACGGATCTACAAACGCAATGGGATAAATTTAGAAATGATCTTCCCGCATTGGAGCAGGCAACAATTGCCAGATATGTGTTTGGATTACAAGATCATGTACGTCTAGAGATACATGCTTTTGCTGATGCATCAGAGCGAGCATACGGAGCTGAAATCTATGTAAGAACGATCCAAAAGGATCAAACCGTAAAAATTAATCTTTTGTGCTCTAAATTGCGTGTAGCACCACTAAAACTGCAAACCATTCCAAGACTCGAACTATGCGCAGCGCTACGGCTTCTGAGCTTATTGCAAGAGTAAAGAGCGATCTTAATCTTCTAAACAGACCGACGTACCATTGGAGTGACTCAAATTGTGCTTTCGTGGATTAATCATCATACAGGGACACTGCCACCTTTTGTGGCACATAGAATCATAAAAATTCGACAAACAACCACAGAAAACCAGTGGCGCTACGTTCCTTCAAAGCAAAATCCTGCTGACATGTTGTCGAGAGGACTCAAACCATGTGAACTACCAAACTGCCAAATGTGGTTCTATGGTCCACTCTTCTTGTATCAAAGGAATGACTCATGGCCCCAGCCAGTTAGCCAGGACAACCAAACAAAAAAAGTGACTATATCAACGAAGGTTGCAGATCAGACTGGAAACTGTTGGGTGTACTCTATTCCATCAAAAAATTCATTCCTCCACGTCCAAAGGACAATTGGGTATATGCTACGATTTATTAAAAACGCAAGGAGCCCCAAGGGATCACGGTCTGAATTTCGAAGCCTGTCACCTATCGAGCTTGATGCAGCATTAAAAACCACAATTCATCAGATTCAGCTTTCCGATTTTTTTGAAGTAATCAAAGTATTGACAAAGGACAAATTTCTTCCTAAATCACATCATTTAAGCTCCTTGACGCCGTTTCTTGACGAAGAAGGCATAGTACGAGTGGGTGGCAGTGCAGCGTCTCAACCATTTGATGCAAATCACCAAATGATTTTGCCAAGCAACGATCCATTTATCATTCTTCTAATAGAAAAGATTCACAAGGAAAGTTATCATTGTGGGCCACAGGCTCTCTTAGCGCAATTACGACAAAAATTTTGGCCGCTGAGGGGAAAGAGCTTGGCGAGATCGGTTGTTCAGCGTTGTGTAAGGTGCACCCGAGCTCGGCCAGTATTTTACTCACAAATAATGGGAAACTTGCCACTGCCACGAGTGGAGGCAACGCGACCATTTTTGAGTTCCGGTGTGGACTATTGCGGGCCTTTTTGGGTGCATTACAGGACTCGAGGCAAATTATCCCAAAAGGCATATCTCGCGGTATTTTGCTGCTTTGCAACAAAAGCTGTGCACTTAGAGTTGGTAACGGATCTGACAACGGATGCATTTATTGGAGCTCTGAAATTTTTTAGATTTGTTAGACGAAGAGGGCACTGCAAGGCATTGTATTGCGATAATGCCAAAAATTTCGTTGGTGCTAGAAATCAGCTTGAAGAATTAAATAAAGTCATCAACACAAAGTCGAAAGAATCAATTATTGCAGCCTGCAGCGTAAAGAGCATCGAGTTAAATTTTATTCCACCGAGATCACCACATTTTGGCGGCCTCTGGGAAGCTGCTGTAAAATCAGCAAAGCATTTATTATTAAAGAACGTATCTTCAGCAAGCCTCACTTATGAAGAGCTCGAAACTGTCATTGTGGAAGTTGAAGCGATGTTGAACACACGACCATTAACTCCAATACCATCTGACCCAAACGACTTCAACGCCCTTACTCCAGAGCACGCATTGATTGTGAACCACATGACATCTAGTGTCGATGTAAACTCGACAGGATCAAAGGGGAAAATGCTGGATCGATGGAGACAAGTATCGGAATTAAAACATCAATTTTGGAAGCGATGGTCAACCGAATATCTAAACGAGCTGCAACAACGACACAAATGGAAAGGACCAGTAAAGGACATTCGTCTTAATACAATGGTCATAATGAAAGAGGACAACATGCCAGTCCTACAGTGGCCCCTTGGGAGAATCATAAAGGTCTATAAAGGAGATGATGGAATTGTCCGAGTCTGTGACGTAAGGACACAGAAAGGCGTTTTCAAACGAGCAGCACATAAGCTAGCGCCTCTATTTTCGGAAGGTGAAGATAGCAACTCTAAGGAAAAGGATCAGCAAAATGAGGACGAACGTAATGACGCAGTCCCGAGTGGTTCAGAAAAACCACCGCCAACATCCCAAAATTCATTGAAGATCAGCATTCCACTCAGTCGCTTACGAAAAGCGCCAGTAACAGACGAAATGCCACGAACCAAGGCTGGCCGTTTTCAACACAACTTAGTCCTATCGGTGTTAGCTTTGTTTCTGTTACCACTGGTTTTATGCTCCCTAATTAATATCATACAATTCGAGGATATGAAACCCGGATTATACTTTGAGCAAGTTAGGCTAGTGAGACTATCAACAACTGACTGGAATATAGTGGTATACTTCGATTTAGAATCATATCATCATGAGTTAGAGATTCTAGAAATCGGTGTAACCAACCTAAAAAGGTTGTGCAATAAAACAGGGAACTATACAAACTGCAATTCCTTAATCTCTTATTTTGATGAAACACTCGACAAATTAAAAGCAAAATTTAATCTACTGGAAGTCAAAAGAACTAAGCGAGGAGCTGTCGACATCGTGGGAAACCTCGCTAATTCCTTATTTGGCGTTCTCGACTCAAACTATGAAGAAAGGATGTCGGAAACTATCAAGGAGCTAAGAGCAGACGACAAAGACCTTTAAAGGCTACTAAAAAAGCAGTCCTCACTAAAGGACTGACTTCGGTTAGGTGACGAAAACAAAAATAACACATAGCCCAATAATTGTGAAAAAAAAGAAAATTAATAAAAAGAAAAGTAACATTAATTCTGGTGCGATTTCATTGAAAAGAAAAAGGAAAACAAGAAAAACTATAGGCAAAAAAAAAAATAATAACGACACCCCTTCCTTTTCAACGGAAAAGAAAGAAGGAAGAATATCGTTACACTGGCGCAGCCGGTAGGATCAGAGTTATTAGAGTTCAGAGTTCGACTTTGAAATTTGTTATAAGCCGGGGAAAACAAATCAGAATGCGGACGCTCTAAGTAGATTGCCCTACGAAGATACCAACATAGCCGTAGTGACAAGATCTCAGGCCAGGCAAAAGGCAGACCCGTCAGATAGTTCAGGGGTAGTCGAGGAAGTTTGTTTAGAAAATAAAGGAGAAGGGGATATGTTAGATAACCCTGATTTGGGAAAGGAAGACTCTGCCGTTTTCCTGACAGACCCCAGGGATATAAAAAATGTACTAAAACAATTTCATGATAGTCCGATGGGTGGGCATAAAGGGGCCCTAAAAACATATTTCCGTATTCGCCGCCAATTTAAGTGGAGCGGCATGCAACGCCAAATAAGAGATTATGTCAAGTAACAAAAATGCCCATGGTTATAACCGATACGGCTCATAGACCATTCGACAAATTGTTTATGGACATGGTGGGTCCTCTACCTACCACCGCATCAGGCAACAGATATATTCTCACAATAATAGATGATTTTTCTAAATATTTCATTTGTGCGGCCATGCCGGATGCAGAGGCTAGCACAGTAGCGAAAATTTTTTTTAAAGAGGTCATTTCGAAATTTGGTATACCACGACTTCTGGTGACCGATAACGGCACGAACTTTACTTCCAAACTATTTTCAGATATTTGCAAGCTACTGGGAGTGAAAAGACTTACAACTAGTCCATATCACCCTCAGTCAAACGGGGCACTGGAAAGATGTCACCGGCCTTTGGCCGAACATCTTCGTATGGTGGTAAATGAAGATGGTACGAACTGGGACGAATGGCTATGCCATTCTATGCACGTTCATAATAATTCGGTCCACACCGCAACCAAACATACGCCCACTAAGGTGCTTTTTGGTTTCGATGTCGACTTGCCAGTAAATTTGAAGAAAAAACCCATACCTCTCTATAACCCAGACGACTACAGCAAAATACTGAAATACCAAATTCAAAGAACGTATGAATTGGTACGTAAGAACCAAGAAAAATCAAAAGAAAATTCGAAGAAATATTATGATACCACAGTAAATTTCCAATCATTTAAAAGCGGTGAAAAGGTTTGGCTAAAAAACCAGACTCGAAAAAACAAATTTTCATCACCATGGGTGGGCCCTTATACAGTAGTGTCCGCTATTGGTCCGGTGAATACCAAGCTTTTGATAAAGGGAAAAGAAAAAACGTACCACAACAACTTCTTGAAACCATATTACCAGTAATAAAGAAAACAATTTTATATTTAAGTTAAAGGTTTAAAAATATAATATAGCTAATAACAAATTAAGGGAATACATAAGCAACTAAGGTGGTGGTATGGCGCTTCATACTAAAATTAAGAACTTCAAATCTTTTATTCTCTCAAATCAGATTCCCGTTCAGTAACGAGTATATTGGAATTCCTCCTCAACACGGAAATTACATTAGACAATTAAAAAGAGCCAGTGCCGCCAAAAAGAACAAATTATTTTGCAAAACCTAAATTGGATTTACTTAGCAGAAACGGAGCGACATCGTTTATTTTTTTTTAGTTCTGTCTTATTCTAGGAATACGTCTTGACATCGGGACAAATCAACAACGTCGAACCTCAATCGAATCGACATCGAATCTACGCCCTCATTTAAATTTTCGCATGATCATTAACCCGTAGGTTCCCAAAATGGAGATGATAGCACTTAGAAATTTAACCTTGGAAGAGCTACGAAAGACTTGTAGGAATTTCAGTTTAGTTCCCAGAGGCGAGCGGGCAGAGCTGCAACGCCGCTTATTGTTACAGATAGGAAAATTGAAAAGGGAAAATAAAAACCATCCTAGCCTTTTTACACATATGAGGTGCTGTTGTGACGTCTGCAATAACATTTGGCATCAACCAAAGAAAAACATTGTAGAAAAGAAAGGTACAGGCGAGAATCCCGATAAAGCAGTTTACGAGAAACCCCCTTCCCCCATGGAAAAAGAACACAACCTAGACCGACGTCGAATTTTTAAGGAAATAATGATTTACGACTCGAAAGGAGAGCAACACGCTATGACAGCATTCTTGGACACAGGCAGTGACTTAAGTACAATATCAACTTTCAAATATTTTGAGCTTTTTAATGAAAGAGAATTCGAGGGAAAAGGTACCCTCGTTTACGGTGTGGGGGGGGGGTCAAACGAAGACGGAAGGGACAGTTAGCGTTAGGATAAAAATCGATAACTTGCCACTTCTACTGAAGATGCACATCATGCATGAAACGGATGCTCTGTTCCAAATCACAATCGGCAACGACATCCTTAAGTATTTAGACATCTTGGTTTCCGAAGAGGGAGCCACATTTCTCCGGAAGACACAAGACGCTTCACCTCACGACCTTCGCGTTATCAGCACGACCTTCAATTATTCCACAGCCACTAGATCAGTTTTCGAAGAAGAACTCTTAAACTTCAATGTCCAAGGTTCGCCGAATAGTACACTGCACGAAGAACTCGATTTAGTGCATTTAGATCATAACACTCGAGAAGAAATAGAACTATTAGTCAGGAACTATCGCTCAATCAAAATTTTCAATTCGCCAGTAAAGTTGGGATTGCGATTAAGCGACAACATTCCATTTTCGCATCTCCCAGCCAAGCTGCCCGCATGCGATCGAGAAATAGTCAATACCCAGGTGAATGAGTGGTTAAACGAGGGGACAATTAGGCTCAGCACATCTGAATACTCATCGCCAATCTATAAAGTATCAGGAGTAAACAGAAAAGAGTTTTTCAGGGTCGACTACCACAAGTTAAATCAGAAAATTATTCCGGAGAACTCGCCGGTGTTATCCCTCGACGATGTACTGAAGAGACTGCAAGAAGCGAAATTTTACACCACGTTGGTGGTAAAAGCAAGCTCTTTACGTATACCAATTGCAGAAGGCTCCAAACATTTTACATCATTTGTAACAGAAGATGGACAATATGAATTCAATTACGTACCTTTTGGTTTAACTAACAGACAGACAGTAGTCAGCCAGTTCATTAATAATATTTGCCAGGATTTATTTAAAAATAACGCCCAAATCTTTTATGAGGACCAAATAGTCATCGCAGCCAACTCAGAATTGGAAGGGATACAGAATTTAACCAAAGTATTAAAAGCGGTAAAAGAAGGGGGACTAGACATAAATTGGAATAATAGCACGTACATGTCGAGCGAGTTCCTTTTTAGGGGGTATCAAATAGAGGGGGCAACAATAAGACCAGCTAAAAAATTTCTGAGAAAGATACGAAGATCACCATTCCCACACGATCAAGATTCAGTAAAGAAATTCCTAGGATTAACATCGCACCTAAGAAGGTTCGTTCCGGAGTATGCAATGGTAGTAAAGCCACTATCAGACCTACTCCGAAAAAATTCAAAGTTCTCTGTTAATATCGAATGCGAGCTAGCATTCAAACAAATTAAAGAATGCTTAATGAATGCCCCGGTTTTGACATTATTCAATCCGGACACCCTGAAGAAAATCCTGACGTTGGCAAATCAACATACCTATAGCGTTACCCTCCTCCAAAAGATTCCTCCCCATTTTTCGTGGTTTCCTATTGAATCTATAAGTAGAAGAACAACATAATCAGAATCTCGGTATTCCCAATGTGAATTGGAGGTTCTGGCCGCCATTTCCGCGTTGAAGAAGTGGAAAACCCACTTAAGGGACACAAAAGTACGAATCGTAACTAATAGTGGGGCTTTTTCAAATGCCATGAGTAAGGCAGATAAACAACCCCGTGTAGAACGATGGAAAAGCTTCCTGCAGGAATTCGACTATAGTCTGGAGTACCGTCATCAGCCAAGACCAAAAGAAGACACAATTTTAAACAGAATATATCAATTATTAGTAGAGACCACCTTGAAAGAAAGATTAAAAGCAGACCAACAACAGGACCAATGGACTAGACTAGTTATCCAGCTAATAGAGCATACCGAGTACGAGGACTTTTTCCTGCGGTGCGGGGTGTTGCACAAAGATCCCACTAAGGAACTTTTAGTAATACCCGTAACGTTGGAACGGGAAATCATTAACCTCGCACATGGTCAAGGACATCTGTCAGTAAAAGAAACTCAAAATTTGCTGGAGGATTCCGTATTTATTCCAAATGTGAAATTAAAGGTAGAACAGATATTAAACGATTGTTTAGAATGCAGAATAACAAAACAGAGGTCAAAAGAACCATCAGGACTGCTCAGTCCAATCGATAAGGGGGACCGGCCATTACGAACGCTATATCTGGGTCACGTGGGACCATTTGCTCCAACGGTCAAACAATATACCCACATTCTAACAATAATAGACTCCTTTTCCAGATACATTTGGCTTTTTCCAATAAAGGAGATAGACAGTGCACAATTTATAGCTAAACTAGAAATACACTCCAAAATGTTCGGAAACCCTGATCGAGTATTAACAAACACGATTACGTTTATCACAGAACCGTTTAGAGCCCATTGTATAAGTAACAACATAGAACACGTGACAGTAGTAGAAAAAATACCAACCGAAGGTTGTCTCACCGAATGGGTACACACGAAAATAATCAATTCATTAACCGAACTAAGTTCAGAACGACCAGAAGGCTGGTACAAATGCGTTAGGAGAGTCCAAGAAATGTTGAACTTTGCGCAACCCAAATCTTATCCCACTAAACTGCCCAACATTCCCGAAATGGAAGCGACAGCAATCGCTCATTTCGAGACTACAGGCGAAAATATCTGGCAGGAGGTAGATGAGGAGTTTTCACAAAGAAGAGAATCCCACAGGAGAAAAATTCAGAGATATCAAGAGAAAAGAATGAGAAGGAGTGTTAAGAATATAGCCGTCAAATAACCTAAATGCTCCATGTCCAGATAACCTTCAAACCATGCCCGCGAAATTAATCGTTGGTGTGGATATGTATAAGGATCGAGAATAGATTTATTGCTTCAACAGTAGTTCTACATGCAAGTGAAACATTCATTGCTTCATCATTAACTCTAAGCGCATTGGTTTATGATCATGTATAACGGTAGTGAAATCATTTGTTGCTTCATCAGTAGTTTAGCATGCATTTTTATGTTCAATACTTAGGCTGATTCTTCAACCATAACACTACATTAAATTATGTCTAATAAAAAAAAAAAATTTTTTTTTCTTTTTATGTATTAATATGGAGTAGTGCTTCGGCAAAATCTATACTACGAACTAACTTTTCGCCTCTGGCCGGCACAGCCCGCTAACCACTGTCCTATCGATGCATCCAACACTGAGCTTGAGAAATCAAGTAAAAGCAGGTGGGGCTCATGCCTCAGTCGGTCTCCTTAAGAGCCTGCGAGTGGGTTATTCTTCCTTTTTCCCTGACCCCAACTCTGGGATGCATCACAACAACCGTTGAGTGCTTGATACTAACAATATTTCATTACCAACAATTTTTTTTTCTCTTTCTAAACAGTCCTTTTACCCACCTGGGTAGAATTTTGTATTTTTAGGTGTACTAACGTTACTTGGTAACGCCAGGTCGGAGCTCTCGATTTCCCGCATTGAGGCCGAGGAAGGCTATGCCGAAATCAGCTTGGGAACCGAGGAAGTAGTCTGTAAATACAATTACATCGTACACTCGCTGAAACCTGACGATGTAATCAACGTGCTGGAAGCAATCCGAAAATCAGCGAAGCACATTGAAAACAACGAATATACATTTCTTATAAGGGAAGAAATAGAAGATATAGAAAGCATGTTGCAGACGCTCCTTCCAACCCGAATGAAACGAGGTCTACTTAACGTGGGGGGATCAGCCTTAAAATGGTTGTTCGGCACCTTAGACGATATCGATAGAGAGAACATCGAAGGTCATTTTGAAACAATAGGGAAAAATGAACACGAACTCATAAATAACATGAACAAGCAGATTCACATTAACCAAGAATTTCACGAAAATTTGGAGATGATAAGAACAGTGATAGAGAAGGACAGAGAGGAGATAGCAACCCAACTACAAGCTCTGGGAAGTGTGAAATCTCAGTTCCAGGAACAAAATCTAGCTGTAACTTGTTTATTCAGATTAAAATTACTAAAGGATCAGATCCAGCAAATTCAGCAAAACATAGCCTCGGCCAGATCAGGCTTGATACAACCTCACATCCTGACACCGACCGAAATAAAAAATTTTCACATTGATTTCAACAAGTTAAAAAACATTAAGATAGGGACTGCTACTTTTCAACAAGATACAATTATTCTTGTCATCAAGGTTCCGTCCGAGAATATTGTAGTACCGAAGCGTCTACTTATACCCATAACAAACAGTAACGGTTTTCGCATCACCTCATCCAAAGAAGTGGTGGTGGAAGTATATGGTACAATTTATGATTCCTCGGAGGAAGCCTCCATTTTTCAGTTAAAACCATCAACTCACTGTTCCATTAAGAAAAAATGTGAGTGGATAAAAAATGAAGGGAGTGAAATAATGGAAATTAGCAGCGACATGTTAGTGCTCGACAACGTAAAAAAGTTGATACTTCAAAGTACGTGCGACAATAGAAAACTCAATTTAAGTGGCAACTTTCTTATTTCATTTTTTAACTGCTCACTGCAACTAAATAATATTAACTATACAAACAAAATTTTAGAACACCGACAATTTTTTGTACTACCATCGCTTTTTCCGAATCTTACAACCGAAAGGGTATTGTCTTTTCCGGAAATAATTCTCAAACAGGAACAGAACTTGAACCAAATTGAGGAGTTGCAATTCCATAAAATCGCAACGACCTCTTATGCAGTCTCATCCTCAGTCATCATCTTTATACTGGCGGTTACCATATTCATAATATGCCGACGACAAAGGGCAGTAAATTTAGGGGTCCAACAAGTACAATTAAGACCAGAAAGAACTAGAGAGAGTTTTAGAACAATATTACAACGACTAAGGGAGGAGGGAACAGATGCAACAAGTCTTTAAAAAAATTTTTTTTTGTTTTTTTTTTTCGTTTTTAGTACTCAAGTTGTACGGAGCTTGTACCACATGAGAAAACGGTTTCAAACGAAGAGCCATGTTTAAATTTCTAAAGAGCCTCATTCAAAGGAAGCTCAATAATTAAAGTTCTAAAACCTCAAAGAAATTTAAGATTTTATTTTATCTCAAAAAAAAAAAAAAAAAAAAAAAATATATATATATATAATATATAATATTTTTCCTTTAATTGAAAATAGAAATATATATATAAATAAAAAATAATTCTATATATGGCTGCGCGGAATTTCGTCCGCGCCAACTTGAAGAACATTTTTAAATATTAATTTTTCCGGACTACTTTGTAGGCCGGTAATTCAACTTAATAGATTTATAATTAATTGTCTAATCGCCTTGTTTGCGAAATGCGAAAGCACAAATTCATCTTATGGCAGCTCTGAACAAGAGTACAACCGTTTTTTTTTTTTTTACAAAAAAAAAAATTAAACGGATTTTATTTTAATCATTAACATCCTTGTCACTTCTAGTGCAGTAAATGAAAAGAAAATAAGAGGAGATAAATGAACTATTTAAAATAAATCTAGGAATTTCTTTCGAAATCCATGTTTCTAATGTAGTACGGATGAAAGGGAAAACGAGGAAGAAGATGCTAGCTATGTAGCTTCGCTCACAATTCTTCTGACTCACTTTCTAAATTTTATTTTTTTAATACAATTTTAATTAATTTAATTTTCTAAACCTTCATGTTCTTATTAATTAAGTTAATTAAATCATGATAAATGTAAACTAGATACCCACGCGTAATTCCAACAATTGCCGCATATATCCTGCTTCGGCAACACCATCGGTATCATCAACTTCAGGCACTACCATAGGGCAACGAAGTACTCTGCGGAACCATGTCGGGTTCCCAAAACAAGTTCAACGATTTCCAGACATAAATTATCTCTTGTTCTGGTATAAACTAATATTCAAATAAAAAAAAAAAAAAAATCGAATCGCACGAGCCACCAAAAAATCGGCTCCGATTAAGCGATCGATATTTTCAAGTTCCATATATCCAATGGCACGCTCACATCAACTACGTCAAGGCTGATCTCTTCAGGAGTAATAGGCGTAAGTGAAGTCTACAAAATCAACTCTTCAGGAGTAATAGGCGTAAGTGAAGTCTACAAATCAACTCCCCGGTGTCGCTATCAACAGCACGACATAGCGCTCTATCAATTACAAGCGACTTCGGTTTATAGTCAAAATTGTTTGCACAAGTTTAACACAGATTGTAAGTGGCAAACAAATCAGTAGCCATGGAAGCCTGTGTATTTCAACACTACAGGTCACAATACCAGAACCAAATGTCTCCTGGTAACAAACAGCAAACATTACTTCAGCATACACTTTAACTCAACCAAACTAAATCGAATCCAGCATTTCGATCTCGTCAATCCCAAACTAAATCGAAGCCAGCATTACGATCTCGTCAATCCCAAACTAAATCGAATCCAGCATTTCGATCTCGTCAATCCCAAACTAAATCGAATCCAGCATTTCGATCTCGTCAATCCCCGCGTCCTCCATTTGCGAGCGTCGACCTTACCACCAACCCAACCCAAACTTAACCTACTTAAACTTAAACTTAATCTACACCACCATCAGCAGCCAAAACCAAGCACATACCGGATGGTTAATCGGCATATAGCCATAACATTATTAGCAGTTATTCTGCATTCGAACCTATCAAAAACACGATCTCGATAAAATATGATGCGCTCTGGGACCAATCACTATGCGCGAGCATATAAGGCTCAAAACTTGGTCATCATTATCCAAAATTAAAGGTTTCGATAGCCATGGACATAATAAAGGAGTCCAAACCTCATCAGGCCTCTGAACGAATCCCTCGTGTTAGGTGTCGACTTTGGCTAAGTAGGTTGAGAACCCCTGGCGGTGGTGGCCACAGACCACCACGCTGGGAGCGCCTGAAAGTAATTCCATTACATTCCAGCAATCTGGCTGTAACTAGATTCTTCTTACATTTTTACCAAAGCGTGAGAATTCAAAAAATATTTTATTTCCACTTCCAACGAGTTTTTGCCGAATTTGCATTCCCATAAATCTAAAGCTGAAATTCACTTGTGCATTCTGCACATATAACATTTCATTAAAAATCAAAATGTAGCAAACAAAAACAAATTGTCTAAAAAGATTGCAAACGTTATCTGCAAGACTTTATAAGGTTTTGATTTCAAACAACCGTAAAATTTCGGACGCATGGAACGGCAAGGAAAATTCTGCCGACGTTGCATTCCCACGATCAGCACATAGGCTGATCGCTTTTCCAAGTCACGTTGTCCCAACTTATGTGCGCCGTCGCGGCCAGCAAGCCCTCGACGGCTCAGTCGCGTTAGGAAACTGTAAAGGAAAATAAAATTCCTAATGCAGGGAGTCGATTGGGAATTTTGAAGCCGTAAGGACGGCCGGCTGAGGGTTGATTTTTGTTAGTGAAGCCGCGAGGGACTGTCGGTTCACTGGTGTTACTTTTGAATAACAAAGGAAGATTGTGCAGTTGTGTTGAAAGTCAGTCCTCTTAAGGAGACTTTGTGTTAAAGTAGTAATCGAGTGGTGCTCGAAATTTAAGGAAAGAAATGAAAATAAGCAATAAAAATTAAAAATTGTCAAATTGGTGTTGAAAGTCAGTCCTCATTAAAGGACTGACTTTGTGTTAAAAGTAGTAATCGAGTGTGCTCGAAATTTAAGGAAAGATTAATTTTGATTAAAACAAAAAAGGATTGTGCCATTTTGTGTTGAAAGTCAGTCCTCTCTAAAGGACTGACTTCGATTAAGTGACAAAAGGAAAAAATAATATATAGCCAATAGTTGTAAAAAAAAAAAAAGAGAAATAAATAAACACTGTGAACTAAAATTTAATTCTGGTGCGGTTTTCTTTGAAAAGAGAAAAAAAAAAATATTGTAATAACGACACCCCTTTTTCCCCTTTTTCAAAAAAAAAAAAAAGAAGGAAACAATAACGTTACACTCCTTCTTCCCCTTTTCCAAAAAAAAAGGAAGAAGATAAAAAAACGTTACACTGGCGCAGCCGCATTCTTCGAACTTCGTTTCCAGGGAAAGAAAAATGGTGAGTCAAAGTAATCTCTCCAATTTCATAATTATGTTGATTTTAATTTTCTAACGATATTTCATTATGTTTTTTTTATATATATCGTGAAATCGAAAATTAAAGACGATCAATTATTTATTTTTGGGTTTAAATTGGTGTTGTGGAAACGATTTCCTTTTCTGGTTTCAAAATGAAAAAGAACAATTAAGAAAAAACAAGAAACTAATTTTTTTGTTTAAGTGCATCGGTTAAATCTATTTATGTTTAAAATTTGGCAGTTTTCTTTCGTATGATCGAATTGTTGAATTTGGTTATGTAGTAACCTCGATCGTTAAATCGTGGCTCTATGTAAGAATTCAACAAAGAAATCATGTGCGATCTGCTCAAGCAAACATAAATTTATTATTTCCCATATTTTTCTGAATTTTGTCTGAACAAAAACGATCTTGTGTGTAAGCTAGCGGCGCAGCGTTCTCTCTCGGCTGCCGCTCACTTTTTAGTTTCCCCTTGCCTTAAAAAGACAAATCAAGCATACACATAGCAAGGGTTCGTAAGACTACGCTGCGATCGTTTGAGTAAAATAAAGAAAGAAAACGATCGTTGCAGCTCTGCAAATGTTGTTTGTGCTGTCGTGTGTTTTTTCAGATGCGGTAAAAATTTATTTCACGTTTTCGGATTTATAACAGGAAATAAATTAATATATATCTTGAAGTGCTAAGTACAAGAGGAGAGGAGGTGAGAAATTAATATTTCAATGGTTTTCCGATTTTAATGAAATCACGTAAAAAAAAAAAAAGAATATATAAGTATACATAAAATTCACGTCAAGTTTTAGAGCAGTTGGACGAAAAAATCTTTTTTTGTTAGTTTCTCTATTCTTCTTCTCTCTGTGCAAACTATGTGTGATATTGCTATAAAATTGAATCTGTCTTGATGATACGTATGATTGTCGGGGTATTTTTTTGGGAGAAAAAATTTTTTTTTTGCAAGCGGGAATAAAACATACAAAAAAAAAATATATATATATATATATATATATAAAATTTGTTGTCAGAAAATATTTTTATGGTTCTACTGGCTGTCTATCTACCGTTAGACAGTTCATCGTTCGTTAATATTCGCGGCCGGGTACAACATTTTAATTTTGTTTTCTTAACGAGTGACCCCACGTTCGGGAAAAAGAAAAAAGCATTGGGTGCTGCGATTCAGTAACCGTTTTTTTGAACTCGTTTGATACTTCTATTTTGAATTCACCTTTATGAATAAAACACAATCAAATGGATTTTTCTTATACCGTAAAGTCTGACTAAATGGAAAAGGAAGTAGGAGAATTAAAGCAGAATTTAAGGCAATCAGAAAATAGAGCAACAACTATTTTAGCTGAAGTTTGGGACTTTACGAAACAAATAAATCCCAGTAGAGAGGCAGTTACCTTATTAGAAGACAACCTAGCTGTCAAGCGTTAAACCCGTTTGGAAGAAATTTCTCTGAGAAAACGCCAAACACTGCGTTGGTTCAAAAACCGAAAAGAATAAGGAGAAAATTAGTCAGTTGACAGAAACAGTCGCCCTTTTAGAAAAGAATTGCCTAGAATTGAGTAAAAGAATAAAAGCAAGCGCAGCGCTCATTGAGGAGTCTGAAGCAAATAGCGAGATTCTCAGAGAAGCATTAAGTAGTGCCGTAGGAGGACAAGTAGCTGAGGAATTGGAAAGGAGTAAGGCAGCAGTGAGGGAACAGAGAAAGTAAACCGAATACTTCAAGGTAGAAGTTAGGAATTTACGAGAAAGTTTAAAGAATCTCTGTCGCACTTCGCCCTCTGCTTCCCGTACTCCCACTTCAATAACACCTGAGCAATCAGAACAATCCGGTCAGCAGAATAAAGCTGAAAACTGAATTTCACGACAAGGGCTTAAGGAAGTAATACATGAAGCGAGAATTCCAACTATAAAAATTACAATGGCCAACCCTACAAATATAAGTGAAGTAATGAAAAATATTAACAGATTAGTACCATATTTCGCGGCCACCAGTAGCCCGGAACTTAGAGCAGACGTCCACAGATATATCGCCGGTTGCGAATTAGCGAAATTAACTATTAATGAGTACGACACACAGAATGCAATGAAATGCATTAAACAAAGATTAGCGGGTCATGCTTTCGAGTCATTGTGAAACAAAGCTTTTAGTAGAATTGACGAACTGTGCGATTTCGTCAAACAGATTTTTCTAAAGAAAAGAACGCTCGAAGATATAAGAACAGAAATTATATCGAGTAAACAGAAAGCAGGAGAATCTATTTGCCTTTTTGGGGGTAGGGTTGAGGCCTTATTGAACGAAGCAGAGATCACAAGAACGGCCTTGTGCCATTCTAACTGAGCATAAGCTGCGTAAGCATAAGCGCAACAAACTTGTGTTGCTGATAACACAGTGCACGTCAACCAAACGTAGAGGTGGTATTCTTGCAAATTTGGCAATAACCCTTCGCATAAACAATTATGCGATCGAAGCTCGATCGCTGGTCAATATTTTGCGTAAGCAATTATGCGATCAAAGCTATCCGCGAATCAATAGCTTATCATGCATAAACAACTTTTGGCAATGCAAAGCACTTTCCCTTCTTTTGGATTAGTATATAAGAGCTTAGAATGTTTAAGGCCGGCAGAGAACAATTTAAGTCATCAAATGTTGAGGACGTCCGATTCTGGCAAAAAGCTGAATACGGTCCTCAACTCAATAAAGTATCCTTAATTAAATACAACTCTTGTCTATTTAATTATTAAAATATTACAGTATCATTAGCAATAAATGGAGTGAACAGGAATCACACTCCGCTTTAGACGAATATAAAATTTTTTTTAGCTTAACGGTTTATAATGGGTTTAAGAGATCCATCAATCAAAAATCAAACTTTGCGCATAAATACAGTGGACTCGGCTCGTCCGAGAGAAAACAGTGAAAATAGTCGGAACGGCCAAGAAATGACACGACGGACGACAACTAACTGCACTTACTGCTCACGACGCGGTCATGTTTACAATAATTGTTTCGAGCGGCTGGGAAAACTTTTCTGTCAGGTATGTCTAATGAAAGGCCATGAAACTAATCCATTCTGCCAACAATCGGCACCAACGGATGGGCGAAATTTTTCCAGACGAAACCCATTGCTCAGGCCTACCACAACGAACGAGCAAACAAAAAACACAACTTTACAATCACAAGAACTCAATCCAAACAACTTGGTGCAGTGTTACAGATGTAAAGACTTAGGCCACATTGCCCGAAATTGTACAGAAACAACCACAGGATCATGGAAACTCATTGCGGCCAATAGACTGGAATGCCGAGAATAATTGCAAAAAACCCCGAGACCAATCGAACCGAAACAAGCCCCTCTTCAAACAACAAACCAGTCCGCATAAATGCGGACCCATCAAAAAAAAAGGGGGGGGAGGAATGTTGTGAGCATGCGAACATACAGCAGTTTCGAGGGCTTACTGTATGCATTAAGCTCAGCAACGAATACGAGAATGCAGAGTGCAACTGGAATGCACAAGAAGGTCGCTGAGGCGGCAAAAGAAGAGACTGCAGCAGAGTTCGCAACGGCGAACGTAGTTTGTAAGTTATAAGTAGGTGTGAAATTTGTAGAATAAGGCAGTTGTGACCGTTAGTCGTTGTTACGCATTAGCAATTGAGGCCAACGAACGTGGTAATTTGATACTGCATTCGACGAAGGCACGCTCTTCCGTTCGTTGGCACTCATCGCGACGTTTGCTTACTGTTTTTATTTCTTTTGATAATTCAGCAATTAAGCAAATGTCGCGAAATTTCATAAATAGAAATAATTTAAATTAGCAATAATTTTTTATTCCTCATTTTTAGCCAAAGTAGCAATAATTTTGCATTTTTTCAATTAAGCCAAGTTAGCAATAATTTTGTATAAAAACACCAATGTTCAACAAGAAAAGGCACTTCGAAATAAACATTCTAATCACCACCACCCGTGTTAAGTGATTAATTTGTTAACGAACTCAATTCCAGGAACGCGCAGGTTGAATCGGAACAACTCCCATTCAGCTTCCCAGTATTAGTGTAACACTAATATTGAAAGGCTAGCAAGCACCTATGCTTCTAACGACATCGTAAAGTATTCAGATATTGCGAGAAAAAATTAGAAAAGCAGCTGAAGATAGAATGGTGAGTCAAGAAAGTTCTGATTTTATTTGCTTGGATTTTATTTAATTTGAAAAAGAAATATAAGTTAAGGCAAGTTGCTACAACTTGACCACTTCAACGACAAGTTCTTTCGAAATTTGATATTTTCCTCCTTTGTTTAATTTTTTAAACTTCCTAAACTCCCGGCAAATGACACCAGCAACCGTTTCTATGCTTAATGCAGGCATTGCTTCTCTTTTGAGCTCAGCGCGAATGCAATCGCGCTAAAAAGCCAAACGCGCACTTCAAATTTTGTTTCATCAGCGTCTGGCTAATATTCTATTCCTTCTTTCCATTTGCTGGATCAGCGTGTGACCGTCGAGTTTTGATTTGTATTTTTCTTTCTGTTTTGCTGGGTCAGCATATTCATCGTCGAGTTTTGGCTTCATTTCAAGAAATAAGGGAGGCAGTTGAAATAACGACTAAAGCCTGCATAGCAGGAACAATTTTAATTCCTAAAAATACTATGATTATGAGTGTTGTGATCGTGTCACACATATCGTGAACGCACTGTGCTGAGTGAAAATAAGAAAAACAACAATAAGCACCAACGGCCTAAAAAGTCTAAATTGGGGCAGTTGAGTGCAAGGCAAATTATGCATTCGAGCAAAATAATGAAGAACTGGAACGCAAGTACAAAGTGAGTGAAAGAAAGTTGCGAAAGACGAAGACGTCAGCAGAAACTTAAGAGAGAAGACGGCAGCGGGGGAATGCGACTGCAGCAGAGTTCGCGTCAGCGAACCTAGTTTAAGTAATTTTAAGCATATTTTTAAGTTGAAATGTATTTTGGATTTTTAGAAATAGTTAGTGGTAATAAAACTGATTTGTAATAACACCGCAAATGAACGCTACACGAAAAAACTGTATTAATAAAACAGTAGAATTAAAATTAAAGAAATAAAAGCGTTTCATTTGAAGGATTTTAAAACGAATCCTTTTGAAAGTAAATTACAACATTTTGGCGCCCCACGTTGGGCGCCAAAATGTTGTAATATAACCGACACCATAATAACATTTAAAAACCGGAAAATTAAAGATCACTATAAATCAAAAAGAAAGCGTTTTATGTGTCCTTTACTTCCAACATTTATTAATATTACAACATGAGTGAATAAGAATAAATCCAATCAAACTGTACTAATAAGTGAATGAAGAACTAATAATTCTAACGTAACGAATTACTTTACTTATGAAAGAATAAGAATAAATCCACGGTAATTGTACTGAGTGAATAAGGAAATTAAATAAATAAAACAAACACGAAAAACTCTTCACTTATATGTATAAGTTAACGAACAAAATGCTTACGCTCAAAAAATGAAGTGAATTATTTCTTTTCGTTTATTTATTTCTTTTGAATAAAACCCTCCAACTCATATCTCTCGAAATTGTCTAGAATTTCAAAGTTGAGACACAAAAAGGCAAAATCCAGATTTCGAGTCAGCACTAAGTGTTTCTCACTTAAATCGTTGACAAATTTACCCAACTGCAATATGCAGCGGATATGGTTTAGCTTTCCTCTTTTAGTTTTTATTTTGTTGCCTGCAATATGATTCCACGAACCGAATCGACGAACGTTTATGGTTCTTTTGCATCTAATGCGTTTTTTCATTTCTTTCATGGGCCACGTGACGGTGGTCCAAACAGAATGTTGCGTTTTGCCTTATCAGCACAAACGCTCACTGTCGATCGTCGACGTTTTTTCCGCAAGTGGAATTGAAAAGGAGGACAGTTGATTTTCTAGCGAGATACGACGCAGACATAGTCTGCTAATAAAAAGAACTTAAAATTAAATAAAATATTAATTCCTTAATAATAGTTTAAAAGTTTAAAAGGTTATAAAAAATTAATCAATTAAAAATAAATAAAAAAAAAATTATATTTTTAATACGAAACAAATCTTTTATTAATTTATATACATATATTGGCAATCCCTTCACTATCAATGACCAAACATTCCCTTACCTTCCACCGTTAATTTGAATGCCAAAACGTGGCATCGTCTTCAAAGGGGGGTAGGGATGTTATGAGTCAAACAGTAAAGCAGCCCATATTGTGACTTAAACAATACTGCTAGCGACAACAGATGGCCGAAAACGCAAGCTGGCTTTTCGCAACTCCATACAAGCGTGCCAAGTGCAACGTTACATCATAGGCGACCTTACGCGAAATCGCGGAATATGCAGAGTCGAGTATTGGTCATGGAACAAAACAAACCCGAAAGCACACCTACACAGATCAGCATACGTCAGCAGGCCCATGACACCGTTCCCGAAGAGCACACCAGCGTCTGCAGAGCGCAGACCTAGCTTAAGAATAATTAGCATATAATCTTTGTATTTTAAACTAAGTGAATAAGTTGATAGTTGATAGTCGAGATTTAATAGCGAACACTTATAAATCGTGCTGAATATAAAAACATAAAAGAGCGTTTTCGTGTTCGTTCGAATATTAGGTCCGATAGGCGAGTGCAGGATTTCGGAAAAATCCGCACAAAATTGTTTTACAACAGCCGGTCTAAAAACGATTGTGCTATACACGGCATACAAGACGAAAAAAAATTACGGCCAGTCATCTCACTTTAATGGAATAGCCAACCTTAAAAACCAGACTTCACGTTTGGCTAGATTCCGCCATCAATTGTCCGAATTCGATTTTGAGATTATTTACAAACCTGGCAAGGACAATGCCAATGCAGATGCGTTGAGTTGAATCCCACAGGGTGCATATGAAGCGACTACAAATGTAGTAACCAGAGATCTAACCAAAGCCACAAAATCAAATGATACTGAATCCTTGGACAACTATAACACCGGTAAAAATCCCAGCCAACCTGACCAGCCTCCTGCGGAGACATCACCGCGGAGAGACGGACAGGTTCAATTCCTGAAAGATAGGTATCAGATTAGGGAAATTCTTCATCAGTTTCACGACTCGCCTCTAGGAGGACACAGGGGTGTCGCTAGTACAGTGCGCCGAATAAGGCATCAATTTCGTTTGGCCGAAAATGGGGAGTGAAATCCGCGAATACATTGCGGCGTGTTGGCAGTCAGAAAGTACACTCAGGAAATGATTGACTCTAGGGCTGCAATTATAGTGAAGCTACAGCTGAAGCTGAAGCGTAGGCTGCTATGTGTTTGTTGTAATTTTTTGTTGCGAAAATACTACAAACACATGACAACTTACACTTCAGCTTTAGCTTCACTATAATTGCAGCCTAGGAAATTGTATGAAAAGCACTTTCTGGTTACTAAAAGCTGATCATCGATCAACGGACTGGGAGTTGGATTTTGGAATCGATAGTATCAACAGATCTCAACTATAGCGCACCTACTCACGAGCCAGGAAGTAAAAGTGTGTGTTAAGATCATGAGGACGCGTGTCGAGAGCTCACTGTACCGACCAGAATTCAAAAATGCAACAACAGCCTAAAAATCCTAAGCTGGAGCAGTTGAGTGCAAGCCAAATAATGCATTTAAGCGAAAAAGCCAGCAAAGTGGAAAAATGGAACGCAAGTCCGAAGCGATTGCAAAAAGTTGCGGAAGTTGAAAACGTTTGCAGAAAATCGAAGATAGAAGACACCAGCGGGGGAGTGCAGAGACTGCAGCCGAGTTCGCGTCAACGCTCCTAGTTTTAAGTAATTTTAAGCATAATTTAAGTTGAAGTTTTTGGAATGAAAAAGTTTTCAGTTGTAATCGGTTAGCACAAGTGTGCTGAAGCTAAATAAATATCAAATAAACATCACCATTTACCATTGACCATTACGACTAAAAAATTTACCAAAGTGATTGTAACAACTTTAACAAAACGAACGTACTCTAGAACTGAAAATAATTGGTTTATATTCTTGAACGAGTTTTCGAAAATATAACTTGTAACGCCTCCCCCAAATAGTATGCTTTTGACTTGCCGATTGAAGTTACGAAATTTGTTTGAACATTTTTTTTTATGACCGGGGGAGCAATAAAGGGGCACCAAGAAAGTCTTCAATAATTGCCTAATAAATGTTCATGAACTTCATTATCGATTCAAAGCAACATTTTTTTATTTTTTAACTTTTGTTCAATATGTACGAGCGATTGATTATTTACTTAAATATTATATGATTACATACTTTAACAAACCAACAAATATAGCAATCATAGTTAGATTCTTACGGGTTAGTGGAATTTAAGCTTTTGCTTACATTTATTCTTTATAACACGAAACATAATCGTATATTAAGCGAGTCGTAAACGTAAGTTTGATTCTCATACTGTTGTCCAAGGCCCGTTTGCTACTGTTCCAGTAAAAGTTTATCATCCTCACAAAATGTTCAAACAAATTTTTGAAACGAGCACAGCAAACATTTTCTACAGCGAAGAGTGTTCCGCGACTCATCGCGCCGATATTTTTCTCGTCCGCAACAGTTGCTTTCTTATCGCGGAAGAGTGAATCTTGCTAGGTACTCTTCCGGCCGACTGTGATTCTTCTCGAAGATCAATTGGCGATATGTCAAAAAACACATCGCGGAATAGTCCCGAAGATGGTTTTCAGCAATGAATATTAACAAAAACCAAATAACAACTTCATTGAATAAAGCAAATCCAAATAACATAAGATAAAGTTTAAAAAAAAACATCGCGTAAACTTCTTCCAAAAAAAAAACTTGCACAATGCTCGTCGGGAAGATGAATACGCGATATGTTGTAGATTGCTCGCGTGATGTTCGGCAAAGCAGTATAATATACATTTTTACATATTCTTTGTTGGTAGAGTTGAGAAAACGTCGCCTATTGCTCTTCGGGAAGAGTCGTATTAACATCCTCTTGGCGAACGTTCGCCAAAACATCGTCCAAATGTTTGCTGGCAAAAAATCTAGTCAGAACAGCAGGAAACGGGCGTTAGTATTTGTTATTCGAAGTGTTTGAAAGTTTGACGTAAATCGTATTCGCAATCTACGTGCATACGTTCCCAATGAAGGACAGTTCTTTTTTCTGACCTGCAGCTGTGTATCAGATCGTACGTAAACATGGGAGTGTGAAGGACATGGTTGCGAATACGATTATAAATATTTGGAAGCCAAAGCTTTACACAGATTAAAAAAACTTTTTGTTATTGAAACTCTTCAGTTTTCTCCACTTTTACGATTAAAATACAGTCAAACTGCCATAAATCGATTTTCTACAACTCTAAGTCTCTATAACTCGAACTCCGAAACTCGAAGTCTCTATAACTCGAACTATTCCTTTGGATAATAGTGGTTTGAGTTATGGCAGTTTGCCTGTATTCGTAACTTATTTTACCCAGACCATAACCCATTGATTCTGCCTTAATAATACTGTTTCTTTTATGTAAATTAAATAATAGTCTCGAACCGCAAGCTCTGATATCGCTGTTATCTCTTTTGCTGCATTCGTTGCCAACGTCCCATAGTTTGAAATCATTTTTGGTTTGATGTTTTCCCCAGCACAATTCGTCTTGATAGGACCCGATCTAGCTTGATTTGCCATTCTAGAATTTGCCGCCCTTATGATGGCGCACTAATGGAGTACTGTTTTCACATATCTATGTGAAATTGCCGCCGCTCACAGTGAATCTCTGGGAATTTGCTTGGCCCCTGCATTGCGGCCTGTGTCTTGTTGTGGAACGCTTAGGCGGTTCGGTTGCTCGTTGTCGGTTGATTGCTGGATTTGAAAATTTTGAAGTGTCCGTTAATATTTTTCAGATTTTTTGTTTGTTTTTCTCTCTATCAGTGACTCTTCCACTTACTCAATTTATATTTAGCCCATTTTACCAGGACGGCTCTGCAGTTCCATAGCAAGTGATAACATTTCTTTAGTCCTGCGATGTGAAATTGTTGTAGGTGATATGGCGGACGAGAACATATTTTACCAACTTCAGCTATACTATTTTGTTCGTATGCTGTGATCAGAGCCCGATGGAAACCTTGGCTTTGATTGTTTCGTTTGCATGATATTTGAAAGCCGGACCAATAACGTGATACGGAAAGTTTAATAACATCGTAAATAGTGAAAAGCCTTCCTGATGAATGTTGCCTTCTTCTGATGTGGTGCTGGCAAACATTATTCCATTATCACGACGAAAAGAAGTACAAACTATTCGCATCTTCACGAAGTGATATGACTCCTTTTGAGCAGTCAAATTCGAACTATGTAGTTATCTGGGGATAATAACCGCCAGTGCAGCGTAGATGTATTGTCACGTTATTTATTCGATGCAAATGTCTTTTATAACCAATATATATATATTCAAATGAGCACAGTACGTACATCAGGCTATCCAAAATTTGCGCTTAACTGGAACATCCGCAATTGAAAGATACGTTACGACAAATCGACGAACTGTGGCAGCATCGGTTTCGTATATTGAAGAATTGGAGCATGGTGGCATCGTCGACGATGGAAAGTGGGTTGCAAATATGATATGTTTATATCAACTAATCAAAGTTCGTGATTCGAAGCGCTCATTTACTTTAACTTAAAAATACTATTTACTTTATCATGGCTTTCTTAGATCTAAAATTCGATTAATTTTTTTTTATTTTTTGATTTTTTTTTTCGTTTTCTTTTTTTTTTCTTTCTTTTTTTGCGTTTTATTTTTTTTCTTTTGTTATATTGATTGATATGTTTCTTTTTTTTCTTTTTTTTTTTTTTTTTCTCTTCTTTTCTTGTTCTTTTAATTTTTTTGTTTGTGATTTTTTCTTCAAGTTTGTTTCTATTACATTGGGTATATTCTTATTATATGTAATGGATTTATTTACTGGCTTCCTAACAACTATATTTGAAACTACCGACAATATAACGTTTTATAAACCTTCATAGATATACTTATTGGAGTGCTTGCTTATTATTACAATTTCTAAGTAGGTACGTTTTAAATGAAAAACAATGCTTAGAACAACTTATTGACTTGGTACCCACAATATTGGACGCATGGTCTTGGAATAAGCTGGTGGAAAAAGTAAGCGAAGTTAGATTAGATATTCATGGACTCTACGCAGATATGCAGGAAGTATAGAGCTCGTTCTTGTGAAGAAAGGAAATCAGAGTTGAAATTCGATGACAGGTCGACAAAAATATAGAAAATGTATGATTTACATGCAACCCTGCATGTTCGATTGCTTTTAATCTGCGTATTCGTTGAAGTATTAGAAGTAACTCAAAGTACTTCTTAGTTTTTTTGCATGTGTTTAGTATAGGAAATTTATTTCCTGCATATCTGCGTAGAGCCCATCAAGAAATCAAAAAAAGAACATTAACTTTCAGGGTAGGCGATACTCAAAAAAAAAAAAAAAGGAGACGTATAAAACAAGACCTAGAAACCAACCTAGATTTAACCCATTATCTGCCTGGCGGTCGAGATCTCGACCAACAACTTTAAAAAAATCCTAAAAATCAAAGGATACGAATAAAGTCTTTAATTTTTTTTTTTTTTTTGTAAATAATAAGTTGGTCTATGGAAAACAAACGGATAATCAAACCTCCAAAAATTTTCCAATTGGATTTTGGTATGGGCCTTCCAATTGGATAAGCCATTTTAAAGATTTTTTTTTCCGTACCCATTTTCCAAAAGAAAAATTATTAACTTCAATGTAATTTTTTTCTAAGATATCAAAACAAATTTCAAATATAATTTTTAAAAGATTTTTAAAACAAAAAAAAAAAAATTATTTGATGAGTTTTATAAGGAGTTGAAAAAGATGGCCGATATATCGACCAAAGGCAGATCCATTTCCATTTTTCAATATAACTGCTTCAAACAAAGAAATTGCTTGGCGGATTGCGGTTAATTCTTCATAAATCCTCTAATTAGCTCTTTTTCGTTTTCTATCACAAAATTCATGCTTGGGAAGTGAAACATTATAAGAATTTTAGCTTTTTTGTTTTCGTGTTGACGAAAAGCATGCAAAAAATTTTCACCACTTGAATAGAACAGAAGTTTATCAAATCGAGTAGTTTTTTGCGTGGCTTTCGACGTAAACTGCTTGTTTTTATATAATTTAATGAGATAGCGTATTTCTGAGGCTAAATAAAGTTGAAATGGGTTATGGAAAAGCCTTAAATGAGACCAAAAAGGGCGAAATAAAAGCGTACAAGGATATGGGGCTATCTGTTTCGCAAATATTAAAAAAAAATCGAAAAAAGACGAAAAGTTATATCTGCCTTTTGTTTAAATGAAGCCAAACATAGGAAAAACATTTAAGGCCGAACGTACCGTGTCCTTCCTGAGGCGGACAAGCGACTTATTTTAAGAGTCTCTTCAAACTCGCACGACTCCATAGCAAAGATAAGGCAAAAATCAGGTGTTAATGCGAGTTGAACTACTATAAGGCGTTTTATATCGAGGGCTGGCCATATTCAAAGACTAAATACTAAGAAGAAAGCCCCACTCAACCCCGCCCGTAAGGAGCAACACCTCAAATTCTGCCGCGCCAACCTGTCGTGGACTACCGAATCGCATCGTGTTGTGTTCTCAGGTGAGAAAAAATTTAATTTGGAAGACCCGATGGCTATAGTTTTTATTTTCATGTATTAATGCAAGAAAGACACTATTTGGACCGTAATCACAGTCGAGCAGGCGGTGTGAAGCTGTGGGGAGCGATCTCATCCTTCGGCACTTGTGAACTGCAAATTTTGACTACGGCTATGAATGCAACGGTTTACTGTGGTGTGCTTCAGAAGGCGTTTCCTTGTTTTAGCGAGATTTTCGGACCTTTGCAATGGACCTACCAACATGATACCGCTCCGATTCACACTGCCCGGGCTGTAAAGTCCAACATACTAAAGCAAAATGTAGCGCTTTTAAGCTGGCATCCATATTCACTAGTCTTAAACACCATAGAAAACGTTTGGGGTTGGGTTACTCGAAAGGTCTATGAACCTGGAAAACAATTTTCAACTGTTTGCGAACTAATGGACGCCATAAAAAACGCTTGGAACACCATTCCACTTTCTTATATTGCTTCAATGTACGAGTCCATCCCAAAAAGGGTGCTTGAAGTTATAACCAACAAAGCGGGTTCCACCCATTATTAGAAGATGTTATTTTTTATGGAAAATGTTCTTACTATGTTTTATTTATGTATAAATAAAGGTCAGACAAGAAAATGTTGAAAACTCGCTTTTTTTAAAGGTGTTCTATTCAAGTGGTGCAAATTTAATGATCCTTTTTTGGAGTTGATTCGTTCAAAAATTAATAAAATATTCACAGCTCCACATATTTCAGCCAATTAAGCGGGATTAAATAAGGGATTTATGTGCCGCCTTCAATACAACAAAAAATTTAACGCTCTCACTTATATTCGATTGAGAGATATATATAAACAAAAATGTGTTATATGTGCTTTTCATGTGGCGCGCAGTGTATAGTGATTCTGCCTTTGGTCGATATATCGACCACCCCATATCTCCCAATAAAAAATTTGTAGTTTTTCAAAAACGCTAAAATCTCTTAATTACACCACTAGAAGCTTGCAAAACCAAACTCAAGCCTAAATTCATCGAATTTTTGGTACCGGCAGATAATGGGTTAAGTAAATTTTAAGTAGACTTTAAGTTGAAATTGAAAAAGTAAAAGTCAATGGATTTATGATAATTGACTTAAAACAACTGTACGAGCGGAATTAAATAGCGAATAAAATAAATAAGAAAAAAGACTCAACGAGACTATCATTATATTTAAAAAGGAAAAGGACTTTTATAAAGAAAAGAGGCATAACAAGAAGAATATTAGCCTACCAACGTTAAAATCGCTCCTCCGGTTTCGAAACTAGAGCGCGATCATTCTTTCTTTTTACAATCACTCTTACAAAACCATAGCGCGATCAACGTGTCTTCTCTTTTTGCGAAATAAACAAAAACCCTATTTCCCACAAGAATTCATTCAAGAATCACCAAAAATAAACTGAAAGAAATAAACTTAAAGACAATATGAAATTAATTTTTAATTTAGTCTTAAGAAAGATTCCAGAATTAAGACATCGCGAATTAACGCGACCCGGCATTGCGAAAAGTTGCGAACTCTCTTGTGGGTTGCAAGCGGAATAGCTAACTGCCGCAGAGCTCGTTAGTTCGAACCTTGAAAATTAAGCTATAAGATCATTTTTGTAATGTTGTTGTAAAAATACATGATAAACATCATTTTACACGGCACAACATTTTAACATAGCAGTGTCGGGCAATACTTTAATTTTCTTTTACTCTTTTCTTTTACGCTTTTCTTTTTAGCAAATTCCCAACATATGCAATTGTTGTGATCATGTCACACGTGCCGGGAGCTCACTGTGTCATGCCGAATGAAGAATACAAGAAGGTGTTGTGAGCATTTCGCACATATCGTGAACCCAACGGCCTAAAAAGTCTAAATTGGGGCAGTTGAGTGCAAGGCAAATTATGCATTCGAGCAAAATAACGAAGAACTGGAACGCAAGCCCAAAGGGAGTGCGAGAAAGTTGCGAAAGACGAAGTAGTCAGCAGAGAGAAGAGAGAAGACGGCAGCGGGGAGTGAGACTGCAGGAGAGTTCGCGTCAGCGAACCTAGTTTAAGTAATTTTAAGCATATTGAAGTGGCCGCAGAGACGATGCTTTACAGTAGCTGAAATTGTAAGCAAAGCTTTAAGTGCCAAAATATGCTGACGAAGTATCAAACGCATTTACCGTTTTAATGCTCCTTGTCAACGGCTCGTTTCTGTGACCACCGCACTTAGCATTTTGTTTAAAGAATAATATGTTAACAGTAGAAGTAAGTGCTAGGTTTCAAAGACAATTTCCTCTCTTTAATGAAGCAAACTTTAAGTCTTCGAAATATGTGAAATAAAGAGTGACTTCAGTTGCCGTCTGAACACAGCTCAATCCGGTTGTTTCTATTATTCGACCTTACATAAATGGAGTCCTTTTCGAACTTATCACATGGCGATCGTGACAGGACCATATAAAGTAGTAGAAATAGATAGTAATAATAATTGTTCAATACAAATAGAACAGAATAAAATAGTGAAAGTCCACAAGGACAGGCTTCGTTTAGGATAAAATAGTTAGAGGAGTAGTCACACTTACACCTCGTTGAACTCACTTAATATTTTACTTTATATGCATCAATAAATAGTAATTAAGCCCCAAGTTAAGAATTATTTTAAGGAATGGCCATTCTGATTAAATTCGTTAAAAATAAAAATTAAAATAAAAAAAATTTCAAATATACAAGTTAACCACATCACGTTGTATAACAACGTGATACCAAAACGCTTATGATGCACATCAAAGCCAATGAACTCTGCACGCGCAGCCGACCTAAACTTAATTTCATGAGCGCAGCAATGCACGCGCGCCCGATCAGCATAACCGTCAGCGTGGGATCGCTGACACGTCGTTTTTAGGGATTTAGAATAAGTTAGCAATAAGGTTAATTGTAAATGGCATTTTCAGTTGGAATTTGGGACTCGAGTAGATTGTTAATCAATAAAATATTATAACGTGTAAATTATCGAAAGTAGAGATCTTTTCAGAGAAATTGAAAAATACTTGTTTATTTGATTTTGTCAGATTTTGCAATCATTTTTAATAAACCCTTTCAATCTATGGTAAAAATGGAAGAAATTAAAACTTCGCTAACCCAGTTAACAGGAGGGCTCAACGCCGTCCTCGAACAATTAAAAGGTTTGGAGAATAGGATCAGAAGGATAGAAAGCACCCCCAGCGCACAAGATTCCCTTATTCAAAAAGTT
Source organism: Chlorops oryzae (assembly GCA_020466095.1). Classification (NCBI taxonomy): domain Eukaryota; kingdom Metazoa; phylum Arthropoda; class Insecta; order Diptera; family Chloropidae; genus Chlorops; species Chlorops oryzae. The sequence goes on from CM035806.1 coordinate 143,603,137, forward strand.
TCGAATTTCGATGCACGTCTGGCATCCGTAGAGAGGTCAAACACACCTCCTCAGGTTCCGCGGGTGACGCCCTTAGTAGCACCTCAAACGGAGGAAGATTTGAAAGACATAGGACGGCTACCTGACTCGGTGAAAGAAATTCAGATCTTCGAAGGGAGCCCGGTGCAGTACGTTTCGTGGGTGCATTGCGTTGAGACCATACTAAAAGATTACAAGATAGTTAGGAATCGACCAATCTACCGTGCCATCATCCAGCATATAAGACAGCGGGTTAGGGGAGCCGCCGACGCGGCTTTAGTATCTTACAACGTTTATGAAGCAGATTGGCTTAAAATTAAAGAGGTGCTGAGTCTGCATTACGCTGACAAAAGGGACCTTAACACGCTAGATCGCCAGCTCTCCCGTCTGTACCAAGGAAAATTGTCACTTGATGAATTTTATGCAAGGGTAAACCACCAACTCTCTTTATTAATCAATAAAATAAAAACAGAACCTAGTCCCCAAGAAAGAATATTAGGAAAAATCGAAACATTCCGCGACAGAGCGTTAGATGTCTTCATTTGCGGTCTGAATGGCGACCTACCCAGGCTCCTGGGGCTAGTGAAACCAAAAACTCTCCCTGAAGCGTACTCATATTGCCTAGACTTACAGAATAGGAGTCTTAGAACTTTCGCGATACACGACCGAAATGTGAAAAATGAAGTTACGGTACCAATAAACGCAATTCCGAGGGGGGAAAGACCCCAATTTAATGCTCAAGGGTCCTCCCAACATTTTAACCCTCAGAGGTCTTCCTTTAGAGCTCCCTTCCAACGGCCACATTACCCAGGCAGTGGCCAGTATAACAGACAACCGCCTCCAAGACCCACAGCACCTAAGCCTGCTGAAAAAATGGACGTAGACAGCTCAGTACAAACAAGAAATGTTAACTACATGTCTTCATGCAGACGTCCTATTGCAGTGCGTAGAACAGTTTCCCTCCATATACTAAAATGCAAACATCGTCTATCTGCAACAAGTTGCCAAAGAATTGCATATCATGCGTTGCATCTGCGCCGAAAAGTTTGATTCTTGTATCGAACGTGCATACAATCACATCAAGTGTCTCTAAATCTTCTTCTCAGCGATTACATTTAAATCGTCTATATATATATTTTTTTCTCTCCAAATTTATTTATTTCAAGTTTAATAATCGGAAATTTATATTTCGTTTTCATTTAATTTTACTCGTCTTAATTTAATTAATCTTCGGAAATTATTCCTACGAATCAACATAAAACGGCGGCGATCACATTCAAACCAATCACGTAAGAATTCTCCCATAATTCTTTACAATAAAGAAACTCTTATATTTCTTCAAAATCGTGTATTTTTTCTCTTTTCTATTCTCGGCTATTCCCTGCCTCCCGAAATACACGTCCTGAGCTATTTAACATGAATCGACCATCCCAGTGGACGAATCAAAAGCGGGGAGCTAGTTCTGCACAAGCTAACATTTCTAAGCAGCAACGCATGTTTTACACCGTGCCGGAAGAACAGCACGAGGGCGCGGGCTGCGAAGAAGATACTAGCGAGGACATGAGCAAGGATCTTTCAGAGGTTTGTGAAGAATCTGAAGGTCACAATTTAGAAGGCGAGAGCGATTTGATAGAAGACGAGGTAAATTTCACAATGGGGGCCTCGTGTCAGGCGTACCATATTTAGAATATGATACGCAGGACCAGGGAAAGCTGCAATTTCTGGTCGACACGGGAGCTAACAAAAATTACGTTAGTCCCCGAATAGCAGCAAACGCCATGCCCACAGACAAACCCTTTTTCGTTAACTCAGCAGCAGGTAAAATAGAGATTAAGAAAAAAATTAACGGGAAATTTTTCGAGTTCGCAGGCAGGGATACGCCTACAACGTTTTTCGTTCTCCCAGGACTATCATCCTTTGACGGCATTATAGGCGACGATACGCTAAAGGAGCCTTGCTCGATAGGGAATTAGACCTTTTGATCTTAAAACCCGACACGGTGATACCCCTGAAGCACAAAGAAGCACGGGAAGTAAACTCCCTTGGCATTTCGTTTCCCAATCTGACTGAACAAGTAATGAGAGAGTTGCGCCCGATTGTTAATAAGTATGCAGAACTTTTTGAGCCGCTAAGCGCGAATGAAGAAATAAAAACGAGTGTAAAAGCAGAAATAAAAACAAGTACTGACGAGCCGATCTACGCTAAAAGCTATCCTTACCCGGCGAATATGAGGGAGGAAGTTGATAGGCAGATTCAGGAATTGTTGTCTGAAGGGATTATTCGCCCTTCTAAAAGTCCTTACAATTCACCGATTTGGGTGGTGCCGAAAAAACCCAAACCGAATGGTGAAAAACAGTACAGAATGGTCGTAGACTTTAAACGATTGAACGCGGTCACCATCTCGGACACGTACCCTATCCCCGATATAAACAGCACCCTTTCTAGTCTAGGGAACGCTAGGTATTTCACCACACTAGATTTGACCTCTGGTTTCCACCAGATTGCGATGAAGCAAAGCGATATTCCGAAAACCGCATTCTCTACAATGAGTGGCAAGTTTGAATTCCTAAGGCTTCCCTTCGGATTGAAAAATGCTCCGGCCATATTTCAAAGAATGATCGACGATGTATTGAAAGAATATATCGGACGCATCTGTTATGTGTATGTGGATGACATTATCATCTTTAGTAAAGATTTGGCCTCTCACCTGAGTCACATTGAAACGGTTTTTTCGCGGCTACTTCAAGCTGGTCTTAGAGTAAATCTTGATAAAACGCATTTTTTGGAAGAAAGTGTTGAATTCTTGGGTTACGTAGTCACTTCTAATGGTATTCTTCCTGATCCAAAAAAAGTAGAAGCAATTAAATCAATGATGCCGCCAGCCAATGTGAAGGAACTAAAGCGATTCTTGGGAATGACCTCCTACTATAGAAAATTCATAAGGGACTATGCAAAAATCGCGAAGCCCCTTACGAACCTAACTCGAAGCGAACACGCGCAAATCAAAGCGAGCCAGTCCAAAAACATCCCTGTAAGGTTAGATTCTGAAGCAATGGAGGCTTTTGAAACTCTAAAGAATTTGTTAACTTCCGTTGAGATTCTGGCATTCCCAGATTTTGACAAACCTTTTAGATTGACGACCGATGCCTCCGATTTTGCTCTAGGTGCCGTTCTCTCACAACAAATTAATGAAAAAGATAAGCCAATAGCCTTTATTTCGAGAAGCCTATCGCGTACAGAGTAGAACTATGCCACCAACGAAAAAGAAATGTTGGCCATTGTGTGGGCACTCGACAATTTACGAAGCTATCTTTATGGCGCAAAGAAAGTCCTGATTTACACTGACCACCAGCCTTTGACATTTTCGCTCAGTAACCGAAACTATAACGCGAAGCTGAAACGGTGGAAGGCGAGAATAGAAGAGTATAACCACGAGTTAATTTACATGTCTGGTAAATCGAACTATGTGGCAGACGCTCTCTCTAGGTCACGAACAGAAGCGAATCATATAACCATAATAGGGTCCGAAACCGACACTGCTAGTGAGGCCGCATCTAGAAGAGGAGAGATCGGTGATGATTCAGTGACCGTCACCGCTAGCGAGGTCGAGTCAGATATGGCCACCGTTCATAGTGCTCAGCAGGACAGCACCGACCTCATTCCACACGTAGAAGTCCCTATCAATGTGTTTCGAAATCAATTAATATTCCGTGGAACTCTCGACGTCTTCGAAGAACCACATCCTAAATTTTCGCGCCATTATATAAGCTTAATAGAGCTAGACAAGGACAAACTCATTCAGATACTCAGGGAGAAGCTGAGGCCCAATATCCTAAATGGAATTAAAATTCCCGAGGAATTGATAGGACTACTGCAGGAGGTATATTTAGAGCATTTTTCAAGATACAAAATTCGGCTGACCCAAAAGTTAGTGGAGGACCTAAGGAATCCCGATCATATAGCCGAAGTCATTCTGCGCGAGCATAGAAGAGCTCATAGGAATCAGATAGAAAATAAAGATCAAATCCTCGAAAGGTAAATTTTTATGAAAATTTTGTGTGAAAATTTTTTAAATTTATTTTTCATTATACAAAAGGTACGCCAGCCTGCACGATTAGAACAACACCCGAATGGTCATTGCAAACCACTCCTTATATACATATTATATATACATAAAAGTAGTTTAGAAGGTGGTGGAACACTAGAAAAAGTAAATATTATAGTAGTTAGCGAGTATATAGACAGTCGTTTACATTTCGTCCTTTTACGTCTCGTTTAGAAAAAAGCATATCTGAAATTGTGCGCAAAGGCATTGCGCGTAGTGGGAGCCGCTACACCGCTTCTAAGCAACACAACGCGACGAAACCAGGCTCTCGAGCGTCTGGCGGTCCTCCACGACCACCTACAGCCGGACAGATCGTACAAACTCCGCGGACGCAAGGTGACAGTAAATTGTCGGGGCGGCCCTTATCGCTGCCGAACGTGCAGAAAGTGCGTAAATGACCGTTTAGAAAGTCACGCACAATACAAGCGTATGTCGTATTGGGGGAGCCACCTCATCGACGGATATCTAGGGGGGTCCGAGATCTATGACTGGGTCAAGGTCGAGGACCGAAGGGAGGTCACCCAATTTCCTGGCCGGCATACTGGAGGTGAGCTTAAGGGAATGGCATACGCTCGTATATTTCGGCGAGGGGGATGAGGGTCATACCCATTACGTAGGGGAGCTAAGACGGAATTTAAGACGGAATTTAGTAGGGTATAACGAAGGGACAAGCTTTAAAGCAAATGCTTCACGACTACTGTTCTCCAGAATTTCTAAATCGGACAAACGTACAAGAATAAGGACACATGGACGCGTCGGACTAGTACTGTCGAAACTACAACGCGAACCACGGACGAAACGCTGTAGGTGGTTGCCCCGCAGCCGCAGCACTGAACGGTTGTACCCATGGGGCGCCAAAGAACAGTGGAGGGCCCACGACATGATTGCAGAGGCCAGAGAAGCGAGAAGCGAAATAAAAAGATAAAAATTATTTAATTATACAGTAACGACAGCTGCGAGGGATCCGGCCGTATAACGACAGCAGCGAGGGATCCGGTACAACAACGAGTACAGCGAAGAATCAAAGATATACACGGCGCGATATGTGCCGTCACGTGTAACTACAATAAGCAACGGCCGAATTGCCTTGGCCAGCAATATGCACAACCAATGCCAAGGTCAATTAACAAATAAAGCAACGGACTACAAGGCCAAGAGCATAGCCATACCACAAAACAAACCAGGCGTTAAAAAGCTAGATGACAGAGGGCCCCCGCAAATGGTAACCAACGGCACCTCCGCTAGTCTGGCACAAGAAATATCAAATGCAACTGCAAGCTAAAAATTGGAACCCCCGACGTCATAAAGTTGTTCGGTTGTTGTTCGAGAGCGTTGCGTGTTCAAACGCGTGAAGTGTTTAAATTGAGACAACACTACATCAAAATGAAGAAACTGCGGTACAACCCCGAGACCAACAGAACCGAAACAAGCCCCTCTCCAAACAACAAACCGGTCCGCATAAATGCGGACCCATCGCAAAAAAGGGGGGGAGGAATGTTGTGAGCATGCAAACATACAGCAGATTCGAGGGCTTACTGTTTGCATTAAGCTCAGCAACGAATACGGGGCAACGCAAAATGCACCCGTAAGCAGACACGGAAAGAACTGGGTCAAGACGACACACGCGGAAATGAAGAAAGAAGCGAGAATGCAGAGTGCAAGTGGAATGCACAAGAAGATCGCTGATGCAGCAGAAGAAGAGACTGCAGCAGAGTTCGCAGCGGCGAACCTAGTTGTAAGTTATAAGTAGAGGTGAAGTTTTTAGAATTAATCAATCAAGTTTTGTGTTGAGATTTCGTTGTGACGGTTGTTAACTTCGTCGTAATTAACTTGAAAGTAAAACTAAGAGCTAAGATAAATACTGGAATAAAGAAATAAATAAAAATATAAATAAATTAAAAAGAAATATCCTTATTTTTATGTTGACCGAAAGTTTTAACGGTACGAGGAAATCGTTACAGCGCCAAAGAAGGCAGAAAGAGAGACGGGAAGCATGGCAGGAGCTAAGCGGCTCCTTTGTAGTCATGTTCGGAGGAGTGGCAGTGGAGGTGAACGAGCCCCACTACGAACTGGGCGAACTGTACTTCGTCGTAGTACTGGGCGGGGAAGCAGTAGAGGCGTTCGCACACCTAGCTGTTTCTTTCGTGATAGAATGAGAGGGGAAATTGCAATTCGAACTTCATTTAAACTTCATTTAAAAATTATTAAACTATCTTGCTTACAGTATTTGCATTAACTTTAATATTAATTTAAACCTTTTGTATATATATATAACTAACGCTGTACAAAAAAAAGGGGGTCCTTAGGGGACTGATCCTAGAGTACGGTTAAACTATTAAAAGAAAAAAAAATATATATATAAAAATAAAATAAAACACGCTTTTTCTGACGAATTTTAATGGCACCTTGGAGTCGAGCAACATCAACCGAAGTCTCGTTGGAACCTATGTGTTGCAGTTACATGGTGAAGTCATCCATCTAAAAGGGAAAAGGTTTTCTAGCACCGAAGCCGTAAAACTTCGAGCATTGCCGCCTGTCCTGGCAAATGTGTCTAAGGAAGGGATGGTACCGAGTCTCGAACTTGTTCATGATCTCGCAGAAAGAAATGTACTTAACATTGTCGACGTGGAAAAATCATGCAGGCTTGAGAGCATCCAGCCGGCTAAACCGCCCAGGACCTTCGCAACCAAAGCCGAGGACAATCAACATAAGAAAAGGCTGCCCGATTCCACAGAAAGAGGCATTCACACTTCAAATCAATTTTCTAATTTTGATGATCTGCGGGACGCAGACATTTAAGCAGGGAGGAGTTAACCACATCACGTTGTATGTCAACGTGATACCAAAACGCTTATGATGCACATCAAAGCCAATGAACTCTGCACGCGCAGCCGACCTAAACTTAATTTCATGAGCGCAGCAATGCACGCGCGCCCGATCAGCATAACCGTCAGCGTGGGATCGCTGACACGTCGTTTTTAGGGATTTAGAATAAGTTAGCAATAAGGTTAATTGTAAATGGCATTTTCAGTTGGAATTTGGGACTCGAGTATACAACTGATGTTGTTGTTGGTTTAAAATTTCTTCTAATGATTTTTATTTTGTTGTTTATTGCAAGACGAAACAAACTCATGTTGCCGCTGTTGTTTGGCGTACATATATATATAAAAATTTGTTTATTTATTTATTTTATTCTTTTTTTCTTTTATTTTCTTTATTTTCAGATCTGGGATGCCACTCTTAATGTTTTGGCACTCCTTAATGATTTTTATGGATGGCCGGCGATTTCCCCAAAAATTCGGAACAGGCGGATATGGCAGAGGTGCCATCCACGATGTATCCCCGGCCGGAGGTGTCGCACACTGGCCATCATGTGCCGTAACTATCATTTGGTTAACAACCCTCTCACCGATGACCATTTGGGGCACTACTTAGGAGATTTTTATTACTTTCCTGGTGTCCGTGATGCTATACACAAGGTGCTCGCCAGTGTTATGGAGATCGCTCTTAGGGAGGAGTTCCAGCGTCGCTGGGGCATTGTTTGCGACTCCCGACATGCCCACAGGTTGGAGACCTTGCGGAAAGATGCAGAGCCGTATAATGAGGAGTTAACCTTTCGCATGAGCGCCAATCGTCTAGCGTTTGAGGCTCTCGCTCCAAATATCTCCGGACCAAATCCGAGAGCGACCTCACTGAATTTGGACCCAATGCCGTAATATGGTTTTAATAATTTTCTTTATGTTTTTTCTTTCAATGAATTATCGTGCACAGTGGGTTCGATAAGTCCTCGTCCTTGGATTTGACTTGTTTAAAATCAATAAAAAAAAAATTTCAAATTTAATCAATAACATTTTCATCTCGGCATTTCCGAGAATATGGCAAAAGGTTTGTATCAAACTGAATGTTTTAATTGTTAGGTTGAATATTTGTTTGCACCCACAGTGCCTGGTTCAGGAAAAGATATTGCTGTTGGCAGTTTATTGCATGCGCTCGCTGCGAGCGGATTTCAAGTATGATTTCAGGAATATCATACTTCAGCCCTGCGTTTAATGTGTTTATTGCTATGTCCAGCGCAATAAGTGTGCCTGTGCGGCCAACACCAGCACTGCAGTGAATGATGATTTTTGAATGTTTATTTTTCTTTTCCGAGATTTGTTGGTGCCGCTTGACAGCGAACCAAAATTTAAGAAGAGCATAAGGGCTTGGTGAACCATTATCAGGCCAGCTCGTAAAATGCCAATGCCAAATAAAAAAAATGCCCCCAATACGGGTGACATTTCACCTTTTCGTTTTCGATGAGCCTTGTAAGCATGACTATATTAAAGCATTTTTTTTTATCCAGAAAACACAGACAAGAAATACGAAAATAACCCAATCATATTCGAAGATATGGTGGTTAATAGTTTTGTTGTGAGTCAACATTCGACTCACGAGCATTCAATTTTTATGCACGATGGTCACCTTTATATGATTATACCGAAATATAGCAAAACACAAACGAAAGAACAACAACAACAACAACCAATCCAAGCGAAATATGATCAACGTTGGCACACGACCAGAGCGGCGAGTAGTAACACTTGATAAGCGAATTTCCGAACGCAAGGAAATTCAGACAACACCTGGCGAAAGTGCTTATGCGGCAAGTGTGACATCTGGTGACCTCGAAAATCAATTGAGCAAAAGCAGGTCGAAAACTAGATCAACATTGAACGCGCTCAGCAGTTCCAGAAGTTGCACAATAATTCAACGAGACGCAATTGGAAAATGAGCAATGCGGCATCAGCAGTTTCCTTTCATATAAGCCGAAGATCGAGATGGAGAAAGGGACTCTTTGCGGAAGACCAGTTTGCGACAGTCCCAACTCGACTCGTATGTACTCACCAGTGGCAACAGCGATTAGAGCGTGGACTTGGAGAATAGGGAATTAGGGAAGTTTTAAGAGTAAATGTAAGGAGATAGCATTAATAACATTGTGAAATAAAAAAGGATTAAATAAAGGATATTATAACGTATAATTCTTGAGTCCTCTTTATTTTCACAAAGGATTTTAGGCATTATGTTCATAGGGAACATATCACTTGACTAAAATCACAACATTATTGGCGCAGCCGGTAGGATACTGACTTTCAGTTGGAGACGAACCAAGGCTCAAAGCTTTTTATAAAAGAGTTAACCTGAAAATTTTTGAAGTACGAAGTGCGAAAAAATAAAAGAGTTCAGTTGAAGCGGAACCTTGCAGGTTTTAAAAAATTGGTAAACAAAAACCGAAAAAGCCGAACTCCAAAATTCGTAATTCATACCGCAAAAAGAATTAAGATAACTCAAACAAAGTCAAATTTGCCCGAAGACGTTTGTTAACGTATTCGGCCGATTTTTCTTTGATAAAGTTTTAATCCTTGCAGTAAAAATATTTTTTTTTAACGCTTTGTGAAGACAAAAAGGATAATATAACTAGTACAATTTAAATATCAACGGTAGCAGCAACAGAAGAAACAAAAGGAAAAAAGAAATCATACGAGCAAACATCAAAATGGTGAGTACAAAAAATTGAGAAATATTTTTAACGCAAAGAGTCCTTCTTGTTGTGTGCAGTATTCAACTAAATGGAAAAGGAATTAGGAAGTTTGAAGCAAAAGGTTGCGGAATTCGAATCTGACAGTATTAGAATTTTGGAAGAAGCGCGAGAATTGTTGCACGAAATAAATCTTAGCAAGGAAATTTCACAGTTAATTAAGGACCAGTTGGTGTTAGGGCAATTTTCGAAAATTGGAGAAGCAATATTTTTAATAAATCAGGTTAAAAATTCAGTAAACACAGGGGAAGAGAAGGAAAAATTGAGTAATTTGGAAGAAACGGTAAAATATCTCAATAAAAATTGCAAGAAATTAAAACAGCAGATAGAGGAGAGCTACGCGTTAATAGAGCAAGCGGAGAAAGAAAACGAGGACCTTAGGGAAGCCTTACGGAAAGCAGTAGGAAAAGGGTTAACTGCAACCATAGAACAGGATAGACAATTTTTGAACACAATAGACTCCAGAAACATAAATATCTCAAACCACCAAATGTTCATTGATCAAATGTTTAAATTAAATAGTATCGAAAACAAAATAAATCTAATTCAGGGTAGCATAGCAGCAGCAAAAAGCGGTATAATACATCCAAGCATTTTAACTCCGGAAGAGATAGAAAAATTCAAAATAGATTTCTTCAAATTGAAATTTCTTAGAGTCGGGATATTGTCCCATGCACAAAATGCAATAATAATTGTGATTAAGGTCCCCCGAAACTTAATACAAATAGAAGTCAACCTAATTACTCCGGTTCCCAATAAGGAATTTTTCGAAATAATGGCAAGTGATGAGTTAGTGACAGAAATAGAGGGAAATGTTTTCTCATTCCAAGAAAACGCAGTCTTAAAGGAGTTAAAAAGAAGTCAGCATTGTACTATCCAGGATAATTGCAATTTCATTTTCAATAACAAAACGTTTATCAAGTATATCGATGAAGGAACCGTAATAGTGAAAAACGCTAAGAAATTAACTATAGAGCAAAATTGCGACAAAAGAAACATAACATTAACCGATAACGCCCTTATAACTTTTTCGAATTGCAGTGTCACAATTCAACAGGAAAATTTTTTTAACTCTAGAGCCATAATGGAAGAAAAATATTTTTACTCTGATAAAACGTTAAATCTTAATAACACGCCAATAATTTTCGAAGACATAATAGTAAATAGTTTTAAAAATAGACCTTACATAAAAGAGCAGATTTTTCATCGTAACATATCATATGGCATTAGCGGCACATTACTATTGATAATTATAGTAGGATTAATAGGAGTATATTTTATTTTAAAAAGGAAATCCGTGAAAGTAGAGGTCAAACAGGAAATAGCAAAGGACAAGGTACGAAGAAAAGAAAGCGTCAGAACGATTCTAAAACGTTACAAAGAGTCAGAACGAACGGAAGAGGTGTGAGCGCTACGTTTTTAACTCAACGACTTCTGGCACGACCCTCGTAGTAGCCAACCAATATGAATTAAGTCAAATCAGCAGTAAAAACATTTTAGGTAAATGCAAAATAGCATAAATATTTTGCGTAAGAAATGTCCAAATTTAAATTACCGCAGTTCACGATTTAATACCGCAGCAGTGAGGGCATATGAAAAGAAAGGTATAAAGAAGACACGACTCTTTGCACATTGATCGTATACTTTTTATTTTTTTTTAAGAATCCAAAAAGGAACCATAAAGAAAATCAAACGAAGCGAATATCTGGCCCTAAGTGGAATGTAAGTATAGTTAACCACTTTTAAATTTACAGCAGCATTCAAGCCAACATTTTTGTTTAAAAAATTTTTTTTAAATAAGTTGAAATTGTTTTTTTTCTTTCGCTTTTTGAACACGTAAGAAATCAGTTAAAAAATGGCTTGAATTTGTTCTTATATGATTGGGAAAAGAGCGACAGAAATAACAAAGCAAGATTACAGTAGAATTATTGACAACCAGTGGCTGGGGGATGTTCACATCAACGTTTTTTTAGATTGGTTTTTAAAAAAGCATAATTCCATTTTAGGAACAGTTCACATATTCAGTTCCTTCACATACGCAGGAATCTTAGCGACATTAAAAGCACCAAACAATATAGCTGAAATGAGAATAAAGTTAATGCTGAAAAACGTTGACGTGAGCAAAACAAAAAATTGGCTATTGCCCGTATGTGTGAATAGTCACTGGATGTTAGTAATTGTGCAGAATAAAATTATACACGTATTGGATTCTCTGAAACCACACAATTACACACAAATAGCCAATAATATCACTATATTTTTCAAGAAAATCGGAGACTTAACTAACAACGAGATGTTGATAGAGAAGGTCAATTATCCACCATGTCCCCAGCAAAATAATATGATTGACTGTGGGTTATTCACACTACAATTTGCAGAACATTATTTTTCAAAATTAGAAGCAGGGAATGAATATTTCGCGGAAGAAATCATATTAGAAAACAGTAAAGTAACAAGAACCTTTTTAGCTAATGTAATAACAGAATGGGGTAAGCAGAATAGAATCACTAGAGAATTAGAAATAACAACGGAAGAACATAAAATCTTAACATACACATTTAAAGAATTACAAGATAAAAAAGAAAAAAATTGTAGTAAAAGAAGGAAAATAAATTTAAATGGTAAATCATTCAGACTTACCATAGGATTTTCCAATAAACTAACAATAAAAAGATTAAATTGAAAAAAAAAAAATAATAATAATAATAAAAAAAAAAAATAAAAAAAATAAAAATAAAAATGAATAAATATATATATAAAAGAATTACACGGAAATTAAAATAAGAACGTATTGTATTAGTTTATAAAAGAAGATAAATTATTACAATAAAAGTATATGTTTAATTCAAAATTATAGTAACAAATAAATAAGAATAAAATTATAGGTATGGGTCATAGTTTTAGTAAAACGTATTAGTAGTTATCGAGCTCTAATCAAGAGAGAAATTGAACCTGATGAAAAAAAAAAAAAAATTATTATTTATATATATAATGTACTAATAGAATGTGAGAAGTTTAAAGTTAAAGCAAAATAAACAACTCTGCAATTAAATTAGAAACCTTTACGAAAAAATAAACAAAACCAAAAAGAATTTTAAAAAATTGTATAGAAGTAAGCATATTTCATTAGCTAGCCGTCGAGCTCCAACACGCACCAACAGGGGAATCAACTACACAAGTAGCCGTACATAAAGGACTTAGCGGAATTTTCGAGTACGTCAATATCAACGCAGAACAATAATAATAACTATAGCAACCGGCAATCTTCAGGTGATAAAATTTTGCGAAGCAAGTCATCACAATCTGGCCAACAACTCCTTTAAAAGGGGGAGGGATGTCGTGCGCCAGTTTTTTTTAGCAGACATTCCGACAGCTTGCAGTCACGATGCTCGCGACTCCCGCAAAGGGGGGAGGGATGTTGTGAGTCAACATTCGACTCACGAGCATTCAATTTTTATGCACGATGGTCACCTTTATATGATTATACCGAAATATAGCAAAACACAAACGAAAGAACAACAACAACAACAACCAATCCAAGCGAAATATGATCAACGTTGGCACACGACCAGAGCGGCGAGTAGTAACACTTGATAAGCGAATTTCCGAACGCAAGGAAATTCAGACAACACCTGGCGAAAGTGCTTATGCGGCAAGTGTGACATCTGGTGACCTCGAAAATCAATTGAGCAAAAGCAGGTCGAAAACTAGATCAACATTGAACGCGCTCAGCAGTTCCAGAAGTTGCACAATAATTCAACGAGACGCAATTGGAAAATGAGCAATGCGGCATCAGCAGTTTCCTTTCATATAAGCCGAAGATCGAGATGGAGAAAGGGACTCTTTGCGGAAGACCAGTTTGCGACAGTCCCAACTCGACTCGTATGTACTCACCAGTGGCAACAGCGATTAGAGCGTGGACTTGGAGAATAGGGAATTAGGGAAGTTTTAAGAGTAAATGTAAGGAGATAGCATTAATAACATTGTGAAATAAAAAAGGATTAAATAAAGGATATTATAACGTATAATTCTTGAGTCCTCTTTATTTTCACAAAGGATTTTAGGCATTATGTTCATAGGGAACATATCACTTGACTAAAATCACAACAGTTTCAGGAATAGGCCATATATAAAAGAGCTAAAATTCCACCGAAATATCACATATGGAATAAGCGGCACGCTTTTCCTTCTAATTATTGGAGGCGTCATAATATTCTATATAATAATTAAGAGAAAATCAGTTAAAGTAGAAATAAACCAGGACCTGGCACTCGAGAAGCAAGAGGATTCCAGTTTTGGAACAGTCCGTCAAAAATATCAAGAGGAAGAATAACCGAAGTTAGTAACTTTTTGAACAGCCCCTCGTATCGAACAACAACTTGCACACTTTGTCGTCAATTGGCGATCCAAGCAAAATTGATCTAAACATAAACATCAAATAACGTTTTTCACAGTTAACAGCTTCTAACAGAGGGGATTCGGTGCGAATAATTCTCAGTCTTTGCTTCTTTTATAGCGGCACAGAAGGAGAACGGAAAGATCATCAAGCCACAGGCAAAGTAAGAAAAAGTTTAAAAAAAAAAAAAAATAAATAAATAAAATAAAAAATAAAAATAAATAAAATAAATAAATAAAAAAAAATAAAAAATATAATAAAACTTAAATAAAATAAATTTTAAAACTATATATACAGAATAGGAAAACGAGACACCCGAATAGAAAATCGGGAATATAGTGCGTTGATTGAGTATCAATGGTTTAATAACATTCATATAGACGTTTTTCTGAATTGGATCCAAATTACACATGGTTTTGAGAAAAGTGTGCACATGTTTAGTGCATTCACTTATGCAGGGATCAAATTGGCTAGATCAGCGGACAATAGTAATATTTCTGAATTCAGAATACGTTCTTTGACAAAATTAAAACCTTAATTTTCCCAGTATGCGAAGAGCATCATTGGATGTTAGTAATAGTCAACCTTAATGTGGCATACATCTTAGATTCACTGCAACCACATAACACAGTAGATATATATAATAATATAGAATACTTTATTAAGGAGTTAAAATATATTAATCATCTAAAAACTGACGAAGAATTAAAATGGGTATACCCTAAATGCCCACAGCAACGAAATTCCATAGATTGCGGGTTGTTTGTAATTCAATTTGTTCATGAATTTTTTTTAACTACAAAGGGAAAAAGAGAATATAACCCGAATACAGATAAATTTGAAACAAGCATTTTAAACATAACTCGAAATTTTCTGGCGAATTTATTAAAAGAATGGGAGGGAAAAGAGATACAAATAGACAAATTATCAAAAATTGAACGGGAAAATTTAACCAAAATATTAAAATAAATGAAATCGAGGAAAAAGGCAGACAACCTTTAGAGAAAAAAGTACATTTAAACAATCGAACTTTCAGTTTAGAAGTAAGCAGGAATAATAAATTTAAGATAAAAATGAGCCGGGATTTTGCAGCCTGTTGTTTTAAGGGCATGGCCTTATAGTTTAAGAAAGAAAAAACCACCTTATTGCTTGCATTGCATTTAATTTTCTATTACTTGCAAAACTTTAACCAACAAAAAAAAAAAAAAAAAGAATTATATTAAAAGATCAACATTAAAAATCAGTATCTTATTAAGTGTGAAAATTTCCCACCAAAATCTAAAACAAAAATAAACAACTTATATTGAGAAAAGTAGCATTCACTAAAAATATATATAATATATAGATATATAATATAATATGGAGAGGAAAAAGATGTGTATCAAAATATATTAATAAACCCTGGAACTAGAACTAATAACGTATAAAATATTTTTCTCAAATATTTAAATTTTTCTTGCATATTAAAAACTTATTTAGAATTGAAAAAAAAAAAAATAAAAACAATTTATCTAACTTTTTAACAAAAAGCATTTTAAATAATACTAATGTCAATTTCATTCTTATTGTGGAACTAAGCCACGTCGAATTTAAAAAAAAAAAAAAAAAAAAAATACACAATAAAAAAGGGGAAAAGAAAAAGAGAAATCTTAATACCACAAAATTAATAAATTTCAATCTTTTCATAAAACTAAGCGAAGTCGAAATATTCATTTGTCTACAATTAAAAACTTAAATAGTAATAAGAGTTTTTTAGACTAAGCCAAACCAAATGAAGATTTTTATTTAAGAAATATAATCTATGTAATTGAAATAAATTATAAGCGCCGTGGCCACCACTCTAACACATCATCAGCAATAAATCTACCACACGATAACATCAAATCTGCCCTGGATCAAAATGACCAAAAAAGTGAACACTATCGACAAGAACGCACATCAACATTAAGAGGGGGAGAGTGGGGAGCCAAAATTGCCTCCCAGAACAATATAAACATCCAGAAGCAAGCTTTCTAACGTTGGTCGTCTGTGTCTTCAAGTTCAAGGCCGAATCACTTGCACCAGCAAAGAAATAAAAATAAAAATAAAAAAAAAATACCACATAATACATATAGGATTGTTTGTGCGGTTGTGACTCACAACATGACCCACCTATAAAAATTTGCCACAATTGAGGTAAAATTTTTGTTTCGAAGCCGGATTTGGAAAAATAATTATGCGCAGTGTGGCAGCTTGGTTATTTATAATCGATAGATTTTCATTTTTGTTGTAAAACGGGGACTCCCCGTTTTATACATATGTACATGCAAAGCTGTTTTTGGTGCAATGATCGCTCAGTTGCTTTTTGGCATTCGAGCGGAAGTAGTTCGAAATATTTTATAAAATGACACAAAGAAAAGAAGTAAGAAATTTTTTTTATTTTGTGTAATTTAGTAGCTATTTTATAGATTTTCTATTCTGTAAATAGATAATAAGCGATCAAGAAGTAGAGAGAATTTTGAACTCCGTTGACGAAGACATTTTCGATGACAGTTGTGACGATGAAGATTATCTACCTATCAATGAAAATGAAGTCGAAGACTCTGATGTATCATCCAACGAAAGCATGGAAAGTTTTGTTCTTGAAAATGACACTATCACAGAGAAAGACAGGTTACATACTTATATGGCAAAGGACAAAAGTGTACTTTGGCAGGATCGGCCACCAGAAATTTCAAAGGGCAGACTTCCTGCCAACCAAGTGTTATCTCATAAGCCTGGGCCCTCAAAACGAGCCATATCGATGGTGAGCAATATAAAATCATCTTTTGACTTATTCGTGCCTTCAAATCTAAAAAGCACCGTCATTGAAATGACCAACAACAAAGGATTGGAATTGTTCGGAAACAATTGGAAAGTCGTAGAAATGGTTGAATTGGAAGCATATCTCGGATTACAAATATTGGCAGGAGTATACAAATCGCATGGCGAAAGCTTATTTCATTTGTGGGACGAACGTAACGGTAGACCAATTTTTCGGCTACAATGAGCATAAAGAGATTTATGAACATTTCACGCTGCCTTCGGTTTGACTCTTATATAGACAGGGAGGAAAGAAGACAGCGTGACAAATTAGCTCCAATAAGAAAAATTTGGGATAAATGGAATGGACAGCTGAAGTCCTTTTATAATCCGCACGAAAATCTAACAGTCGATGAGCAATTAGTGCCTTTTCGTGGACGTTGCTGTTTCAGGCAATACATTCCGTCAAAGCCTGCTAAATATGGGATTAAGATATGGACTCTTTGTGACGCAACAACCAAGTATGCTTGGAATATGGAAGTTTATCTAGGACGAGCAAAAAATGCGCAGCCAGAAAAAAATCAAGGTAGCTTTATTGTAAAACCAAGACAGTTTCCTAAAATATTTGTGTATTGTTTTATCTTCCATCTATTTAGGAGAGCGTGTTGTTCTTTCTCTCACGGAACAACTTTCCAGAGGACATAGTATTACGTGCGATAATTTCTTTACTACATATAATCTCGCCTTACAGCTTCTACGGCGAAATATAACTTTAGTTGGCACGGTCAGAAAGAATAAATCTTTTTTGCCACAAAAAATCATTGACATGAGAAAAAAGATGTATTTTATAGTGAATTTTTATTCACAGATGCTGTTACTATTGTGTCGTATGTACCAAAGAAGTACAAATTTGTTGTTGCGCTGAGTTCACTTCATCACTCTCCTCTTGTTAGTGCTGAAAATACTAAAAAGCCCGATATTATACTGCATTACAATAAAACTAAAGCTGGAGTTGATGCACTTGATCAGTTAGTTGCTAACTACACCTGCAAGCGTCAAACCAAACGTTGGCCAGTCGCACTATTTTCAAATATGATAGATGTATCGGCATACAACGCATATGTCATATGGACTGAAATAAACCCCGCCTGGAACTCTAACAAGCTATTCAAGCGCAGACTTTTTCTTGAAGAGCTTGGAAACGAAATTGATCAAGCCTCATATTATTCAAAGAAAGAAACTGCCGTATGGCACATCGGCAAAATCTCTTGTCCAAAATAGTCAGCTTTCATCCAAGTCTGCAGACGCAACCCTGCCTCAACGTTGTGATGTCAAGACCGAAGCTTCAAAAAAAAGACAACGTTGTTTCTTTTGCCGACATACAAAAAACTCCAACAAATATTCAGCCGTTTGCAGCAATTGCCAAAAATTTGTTTGCAAAGAACATAGCACGCTTGGTATGCAAAAACTGCCAATAAAACTTTTTTATGTAAGAAGGTCTGTAAAGCAACATTAAAAAGTAAAAATAAATTCTTTGTTAAGAAATTATTTAAAAAAATTTTGATTATAAGGATTATAACACCAAGCTTACTGTGTGGGTCAAATTGACCCAAAACATAAAGCGTGTAATATTTTTGAAACATAGCAGAAGTGATACAACATTTTGACGCCCGAGCAAAAAATTTTTCGCGAAAGTGAGATTTAAAAAAAAAAAAAGATAAAGATAATTAAAAGGAAAAGATAAAAATAATTAAAAGAAAAGAAAGTGAAAGTGAAAAAAAGGATTCAGATATAGAAAGAAAAGCAAGAAACCAAAATTATTGCAGTGACAGAAAGTGAAAAAAAAGGATTCAAATAAAAAAAAAGGAGTAGAAAGCAGTATTAACAAATATCTGCAAAAGAAACAAAAACAAAAAAAAAACAAGCAGCAAAATCTTCGCAAGCAAACTCGAAGGCAATCAAACGCTCTCCCTTCGTAGCGTCCAAAAGTTACCTGCAGAAGAAAACTGAACGAAAAAAGGATTATGGAGACCAAGGCGACTCTCAACAGCAGCATTTATGAGGCACTGATTGAAGTCCAACTAGACGACATTGACTCCATGTTGCACACGTTCGGCCGATCGAAAAGAAGTCCTTTCGACTTCATCGGTTCCAGCCTCAAGTGGCTATTCGGTACCATGGACGCCAGCGACCGACAGAGTGTAGAAGATCACCTTGCCACTGTAGACGTTAATAACCATAGGCTTATTGAAAACGGCAACCACCAAATCAAGATTAATCGCGACTTTAGTGAGGCTCTAGAAAACATGAGGCAATTAGTACAAGCCGACCAGAAGGCACTGACTGACATGAGAAAATTTAACTCACAAGCCGCTAGGGAAAGCCGGGCAGACGAACTGGCACTCAGACTATTCCTGAAGCTCCAGATACTACGAAGTCAGGTAGAGACGATTCAGCAGAATGTGGCAGCAGCAAGGACGGGCATTATCCACCCCTCCATGCTCTCGAAATCCGAGATCGAACAGTACGATATAGGTTTCGAGAAGCTAAAAGATATGACATTAGGCGTAGCCTCGCTACGAAACGGGGTCATTATTTTCGTAATTAAAGTCCCCGCAGTGGTGGGACAATTTCAGAAAAAATTGTTGGTGCCGATACCAAACAGCCATGGGCAACAAATAAACGAAGAAATAGAGACGATAATAGAGAAAGACAACCAGACCTACACTTTTGAGGAAGGCAAGTCAGCGTTTGCACTACACAGAAGTACGAACTGTATAGTCTGAGGGCGTTGTGAGTTAATCAGCTGGACAGAAGAAGAAATAATTGAACTGGAAGAAAGTACAATCCTTTTAATAAACGCAAGAAACATAAGCCTAAACAGTACATGCGATAGTAGGCGCATATCAGCCATAGCAAATTTTTTTTAACGTTCCAAAACTGCACCGTCTATTTAGGAAAGTTCAGGTTCGAATCGAAAGTACGGGAATATAGACAGATGTTCATCATTCCCAACGAGAGGCAGTTAGAAAAGGTGGAAGAAATACCGAGCTTTAAGGAAGTGGTCTTGAAGAAATATCGCAAAAACCGGAAAATAAAACGGCAAAATTTAAACGTTAGAAAACTACTTACTTGATATACTTTAAAACAGTGAAAAGGACATTATAACTTTCTAAAGTTAAAAACATTGAAATATAAAAATACGATACAACAAAAGCAACAACAAGCAACAACAGCCTAAAAAGTCTAAATTAAAGCAGTTGAGTGCAAGCTAAATAATGCATTCGAGGAAGAAAATTAAGAAATGGAACGCAAGTCCGAAGCGATTGCGGAAAAGTTGTGAAAGACGAAGACGTCGACAGAAACGGCAGCGAGAAGACAGTAGCGGGGGAGTGCAGCGACTGCGGCAGAGTTCGCGTCAGCGAACCTAGTTTTAAGTAATTTTAAGCATAATTCTAAGCTGAAGTTTTACATTATTAGATTAAAGTCAGTTGTAATTTTAACGAAGAGTGAAAACAACGACCGAGACGGTTAAAATAAAATTCTAGTAAAACAATTAAAGAAAGCGGATGTGTTTTAATTTCAAAGCTTAGAACTCTAACATTACCAACGCAGCCAAATAAACCCAAAAACAAAACAAAGAGAAGGTATGTTTCTTCAGCACTTTCACTCGCTTCAAATTAGACTAAGATTTGACTTCAATAAAGTAAGGAGTTGGATGACGGATACTGGCTTGCGCTGTATACTGCTGGTGCTTTCCTTTTAAAAAGCAAAATAAAATCTTGTCTTTATGAAAGGTTGATTCACAAGAATCAACCAGGGATTGGAATATGGGTTAAAACCTCAACGTTTGGGTACGAACGTTTCAATGTGCGACACCTGAAGTTTGGATATAAATGCAGGTTATTAAAAGTTAGTTTAAAGGTAAACGAGTTCGAAAGATAAAATACTTCAATCATAATTTTTCAATTGACGAAAATTAAACAAAACACTATAAAGAAAGAAAGAACGGTTAACACTTTTGGCGCAGCCGGTAAGCCATCAGTGCGATGCTAGAGAGACCCAAAGAAATTAATAACAAAAATAACGGTATTACGAAATGCTTGGTCATCAATCGAACCCGGAAAACAAATGCAATGTTGCAATTCGATGACACCCCGGTGCATTGACCTACTTTTGAATGCATTATGAATTAAGGCAAGAAAATAAAAGGAGTTAAGCTCTTAAGAACCATTTATAATGTAAACATTGAATAAAACTTTGAGTTGCTCACAAAATGCAATAATGCATGCGTGTTAATAAGAAACACGAGCCAATTACAATCGGTTGACATTGGCTCGTACCTCAGACAGAATTACCAAATCAGCTCAAAAATCCAAAATATATCAAGACGTACATATGTTTTTTTTTTTCAGCACTGTCGCCCTTTAAAAATAAGTACATAAGCTATATTTTGTGAGACACGGACTAAGAATGATTCTAATAAAGCAAGGAGTTGGATGTCCGATACTAGCTTCAGCTAGTTTACAATGGCGCAGCCGGTAGGATACTAGAAGTGCGATGTCTAGTAACAAGAGTAAAGAGTATAAGGTGATAAAGAGTACAACAACAGAAGCACCGGCGTTCCGAATGAAGTAAACGTAAAAGCTGGCGTAAACAACCAAAGGTTGTAACAACAACAACAGCCACAAGTGCGACAGGGAAATAACCGAAATACCCTTGCAAGCATAAGACCAAAACTGCCACACAATAATGACAAGCAGCAAATGTCCAATAGCCGATACTGCCCGCACAGCAATAACTAAATAAATGGAACACGCAACAACAATAAGCGAGCTGTGGCTAGAGGTATTATATATATTAAGCAACAGCAGTATGCAAAAACAACGAGTAAGCTGACCTGATGGGCAATATATTGGAAACGCAACAACAACAATCAAGATGACCCACAAGAATGTCGCAACAAACGATATTGCTAGACCAGCAATATCGCTCTATTTAAACCAAGCATCGTTCACTGAAAGCGGACTACGACCAGAACCGTGAACTTAAAGTATTCAGAAGATCTCAACCTTAACGCACCTACTCACGAGCCAGGACGTTGCAATGTGGGTCTCCGCGTTATCTAGGGAGTAGCTCAGTTAAGTCAGTTAGCTTAAGTATTAAAATGTTATGTCGTAAAAAGAATTAAATAAAAGTTATATTGAATATTAAATGAACGGTTTCGATTATCCTCTCGCTTAGCTACTTAGACACACTCCCTAGACAACATAACACTCCTGAAAATAAGGGAAAAAACTCTGAACTCTGTTTAAGTCGAAATTCTGTTTGCGGAAGTTAACTCACAATAATTAACCTGAAATCGAAGCTACAATTAAATACGAACATTTCATATCTATTCAACCAAGTCAATAACACAGTAAGCGCATCGGAAAAAGCCACAGAAAGAAAGATTCAATTGTTAGAAGATACAATGCAGGGTTTAACACGATCGTGCAAGAACTTGAAAAAACAGATTGACGTTCAAAATAATTTTATAGAAGAATCCGAAAATAGAAATCAAGAGTTAAGAGAGTCATTGACTAAAGCAGTCGGTAAGGACCTAGCACAAACAGTAGAAAAGGACAAAGAGCGTTTAAAAGAAAGTAAGGAACAAGTAAAGAATATGAAACAGGAGGTAAAACGGTTAAGAGTCTCTCTGAGAAGCTTTTGTGACACTGCTAAGTCGCCAAGGCGTAACCCAGCACGCAGAATCAAAACAACTAGCACAAACACTGACAGTCCCGTACTTCCAACAAGTCAAAATTTAACTATATTGACAGACGGGGAAACTCACAAATCTAAAATTGCCAACAATAAACATAAATATATCGAATACACTACAAAAAGATGAAGTGATGGACAAGTTTAATCGCTTGCTACCATGCTTCACAGAAAACAATAATACAGACGTGAGTGCAGAAGTTTTCAAATTTATTACAGGTTTAGAATTGTTCAAAAAAGCTTTAAGTACCGTAGACTTTGAAACTGTTTTACTTTGCATTAAACAGAGAATCGCAGGAAAATTTTTTATAAAAGCTAATCAATAGTACCGATGAATTAGCCGATTTTATTAAAAAAAGAATGTTTACCATGTAGATATCTTGAAATTATTAGGACGGAGTTAGCAAATGTAGAACAAAGTTTAAATGAATCAGCATCTGCATTTGGAAGGAACATAGAATCCTTGCTTAGAGCGGCAGAAGAAGTGATTAAAAAGTCATGGAGCCAAAGCGCAGCAGTATCCGCACTTAATGAATACAGGTGTTTAGCCACAAGGAGATTTATTTTAGGAATTAGAGTTCCTTTTATGAGGCATTGTTATACGCTTTTTGCTTGGATCCACATTCCAATCCCACGATAAATGCTCTTTAAGCATTTCATACTTATTTGCTTCTCCAATTCATTTCGCTATCAAGACAAAGTCATGCACAGTCAGCCTGACCGTTTTCTGTTTATATTCGAGCATACAATGTCCTCCGCAGAAATGCTTACTGCGCATATGTAACTTAATTCTGTCACACTGGATCGCACCAAGCCTTCCCCCTTTTTTTTTAAGCTTAAGTTTACTTACTGATAAGCACACTACTTTGTTAGCTATAAGTCCAATATACTGACGAGCATATTCCTTTGTTTCTGAGAGTCTTCTTGAGCCTCCGGGCTATTTCAATTAATTCATTCTTTGTTCAAACGTCAAGCAGAAACGTCTTTTATTCCTAGCTTTAATTTAAACTTGCTACAGCATCGTTTAAAGTTGTATAAGAACCAACCTATAGCGGAGATAATAAAAGTAGCAGAAGAATCAGAAGAGCTTGATTCATTCTCAGTGAAATTCTCAAATCAGATTTATTGCTCTTGTTGTAACATAGACGGACACACGAGAGACCTTTGTCAGTTAAGAAAAAAAAAACACACACAGTACTGTGAAAATTGTGTGCAATACAGACACGAGACTAGCTCCGTTTGCAGGCGAAACAGTGCGCAGAAAGCGAAATATCAGACTACGTGCACATATTGCAGTATTGTAGGGCATTCGGAAACTCAGTGTTACAGTAGACGCGGAGATTTATTTTGTAATACTAGTCAGATAAAAGAGCACGAGATGAGTCCATTTTGTAAACAAAAGAGAAGGAACGATCAGAGGGAGCAATCGCAATAAAAACCACAGCAGAATACCAATTTTAAGACTAGAAATGTTAGAAGCAGCGATAGATTTAATCCGAATCCTTTTAAACAAAATATGAATTCCGCTGGCCAAAATGAAAATGCTGTGAGAATTAGTGACAATAGACAAATTAATCAGAACATTCAGTGTTTTAAATGCTCTCAACAGGGTCATATAGTCCAAATTTCTAGAGAAAATTAAGGTAAATCTCATTACTGCAGTACCAAACAAACCCGGACTTTTACGAAATTTTGGCAGAAGATGAGTTAGTCACTTCTATTAATAATACAATTTATTCGTACAACGAGAACGCAGTGATGAGAGAATTAAGCAGGAGTAGCCATTGTTCGATTCAGAATAACTGCAATTTCATCTTTAACAATAGGACATTTATTAAATACATAGACGAATGAACGGTTATTGTTAAAAACGGCAGACAAGCATGAAATTAGAAAATAATTGCGATAAAAGAAGCCTTACTTATGAACAATAACGCCCTTATACCATTTTCCAATTGCAGCATTAAGTTAGGAAAAGAGGCATTTTTTTTAATATGAAAACAATGAGGCCTTCTACACTAGGCAATTTTAGTTGCACAACTCGCAAGTTTGTAGGAGAGACGAGGTACGGGCTAGGTAAGGGGAAACTTGCTGTCGCGAGATACGCTTTGTGCATCTCTTTCTTACTTTCAAACGTGAAAGTGGCGTCGGGGTCGTTTTTGAAGAGCGCGCAACTCGAATTGCTGGCCCAATGTAGACACGAAAGCAACTCCAAAATAGAATTCGATACGAGTTGCGCAACTAAAATTGCATAGTGTAGAAGTCCTCAAAAATTTAAGACGTTTACTACTGCCCGGCGGGCAAAATAATTACACACAATGTCCAATGATTCAATAATTTTCGAACATATAGTCGTTAATCATTTTAAAAACAGGCCATTTATAAAGGAATTAACCCTACGTAGAAACTAGGGTGATTGATTCGGTTAACCGATCGGTTAACCGACCGGTTTTTAGTGCGATTTGGGAGGCGGTTTTTTCTAAATACTGATTTTTCGAATATCGAATAAATCGGTTATTTTTATACGAATACCCGGTTTTTTCTCCAACGGCTTATTTTCGCTTTCACTCAGTTATTCCTTTCCTAACGTCATACAAGATTGCATACAAAAATGACCATGTGATCACCACTATAAGTATAGATTATCAATAGCTATCGAAATGAGTGTCATCATAATGGGCTATCCCCAATCTTGCGATTTTATCGTTGCAAGTTTGTCCGTGTTTACATTAGAGAGACAATCGCCAGAGACACACGAAGTGTAATGGTGAGAAACGTACAGGGAGTCCCCGCGCGGGAAGCCCCACACTTTTCTCACCCTCCAACTTCGTGTCGCTCGGCAACAATCTCTCTAATGTAAACGCGGACATATTTGCAACGATAAAATCGCAAGATTGGAGATAGGCCAAAAGACAGAGCGGTCAAACTATCGATAGTCGGTCCCATCTATAGTTTGCCAGCTCTAACGTAAAATTTGCACAGTTTCTTTTGATTCATGGAAAAACGTAAGTAAATTAAATGAAAATGATGGCTTACAGAATACAAAATTTTTTTATTATAAAACTTAGATGACGTCTGAAGTGTGGAAGAGCTTTAAGCGGATTGACAAAGACAAAGCAAGGTGTCTTAAATGCCCCAAAATTTTAAGTTCCAAAGGATCATCAACGTCGTCTTTGCGAAACCACTTAAGGTGCGTACATAAAATTGAGTTGGAAGGATCTAAAAATATCCCAGCAAAATCCAACTCTACTCCGGATTCAACTATACCTTCTGCGAGCAACTCCATTGTTAAATATGCATCGAAACCTGAGAGTTTGGGCGAAATACTTGCTCGCTGTGTAGCAGAAGACGGTAAGTCCGTTAGAGCGTTAAAAAACTCCCGTGTTGTCAACTTCTATTTGCAATCAAAGAACCTTAGGATGCCTTCAGAGTTCACCATTTGGGAAGAAATTGATAAGTTTTACGAATCAAAGGTGCAAGAATTTAGTAGTAAATTCAAAGACATTAAACATAATGGTGGCCGGTTTTCGATTATTGTAGACGAATGGTGTGATCGTTCTAACTATAAATATGTAAACGTCACTTTAAAATATTATAACCGTCAATAGTTTTCAATGGAGGTATATAATCTTGGGTTAGAGCAAATCAAAGTGAAAGGAACTGCTGTTAATTTAGAACAAATTATAACAAAGAAGCTTAATGATTTTTCATTGAATATTGCAACCGATATTGTCGCATCAACGCACGATGGTGCTTCTGTCATGAGAAAGTATGGCAGCAATATAGACCCAGAATCTCAACTTTGTATTAATCATGCAATCCATTTGTGCGTTGTTGAAGCCATGTATAAAAACAAAGACAACAATTATGAAGAAAGCGAATCTGATTCAGAGTATTTTGATAGTGAAGAAGATTCATGTTTGGACCGCAGTGTTGGGAAGAAAGTTTTCCTAAAAAAAAAACATCAAAACAGTGATCGACCATCTTCGAGCTACCGTGAAAATGATGAATAAATCAACAGAAAAACATAAACTTCTTCAAACATATGTCAAAGAACAAGAAAATAAGGAATTAAAACTTATTCATGATGTTAAACACAGGTGGAATTCTATGTGCGTAATGATATCAAAATTTCTCAGAATTTACAAATGTGTTAACCACACACTTTTAGAATTAGGGCAAACTCCTTTTTCAGAAACGGAAATAAAAAAACTAATTGAAATTAATGCCGCTCTTAAGCCTGTAGAGGTTGGAATGAATGAAATGTCAAAAAATTCAGCCACTTTAATTGAAATGGAGGGAACTATTCAGTTTTTACTTAAAAGTTTATCAAAGATTAACGACCCGATATCGCAAGACCTGTTAAAATCATTAAAGAAAAGATTTTGCGAACGTCGCTTAATTCAGTTAAATACTTT
Organism: Chlorops oryzae; assembly: GCA_020466095.1. Classification (NCBI taxonomy): domain Eukaryota; kingdom Metazoa; phylum Arthropoda; class Insecta; order Diptera; family Chloropidae; genus Chlorops; species Chlorops oryzae. The sequence continues at coordinate 143,630,193 of CM035806.1, forward strand.
AGTACTATATTTAAGCACAGGATATATTCCTTTATCTGATCATTTTCTGGAATACTCAACAAAAACGGAAACAATAGAATTAGCTTCTAAACTTTTCCATCGTTTATTTAGTAATGATAAAAATGTTTCCACTGACTCAATTTCAGAAATAGAAAGCGACTCTGAATTCGACTTAGAACTGCAGTTGAATAATACAATTAAAAACATTAAAACATCATCGAAATCAAAAGTGCATCCAAATAGAAATGAAATTTTGGATGATTTTTTGTATTTAGACAAGTGTCACAAAAGAACAGAAAAACTTGATTTGTTATTTTATGCTTTATTAAGTATATCTCCAACAAGCATCTTAAGTGAAAGGGCTTTCTCTATGGCAAGTTTCATTAAAACAAAAGAAAAAAATCGGTACACTCCGAAACATTTGAATGTTATTTTATTTTTAAAAAATTATTTTAAGTTAAATAATTAAACTCTTATATGTATTTTAAAGTTTTAGTTTTTCAAAGCAAATGAAAATATGGCTGTTTTAATTTATTTTATGCTGAATGCAAATGTTTTGTTTTTGTTTTTTATTTTTTAAGTTTTATAAAAAAAGAAGTACGAAGAAAACATTTACGAACAAATAAAACACACCCGTCCAAAAATTGCTTTTTCTTTGGATTTTTAAAATAACCGGTTAACCGGTTTTTAGTGAACTTTTATTCGCTTAATCGGTTTTTTTTAAATCTTAGGATATCGGGTTATTCGAAAACCGGGTTCTGGAAAATGTCGAATAATCAATCACTCTAGTAGAAACGTCTCATATGGCATAAGCGCATCTCTATTAGTTCTGGTAATTGCAGTTATAATAGGGATGGTAATATTGTTTAAAAGGAAATTAAGGTAGCAATAAAACAAGAATTACCTAAAATAGACAACAAAAGAGAAAGTCTCACAACAATAAATAAACGCTTTAGAGAACAAAAAACAGAAAAGGCATAAAAATATTTCCAACACTCTGTAAATGCAGAATAAATGCATACGTAGTGTTGCATGATTATAATATATGGGCCACATTATCATCACACATACCGACCCTGTGCGGTCGATCACAAGAACGGCCTTATGCCATTCTAACTGAGCATAAGCTGCGTAAGCATAAGCGCAACAAACTTGTGTTGCTGATAACACAGTGCACGTCAACCAAACGTAGAGGTGGTATTCTTGCAAATTTGGCAATAACCCTTCGCATAAACAATTATGCGATCGAAGCTCGATCGTTGGTCAATATTTTGCGTAAGCAATTATGCGATCAAAGCTATCCGCGAATCAATAGCTTATCATGCATAAACAACTTTTGGCAATGCAAAGCACTTTCCCTTCTTTTGGATTAGTATATAAGAGCTTAGAATGTTTAAGGCCGGCAGAGAACAATTTAAGTCATCAAATGTTGAGGACGTCCGATTCTGGCAAAAAGCTGAATACGGTCCTCAACTAAATAAAGTATCCTTAATTAAATACAACTCTTGTCTATTTAATTATTAAAATTTTACAGTAGCAGTAAACACGTAAGTTGGGGCTCAGGGCCATTAACACACGATTATGAGTTTTCTTTTCAATCAAACCTCACGGAGAACACTTTCGATTTTCGGCACCTAAGAAAGAATTGCAAACATCATCAATTAGTTTGGTAAATATAAATCACACAATATACTTAAAGCCGTAACAACACTTTAAAAAAAAAAATAGGTACATCTGTATTGCATATATACATATAAATATTCATTAAACGACTAACACCTTGAAAATATAGGTGATTTTGTTGTAACCCATCCTTGAATACATAAGAAATATACAAGTAGTGATAAAATATTTGTATTCGATTACTAAATTTTTTTTTACCGGTATTTTTTTTAAAGCAAAATTCACAGTGAAAATAAAAGTGAATAAAGAGCTTATATTTTATAACATGGAGCTAATGTGTTCATTCAAAATCAATAAAGGGAGTCACTTTGATTCATAGAGAAGACTATAATATCTTGATTGAAGATAAATGGCTAACGGACGTCCATATCAATGTTTTTATGAATTGGATTCTTAAGAGTCATAAGCTTAAGAAATCCTTATTTACATATTAGATTCCTTATAAACTCATAGTCTAGATGAAATAAGTTACAATATAAATTTCTTTTTACTTAAAGTACGGGAGCTCGGTTTAATAATTTTAATCATAACATGAACATAGTTATATCCGAAATGCATACAACAACAAAATTTAATAGATTGTCAAATATTCATTTTAAGATTTGCCAATGAATTTTGTAAAACAATAGAGGAAAATAAAGAATACAATCCATCGGCAGCTAGGGCAATGGAATCATTAAAAATATCAAGAGTCTTCCTATCAGAATTGTGTAAGAAATGGGAAAAAGATCAAAATAAAATAACAGAAATAGAAAATAAAACCTTATTTGATATATTAAAAAACATGAAAAAAGAAAATAAAAAAAGAGCAATAAAACAAAAGCAAATAGAGTTAAATGGAAAAGTCTTTAAGCTTATTATAAACAGAAATAGTTCATTTGAAATTAAACTATTAGAAAATAAGAAATAATTTTGAATAATAATAAAAAATAAAATTAAAAAATTTAAAAAACATGAAAATCAAATAAATTTAAAAAAAATTAATAATTTAAAATAAAAAAAAAATATATGTATATATAATAAAAAAAAATAAAAAAAATACAAAATAATAGTTGTTGAAAATCCGAACGAGGTCAAGACGGCACGCGCTCAAATGTGGAACAACCGAATTTGAGGAAGAAGCAAAGAATGGAGACTAGAATTGGACTGCATGGGAAGATCGCTGAGGTGGCAAGACAGCAGCAGAGTTCGCAGCCGCGAACCTAGTCGTAAGCTATAAGTAGGTGTGATTTTTTAGAATAACGTCGTTTTTTTTTTTTTTTTTTTCGTTTCAAAGGGTAATAAGAATAAGTGTATTAGAGTGTAATAAAGAATAAGTGTTATAGAGTGGAACAAAAAATAAGTTGTTCATGCAGACGTCCTATTGCAGTGCGTAGAACAGTTTCCCTCAAGTGACTAAAATGCAACCATCGTCTGTCTGCAACAAGTTGCCGAAAAGTTGCATATCATGCGTTGCATCTGCGCCGGACACTTTCTGATTATTCTTGTATCGAACGTCTTTACGATAATATCAAGTGTCTCTAGAGCTTTTCTCCGCGATTATATTCAAATCGTTTATATATATTTTTTATCTCCAAAGTAATTTATTTTCAATTTCATATTCCGCTTTCAAACTTTATTTAATTTAATTACTCTGCGAAACGTATTTCTACAAATCAGCAGAAAACGGCGGCGATCGCATTCAAACCAATCACACATAAGAATTCTATCATAATTTTTTACAATAAAGAAACTCTATATTTCTTCCAAATCGTGTATAAATTCTCTTTTATATTCTCGGATATTCCCGGATTCCCAAAATACACGTCCTGAGCTATTTAATGAGGAAAGACTGTCGCGGGTTCTGCAGGCCTTGCGGGACAGCCGTCTGAAGCTGAAAACAGAGAAATTCCATATCCTACGTAAAGAGGTGGTTGAATATTGTGAGCATGTATATGTACAGCATGGTCGAGGGCTCACTGTAAGCATTACGCTTCATGACGAATACGGGTCAACGCAAAAATGCACCCGTCAGCGGACATGACAAGAAGAAAACCCGAACGAGGTGAAGACGGCACGCGCGTCTAGAATTGGACTGCATGGGAAGATCGCTGAGGTGACAAAACAAAAAGACAGCAGCAGAGTTCGCAGCCGCGAACCTAGTCGTAAGTTATAAATAAGTGTTATTTCTAGAATAAGACATTTGGAATTGTACTGTATTGACGCGTTTAGTTTACAGAGTTATAGCGTTTTCGTTAAAATTTGTTTTGAAATCATATCGACAAATAATAAGTAAAAAGTGAAATTTTGTGGCTTAAAACGTAAAACGATGTTTTGAAAACATATTAGTAAATAATAAGTAAAAGTTGAGTGTTGTGATCGTGTCACACATATCGTGAACCCACTGTGCTGAGCGAAAATAAGAAAAACAACAATAAGCACCAACGGCCTGCCTAAAAAGTCTAAATTGGGGCAGTTGAGTGCAAGACAAATAATGCATTCCAGCAAAATAATGAAGAACTGGAACGCAAGTCCAAAGCGAGTGGAAGAAAGTTGCGAAAGACGAAGACGTCAGCAGAAACTGAAGAGAGAAGACGGCAGCGGGGGAATGCGACTGCAGCAGACCGCACCACCGTAAAAGCGTGCCAAGTACAACGTTGCGTCATAGGTGACTGACGCAGAATCACCGAATATGCTGAATCGGATATTGGTCATGGCACAAAACGACCAAGATACCCGGAAGTACATCTGCACAGGTCAGCATGCGTCAGCAGGCCCATGACACCGTTCCCGAAGAACACACCAGCGTCTGCAGAGCGCAGACCTAGGTTAAGAATAATTAGTATATAAGCTGTGCATTTTAATACTAAGAGATAGTTGCTAATAGTTGCTAACAGTTGCTGATAGTCGTTTTACAATAAACAGTTGCGAGTAGTCTTTACAGTCGATTAATAAATAATTATAAATTATAAAAAACTAAAGAGCGTTTCCTTTAGAAAATTCGGTCCGATAGGCGAGTGAAGGATTCCGGAAAATCCTCACAACACAGAGAACCTAGTTTAAGTACTTTTAAGCATATTTTTAAGTTGAAATGTATTTTGGAATTTTTAGAGACAGTGCAGTTGTAATATAACCGACAGAATAATAACATTTAAAACCGGACAATAAAAGATCATTGAAATTCAAAAGAAAGCGTTTTATGTGTCCTTTATTCTAACATTTATATTCCAACATTTGTATTACAACATTTTGGCGCCCAACGTAAAAAGTTTTCGCGAAAGTGAAAAGTGAAATTCAAAAAAAAAAAAAAGGAAAAGATAGTTTTAAAAAAAAAAATATTAAAAGAAAAAAGTAACAAAGAATAATTAAAAGGAAAAGTGACTAAGTGACAATAATATGTGAGGAAAGATAGTTAAGTGAAAAAAAGGATTCAAATCAAATAAAACAAAAGAGACCAACAGTTTCTTTAGCGACAAGTGACTCTATTCATCAACATCAACATCAGCAATTCCGAAGGCGATTGAAGGCGAAGACGTTCTCCCTACCAGCATCCAAAAATTTACCTACAGAAGAAACCTGATCGAAAAAAGGAGTATGGAGACCCTGAGGAAAATGGTGAGTGATTACCAATCATTTGTTACTTGCACTACAATGGGAATTTTATCCATTGTATATTTCTTTTAAAAAAAAATATATAACAAAATAAAAAAAAAAAATTAAGCGCTACGCGCTGAATTAATTGGCGTATCTCCGCCGTATAAAATTAGAGAAATTGGGCGCTTGCGCCGAACAGATTTGCAAGTCCTGCCGCTCAGCAATAGCGGGACATAATCCAATAAAAATCTATGTATTACAACATGAGGTTTTGTGGATTAAAGTGTAAAAGGAATAAGAATCGTGGAAAAAGTAACAAATAAATAATAAAGAGATTATAAATATATAAAGATTCCCGGAGTCCTTTTTTAATATTAGAAGGAGAATCATTTCACAGAGTTCGCAGCGACGAACCTAGTTGTAAGTTATAAGTAGGTGTGAAATTTTTAGAATAAGAGAGGTCGGTTTTGTGAATTATAAAGAATTTCTGGGACGCTGCCGGATTTTTATCTGAAGTATAATAAATAATTTATATATAAATAAAGAATTTAAATATAATTATAAAAAATAAAAGATTCGAATAAAAGATTGTGTAAAAATTATAAACAGGTGTCAAGATTGGAAAACTCGTAAGGAACGTAATACGCTCCCAAAGCATCTTTAACACAGCAAAAACGGTTAACGAACAATTGCAAATGGGCAGCGTAAATTTCTTTTAATAATGATGGAAATCCGCAGCATATTATCGGAAGAATCCAATCAATTGATTCAACATCAAATAAGTTTTAAGCATTTTGAACACTTTAAACATCAAGAGAAAATCGACTCTTTGAATTTAGTTATGTTTATTTCACAGAGCTGCATGTTTAGTTTTTTTTTTTTTACAAATTAATTTCAATTATTCAAAAATTCGGACCAGAAGCAATCCGTTTATTTTCACGTGAAGGATCCTTTTGAAGCTCTGCTTAATAGTTATATACGATAGTTTTGTTGATGATTGCTGATCCACGTTGCCACATTGCAGCGTTGTTGTATTTGAGGTGATCCTCAATAGGGACGGCGGCAGAAATTTTCAAGAACATCCTTTCCTCTTCATTTAAAAGTACGGGCGAAAGATATATTGTCGCTCGAAGAACGCGTGAGAATTGAATCGGAGAAGAAAACTTTCGAACATTTTCGTACCATTTATGAAATGAAATTGTGAACCTAGCCCCACCCCACTCAAAACTGAAGACTGAACACTGGCATTGCTCTTAATATTTGGGTATAAAACTTTTTTCTATCAAAGTTTTGAGAATATGCGAACCCTTAAATTTCACCAAACTTCTTTCAACAAAATCATAAGACAAAAGGTAAATTTCAATTTCAAAATATTTGAAATTTTTGTGAAGACAAACGTAAAAGCGAATTTAGATTTTGTTTCGAACAATTTGAAATAAAAATTGAGCTTAAAAGACACTGCTAAAGATTTGAATTGAGCACGAAAGGGAGATTAAAATAAGACTAATGTTTCCGTCTAGACTCTAGACTCTAGAGCAGTGTTGTGCAAGCCCTATGATCTCCATAAGCAAGGATTTTTTGGGATTTTATATTAGTGTCACACGGATAGTGTACGATTGATTGATATTTTAGGTACTTTTTTCCCCCTTTTTTTAAAGTACACATTTTCTATTCAATTATCGTTGTTATCAACAGATTTTCATGACGGAAACTATTGACTTTTCTTAACTTTTTCGGTTCAATTTCAATTAATAACGTAATGTTTTTGAAGTTAAAACAAATAATTTGTAACTATCTATTATCGAAACATATTTTGTTATTATAAAACTTATATGAAAAAAAAAAGTAGGGCCAAAATGTATGGAAAAATGTATATTTTTTTAGACTATTTAGAAGTTTTTGAAAAAATTGAAATTTCAATAATGCAACAGACGTTTTATTTTGAAAGCGAATAAAACGAAATGCTTCATAGATTTTAAAAACTGCTTAATTTTATATGTGTTAGTTATGCACAGGGATGCCCACCACTACATTGAAAGCTTGCGATAGTGTGTGTGCGCATTGCACTGAAGAACGTTTTTCGTCTTTTTCAGTTCTCTCTTTTTGCTTCATCCGACATAGGTCTTGCTCGTTCGCTGCCTGATGTCAGACTAAACAGGTTTCGATTTCTCAGCTTGCTTGTTGCCTTTTGTGTATGTCCACAAGCATTTGCTCTCAATGCTCCGAAGCTTGCTCCGCGGGCATCACTGGTTATGCACATCACTGCTCTAGAGTGAAAGCAATAAGTCATATTCAAGGGATAAAAAGTAGATTAACGATGGCGAACGGTAAATGATATCGACGCCAAAACACATGATTCTGGAGATGCAACAACAATTAGAACGGAATCAATCTGTTAAAATTTTGTTTGTTCGTCCGAAAAGGAATATGATGACGTTAATCAGGAAGGCTATCCTAATAATTAGTTTCCTTAATTTCGTGCTTAGAATTGTGAAACTGCAAGGTCGATCTCGATCCGTTAGACATATTAAAAAAAATAAATCAAAATAAGCCTGCCAACATTTTGGAAGCACATATAAGGAGGCGTACTATTTCTAAGGCGTTATTCATTTATCAAGTTCGCAACAGAATATTATTCAGACAGAGATTCATATAGATCACTTCATAAGCGAGATCGGAACCATGCTCTATTCGGTAAATACTTTGTCGTATTTTCGCTATTTGAAAAAGGCAGATATTGATTTCTATATCTATATGTAATATGACGCCAGTCCCGCAGGAGTAGCATAAAGTTCTTCAATGTAGAATTGTTCAAAGCATCAAATTAAATTAAAAATATAATAATTGATATAAATAAAGAAAAATAAGAAGCCCTTTTCAGTTTGTGTGACTTACCCAAAGCAGTTTAGAAAACTTAAAGCTCTTGTTGGACAAATCTTATCTAAGGTATTCAGCTCTGTTTTCATAAAACTTAGATGAGTATTTAATTCCATATCTGAAATGACATGGCGCTTTTCCGTTTATAATTGGTTTTGCCCTAAGTTTTGGGTCGGTTTTGATTGCGGGGAAGCCATTTTCAAAATGAAATTGTGATCGAGTTTTATAATGCATTTCATGTTCGTTTGTATTTCTCGATCGGCAGTCGAATGTACTTTTTGATAGCTCTGTTAGTTTAAAGATGATTTTAGCTTCATCCTTACGGACGACTTCGTTGATATTCGAAGTATAGTCGCCGCCATTGTTGGAATGTCTTACAGTTACTACTTTCTCTAATGGTTTCAATTTACCTTAACTAGTATATCCATATGAAATTTACGTACATTTGCATACAAGTAAATGTTTACACGTGAGCGATGAGAACTTTTGATGAAAACTGGGTGATGCACTGTATTTTAACGACGAGCTTTAGAATTCCAATTTGTTTGTTTGTTGGTTTTTTTTTTTTTTTTTTTAGTATTTCATTCCCAATAAATTACAATAATTTACAACAATTATCGTATGCTAAAACCGTGGGTTGAGAGCGATTATTTCTTGGGGGACACTGTTACGATTCCCTTATTTATTTTGTTGTCGCAATGGAGGCTGGAAAAGACAAAAGAAGATGTAATGAAATCTCTGTTTTAAGCCGCAACGAGTTATGTCCACAATATACATATAGTCATATAGTCACGCGAAATGAAAAAAAGAGGATAGTATCGATAATTTTCCTATCACTCAGTATAATATACAAAAATAAAAGAAGTAATAGCAGGGCCAAAGAAAATATTTAAATTCAGCACCAAAAGGTAGGGTTAGGTCACCTTAAGTGGACTGTCGCTTAGAATGGACCACTTGAATGTTTACTATGTTGTGACAGTTGAAATGTCAAACTAAGTCCGAAGTCAGACATACCGAAAACATGTTCCGGGAACATTTAGTTCGTAGGCAAGAGACGCAAGAGGCAAAGAAACTTTTCCTTGCCTCCTGCGTCTCTTGCCTACGAACTAAATGTTCCGGAACATGTTTTAGGCATGTCTGACTTCGGACTAATATTACAGCCAACTTTGCTGCGAACGTCAACAGTAAGTTATAAAGCTTCCAGCTGAGCACACGTGTTTTTGTTTAAAAGCGAACGCTTAAAAAGCAAAAAGTGAAAATAATTTGCGTTTTACGACATTTTGCATCTTTGTGCCTGGTACGACCCAGTAAAGCACGATACTTGTTTGCACTCACACATTTACAAAACATCATTCTACCCCAGAAAGTCGGATAGGCGTATTAAATTAGTTTAAAACCCGTATCGATACGCGTATTCTCTCTGTCAAACGTGAATGGGCGAATAAAGATTTATACTTATTTATTTTGTGTACGTGTACCAGCTGTCGCACTCTGTTGATGCTGGCCACTCACTAGGCTTGGCCAAAAAATATCGATAATATCGAAATATCGCAACGATATTTGTACTCGATACTTTATTTTTTGATATTTCGATGTATCGATACTGATTTGGCAGTATCGAAATACGATATTTTTTTGTCAATAAGAAAACCAGTGTTGCCCAATCAATGCTATTTATCACTAAGACAAGATTTACACAGTAAGACTTTCGGATAGAAAAACATTATTTTTTTGTCAAGAGACGCACGGGGAGAAAGAAAAATGCGTCCATATCACATCCCCATGCGTCGCTTATTAAAAAAAAGAGTTGGAACTAATAAAACACTCGAGTTTAACTATACGCGTTTCCTACAGGGTATGTACTGCCGATATATCGATATATCGATATTTTTTTTAAATAATATTTTGTCGATATTCGATATAGTTTTGAAATATTGAAATATCAAATATCGATTTTTTTTTTAGTTCTGGACACCCCTACCACTCACCATGTAGGACATGGTGAGAGTTAGACCTACACTCCTACATGCCGCACGACGACTAGAGCGAAATGACGGTTTACGGATCGGTGTGTCGTGTGTGGACAACATACTTTATACCAATCGCTTCGATCGGTATAGCGTGAGGGGCCAGCATGAATAAAATCATTAGCATGTGTGAGTGTAGCACGATGTTTCGTAAGTGTGTGAATGTAATCGAGTAACGTCCCTGCAGTAATTGTCACTAGTGACTGATTCAATCTGTCACTAGTTCCTCCGTCACCGGTACTAGTGACCAACTGTACCCGTGCCATTGTATTCTCCTATTGACACTTTGTATGGGCATATGTTCGAGCGGACACCAGTTGACGATTGAACTAGTGATGCTGTAAAGGCAGCTCATTAGCTATATTATCTAAATGGAAAGCGCCGCTCACAGGGCTCGGATGGCTCAGCGTGAAGAGTCTGGCCTTTCGACCTGGAGACCCGAGTTCAAATCTAGCTCGGGCGGGTGCCGAAATTTTTTTTATTTATTTATTTTTTTTTTTTTCATAATATTATAGGTACTTAACACGCTTAAAAAATTATTTTTGTGAGAAAAAATTTAAAAAAATTAAGTTATTGAATATATAATTCATGGGAATTTTTGCACGAACTGTGAAAGCATTCACGAAAATTCAGAATGGAAACTTTTCTTTCTCTCTTCTCACCCATAAGAATCCATGAGAATAATCCTCCGAATTTTTCAATTTTTCCACTTTTGCTCGCCTGCCCTAGGATTCGAACACGAGCCTTCGGATTGATGATCGGACATGCTAACCATTACGCTACGAAGTCTCCTGATTTTCGTGCAGCAAATTCATAACATGAATGGTCTAGAAATTGGAGCTGTAGACCTCCTCGTTGATCATGTCTATAGAATGACAGTGGTGACGAACGGGTCAATTTGCCCCACATTTACTGCAGGGGTGCTTCACAGGGTACACTCACACATGCTAATGATTTTAGTCGAGGGAGTGTGAGACAGTGTTGCCAGGTTGAGGGATATTTCCCATTTTGAGGGAATTTTCTCACCAAATATTGGCAAAAGGGAAAAAGGAATTTTCTTTGCTTTGTTGAACACGATAGAGGGATTTTTCAATAGTCGATACAAAGCGTTAAGTGGATCATCCACATTCGAGCATGCTCCTGAGAGCGGCTCGGCTCGATGCAATGCTCGATCGAATGTGGTAATGTTGGTTGATGAATTGGCTCGCCAACATCACCTATTACGATCGAGCATTGCATCGAGCATGCTCGAATGTGGATGTGATAACAAACTTGTAGTAGGTATTTATTGTTACACCGAGAGAAAAAGGTAGTTATATTAAATGAAAAAGCAGGTTAAAATAACCGAGTTCACCGTTAATTGTTAACTTATGTACAGTAGCGGTCAATTCAACAGTACAAACACAGTGAATAAGGATATAACTACCTGATGGTTGATATAACTGTCTCGCGGTTAAATCAACTGTCACCAGCGACTGGGAAAAAAAATTAATTTTTTGCTTTGACTTTTTTTTTATTTTCTTTTATTAATATTTTTTTTTTTTTATTAAATTATTATATTTTTTCTTTATTTATTTTTTTCTATTTAAATCTTTTTCTCTTTCATCTCTTTAAATTTTCTCGCCTCGGCCGAGCCTTGAACCGCTGACCTCCACTTCGCTGGGCGAACGTCTTAACCATTACGCTAAACGAACGAATTTAATTTGTTGGTCAAAATGCTCACTTGAATTTATGGTTGCTCAAGTTTTGGGGAACGTGCTTAAGGAATTGTTTCACTCCCAAAATTTTTTGCTTGAAAATGAACCATTAAAAAAAAAATTAAATAAATTAAAACCTCAAAAATTTAGGAGAAAATTTTTGTCTTCCAAAACAACTACACTCTGAACAAAAAAAAACTGTAATTAAAAAAAAAATTCAGAAAAATTCCCGCCGCCAGCAGGGATAGAACCCCGAAGCTCACGACTGTCGAGTCACAGCTTAAACAACTGAGCTATCGAAAACTCCGGAGACGGTTGATCAGAATGCGAACTTATACGTCTAAGTGAACGAAAGCGAATTTGAACATAAAAAGTAACTGTTTTTCAACTGTTCATTTGACTGCCTTTTTCAGTGCATTTAACGCGGAATACAGTTTTTTTGACCACTCTTACTTTAACTGTTCTAAGTAGTTGATTTAACTGTTGTTATTTCTCTCGGTGTAATAAGTATATAGATATATCATGTGCTACATTTCACTTTGGGGTTTTAAATGGAATTTCCAAAAATTAAAGAGTTGGGCGTGGCTGAAATTCAAATGGGATATGAACCAAATTTGTCATATTTGCTTGTTCTTGGTAATAAACTTCCTCTCCAAGAATTTTAGCGATCGGCCTATAAATTATAATTACGGGTGGCAATAGGGCAGTTCTCATGAAGAAATTGAACAAAAATGAGGCCCTTAATGGCCTTTAAAATCTCCTCACTAACTTGCCTTAATAGTAGTGGTCTTGGGGCCTTTTCAAACGTACAATTCCTTAAAATAAAATATGTAATTTTACGCAGCTACCTTAAGTTTTTAATGTTAACAAATAACATATAGCGATTATCAACATTTTGTTCAGGAAAAATATGTTTTTGTTTGAGGGAATTTTCGTGGGAAATTTCTATCGGTCACTGTGGGAAAATGGGATTTTTGTTTGGTTTTCGAGGGAAATTTGGTTCTGAAGTACTGGCAACACTGGTGTGAGAGCTGCTATTCGTAGACAAGATAAACATGTATAAATCAATATTCGCTCATTTACGTTTGACTGAGAGAATACGCGTATCGATACGGGTTTTAAACTACTTTAATACGTGTATTTATTTTGCTGGGGAATAGTTTATTTCTTGTTAGTTTGATCATTGAACTTGACCGTTCAAAATCATTTGGAAATCTAAGTAAATGTTACAATAAGTTTTGGTAGCTCTCTTGAAATCGAATGATTTACCTTGAGTGGACCACTGCTTGCAACCTTGTTGGAACAGTGTTAACTAGTTTTATGAGCTTTATTAAATTTTTTGATGAATTTTAAATAGCAATTGGGCATGTCGTCGAATATTGCATCAGTATCAAAAGCTTTGTACATGCAAAAATTGTGACTCGGATAATGATACTGAATCCGAGCTCAGCTCAAAAATTGTTGAAGTTATGTGGTTTTTTTTTTTAACTTTCGACCATTGTTTTTTGAAATTTTCCTGGGATGGTCCACTCGAGGTTGCAATTTTTCCCCCCCCAAAAACTCTGCACATTTTTTTCTGGCATTTCTTTTCTTTGGTATGGAAAGCTATTTTATGACGATTATTCGTTTGTACATATGAAGAAGGGATGAAAAATATTGGGAAAAGTATCGACTGCGGTAATATCGACTGAACACATTCAATATTCAATGTTTATTTATCGGATAAACATATCGATATATCGACCATTTGTATTCTGACTTCTTTTGTTGAACAAAATAAATTTTTTTAAACATCAAACAAGCGCCTCTTTTCCCGAAACACATAGGCGCTGGTCCTAAAATATGATTCTTCAGCGCTGTATAGACACATCAAATGCTTGTCAAGCATGTGAGAGTTTATTAGTGAATTATGTTCACATAACGCATACGTGTGCCATTTTCACTTACACACTCTCAAATGCTTGACAAGCATTTGATGTGTCTATACAGCGCTTTCGATATTGGATTTTATACGAGGTATAGACGCATCAAATGCTTGTCAGCCATGTGAGAGTGTGTTGGTGAAATTGGCTCGTGTATAGGTTGCGCGAATGCTTGAAAAAAAAATCAAAATATTTTGATTTTTGGTCAATCATATTATATACCTCTGATTGAGTGATTGATCAAGTATTCGCACCCCATTTGAAAGCGAATGAACGGATTTTGTGTTTTCAATGGAAGAAGGAAATTTAATTTGAGTTTTCGGAAGTTTATCGCTCTCTACCGGCATTGTGGAACTCAAAAGGGAAGGTGTTTATGCAACGTCAAACAGGATTCACTAATATTCTCTCACATGCCTGACAAGGATTTGATGTGTCTATACCTCGCATTAATGAGTTGAAGACATTCGAACATTTTTCAAACCCCATTCTCAAGATGCAATGAATTGGACAAACGTACAAGAATGAACAGATTTGTCATTATCGGCAATATTCTGAAAATTTTGGTGTATACTTTTGGGTGCCGAATTTAAATATTTTCTATTGCCCTAATAATAAGAATTAGAATCGGTCCAGACCACCTATGATATAAGCAGTTTTCAAATATGAAGTTTTATAGTGCTATAACTCAATAACGGTAGATCTTAGGCAAGTGGTGCAAGAACAAAAAACATAGCCCTTGACATGAGGTATCGCCTATCAAAATTATGCATAAAGTTGCCTAGACACCATGTATATAAACATATCTATGTATATATGTGTACATCTTTGGCAATTATGGGAGTTCTTTATGGAATATACAATTAATTTGGCTTACCAAAACATAAACTTTTTTTGGTATGGACCGCTGAATTAATTCGCTTAATAAACTGTTTTGTGCCTCATCTCTGCTCGGGTCAGCTTGAGTGTTGTATTCCAGCACCAACTCAGGAAGATGTTGCCAACCAACAGATAGCGGATATAGATTATATACAAGTTCTTTTTCCCCAAATGCAAAAACTGAGACATCCAACTGAAATGAAGAGCGAAATTCAAATTAAAATTCAATCGATATATACATGTGTATAAGGAGATCGAGATTAAAGGAGGAAATAGTTCTTCATCCAACTGTGACAGGAATTAATTTGCTCATGTCAGTGAAAAGTCTTTTTCTTCATAACAATGGTGTTATCTTATGAATTTTTTTTAGACATACGGCACATTCAACAGGATTGATCATTTCAAAGAATGAGTAAAGGCCTTATGACTGGTCCGATATCTACAAAAAATTATTTTCACAGCAATGAAAACCCCGTTTAAATGATCTCACCTGTTTATGACCAGAGCAGATAAAATTATCAGTATTGCTTATGTTTAGAGTGGCGATGAGATGCAGTACTTTCGTTGTTGGATTCTTAAGAACAATCTTAAATGCCATTGGCATTTTAACAAAAAGTTTCTCCTCGATTGCACAGTAAATGTTCAGTGGTGGCACCTCAATTTCAAGCCCATTGATAACAAATTTCGACTCATTATCCGCAGCGCTGCCAGTTCGTCGCCATTTAATACAGTATACACCAAAAATAGGGGGCCTATATTGGTTTTGTTGATGCTGTTGCTGTTGCTGCTGCTGTTGCTGCTGGAACTGTTGTTGTTGCGCTTGAGACTGTGGTTGGTCCACAGTGAAGAAGGAACTTTTGAAAAAACCACGGCAATGGCTAGTTGC
Organism: Chlorops oryzae; assembly: GCA_020466095.1. Taxonomy (NCBI): domain Eukaryota; kingdom Metazoa; phylum Arthropoda; class Insecta; order Diptera; family Chloropidae; genus Chlorops; species Chlorops oryzae. Next base: position 143,645,734 of record CM035806.1, read on the forward strand.
CTGTACGGCTTCCACAGTTTTATTGAAGACGATACGTGAATTAGGTATGACGATCTTTGATGTGGTATCATTGTTAATAATATCGTCATTTGTTGCTGTTGTGTTCATTTGTTGTTGACTTCCGATTAAGGTACTGTTTAATGAGTTCATACTTGTCGTTTGAGCTTTCGAAGGAACAATATTAGAATGCTGAGTGTTATCACTTTTATCCTCGAAATATTTGCCTAGAATATTCAATCGAAGAAGATTGTCCGATTTATTTCGATCATATTCTTTTGCCGTTATCCAATCATCGGCCGTCGAGTCTGTTCGCAATATGATGACGTCTTCGAGTTTGTCGCCACAGCAGTACTGATTCGTGTATTTTTTCCTCTTAAAATTGTACGTTGATTGTACGAGGTTGTGATCCTAGATCAAAAGTGAAAAGAAAGGAAACAAAAAAATCAATATAAGATCATAAAAATTTGCGATTCTTAATAGAGACTTACACATATAAAATAACTCTCGAGTATTTCCAAATCGTTTTCGCATTTCACTTCGGCATTTATTCGTAATAGAAAATTCTCACCGCGGTAAATAGTTCTTAATGGCTTTTTATGAAGCGTATAAAATTGACCCGTGAATTGAAATTCTGATTCACATCGAATGTTGAGGAAGTCTTCACGTGTCTTGCGAACGCAATTCTCATCAAGAAACTCTATTTGTACTGGCGAAAGTCCTTTGGCGGGCGTAGGGCCCACATCACAGATCACATTGCGAATATTTTCCGGTGAACTATCGACACTCTTTGGTGATGAACTTTCCGTTACAACTGAAATGCTGCTGCTGCTGCTGTTGCTGTTGCCTGTCGATAGGGTTTTATGGCGCGTTACATCCAAAGTATACCAAATTTTCTGCTGAAGTGTTATTTCACCATCGACTAAACTGAAAACGTAATAGGATATCGTATTTGCAGCCTGCATTGACAGCTCGCCAATGTCGATTTGGATATTTGAGTGAAGTTTCTGCCGACCAGAAGAAATTTCAGTCGTAAGGAACACTAAAAAGAAAACATAAAAAATTTCAATTATTTATTATTGTAGGTACCTATCTATACTACTGGAAAACATTTTGAACAATGCCATGCGGCAGATAAATAAGTACATATATATATACAGTCTGTCAAGGAATTGTTTGCAAAATCAAAAATTAAGTAACAGTTACACTTCGAAATTCCATTACAAATCGAAATGCACATATATACTAAATTTCGATTTTTTATTTGAATGTGTGTACTTTTTTCAACTGAAATCAATAAAAAAAAATTTGGGTAATAATAGCATAAAGATAATATTTTGGAACAAAACCAAAAACCATAGCCACTTCGCTCTGTCAAATAATTGTTTGCAAAATGCGAAGAGGATACAAAAAGGATCCAATTTAAGGCGTAAAACTTTTTTTAAAACAGTAGGCTAACAGTTCATTTGATATTGTATATAAAGCAGCGAGTTTTGTGTAGAAATCAATCAGTTTTGAAAGTCTCTTTTGAAGTTAAAAGTGGCAAAACTATGCCTGGAAAACGAATTGAGTACAGCATTATTCAGTTGGTGTATTTTCATCACCAGAAAGGAAAATCAGCAAAAGAATTGGCGGAAATGTTTTCTATTACACTCAGGACAATCTACAATATTTTGCAACGTGCTTAGAAAGAAAATCGGCTTGAGTTAAACAGCTCTGGGGGCAGACCAAAGAAGTTATCCAGACGAGACGAGTCGAAAATTGTTAGAGCTGTGGTCAATAATCCGCTTATAAGTACAAGGCAGTTACCAGTAGCCATGAAAAAGGAATGCAACAAGGACGTGTCACATGAAACAGTCCGAAAAGTCTTGAATAGGCACAAATATTCATCACGAATTGCTCGTAAAAAACCGTTGCTATCGTTGACAAATAAAGAAAAAAGGCTGAACTTTTCTAATCAAAACATTTCGAAAGAGCTTGACTACTGGAGGGATGTAATTTTTTGTGACGAAAAAACAAAAATAATGCTTTACCATCACGACGGTCCCAACAAAGTTTGGCGTAAGCCAAACACAGCTCTTGAAAAGAAGAACATAATTCCCACTGTGAAATTTGGAAAGTTATCTGTATTAGTATGGAGGATGTATATCGTGGAAGGGCGTTGGTGAATTGAGAATTTTTAACAACATAATGACGAAAGAGTTCTACTTAAATATTCTTCAAAATGAACTAATTAGAAGTGCTCAGAAATTCGGTTTTAAGGATCCTCGAAATACCGAGAAGTTAAGCTATGAATTATATCAGGATAATGATCCCAAGCATAAATCGCTTTTATGCAGGACCTGGTTGCTATATAATTGCAAAAGGTCATGGACGCGCCACCCCAAAGTCCTGATATAACCCCATAGAAAATCTTTGGGCACTTCTAAAGAGAAAAGTGGCAAAACTGGGCTCCAGCCAATAAAAGTGCTTTAATTAGAGCTATTAAAGAAGAATGGGACAAAATACCTCAAGAATACGATATAAAAAAAGCTCATTGATTCGATGCCACACAGGTTGCAGGATGTAATTGATGCTGAAGGAGGCCACACTAAATATTAATTTAATTTTTTGATTATTTTTAAATTTTTTCTTTTTTGTTTTAACTTATATTGCAAACATTTAATTGACACCATGAAATGGCTAGTATTTTTTTCCTTTACTTCAGAATATTTTTTTTTTAGGTTTTCAAAATAGTTTTGTTATTCTACGGTAAAAAAAAAGATACATATACAATATAAAAAAAGAACAATTCGTAAAACAAGCTCATTTATATCTTTTATTTAAGTTCAAAGGATAATTTTAATTTTAACTTTTCTTGTTGCAAAAAATAATTGAAAATTGTTTTAATAACAAGTCAGGTTAATTGAAATGATAATTTTCAAAAATGAACTTAAATTTAAGACTTTTGAACCAAGCGATATAGTTGAAATGACACCCAATTTTTAAAAAACTCAAAAAAAATTAATACAGAAGAACTGTCTAATAAAAATTCAATTACGTTCAAAGCATGGCCATAGAGCACTCTGCTGACATGACCAGGAAAATAGCCATCGGATGACTTCATCCGATTTTCGTCAACTCCGTATTGGTGACTGCTTTCGCAATGCTTAAAAAGTTCTAAGATAATATCATATCTTATATGTCTTATTTTATAAAACAATTGAGAATTATACCGACCGAAAAGAAATGTAATTAAACATTTTCCTTTCAAATCAACCAAAAATGATGTTGACTCAACCATTTTTCTTTTGAAATTTTGTTCTGCTCGAAAATCAAAGAACTGTGAATAACAATGCGCCCTTTTAAAAAAATCATGGTTACGTTCGCTCAGTGTATACAATATAAAAAAGAATATTTTCAAAACAAGCTCATTTATATCTTTTATTTAAGTTCAAAGTGTAAATTTGATTTGATCTTTCACTTTGCAAACAATTACTTGACAAACTGTATGTATGTATATAAGGCATCAGAAATATATAAAATCAGATTAATAAATAACTTCATTTCAAGACTTTATAAACAGAGCTTAATAAAGGCTTAAGGACACCCACACATTTTTCAAGCCCCATCTTCAAGATGTGTTGAAATGGGCAAATGAACAGATTTGTCAATATCGGAAATATTCTGAAAATTTTGGTGTGTACTTTTGGGTAGGGATGGGCAAAATGGGAAAATACATCGATATATATCGTATCGATATATTTAAAAAGCATCGAAATTGAAACGATACTATCGGGGGAGAAATATCGAGCTTTCGATATATCGAATTATAAATACCAATTAAAAATGACTATTATACTAAAATACAGTGCACCTTCTGCTTAGGGAGAACCCTCCTAAGCGGACACTACTCTAGACGGACAGATTTCAGGAATTTTCTTGTGCTCAAATACTTTCCTCTTAAGCGAATACCTCTGTTAAGCGGACATATATTTGGATCCCGTAGGTATCTGCTTAAGACAGAGTACACTGTACATAATTTAGACAAAATTGGAGTGTACAAAAGGACGTTTTCGAGTTCTCAGATGGTATGATAAGATATGATACGATAAGATAAGACATTAACGATTTAAATGCCGCTTTATATCCAAGACAAGTGTGAAACACAGGTTTACAACAATAGACATACATATATAAAATATCGCTTTCGATGTCGGGAAAATTATATCGATGTACGATATATCGCCGAGCAAAAATATCAGTATAAATTTTCGATATATCGTTTTTAAGATATCGATGTTTTGATATATCGATATTTTTTGCCCATCCCTACTTTTGGGTGCTGAATTTAAATTTTTTCGGTTGCCCTAGATATATCGCATCCTTGCTAACAAATCGACACAACTCAAAATTTTTTTAATACATTTTTTTATGTTCGATTGAATTTTTCTGTATGAAACCCCAGACCATGAGAATCAAGGCTTATATTGACTGATGCAGCAGTCGATTGAGAGTAATATAAGTTTAGAAAAAACGTTATATCTCCTTAATTTCAAGAGAGATTGCATGATTTTCGAAAAATGCGAAATTTTGAATTGTGCCAATTTAGTAGCAATCGTGCGATATAAATTCGTAGAAATTCTTTCTAAGAAAATTTTTTGCATTATGTGAAATTTCATCTGTCGGAGAATTTGATTCGGTGATTGTGATGAATTGAAGGAGTGCACAGTGGGATCGCTTCACACATTTCAGTGAAAAAAAAAAAAAAAAAAACTATAAGGAGTGCTCTTAAAACAATAAAAGTTAGGGTTAATAGAATTATGTTCTTATCAAGCAATAAGTAATCAAAGAGCTAAGATCTCAAAAATTTGAAAGAAAATATCGATAACTAAAAATTGAAAGCACATTCCATCGAAAGTCAGATTGTATAAGTGGGTGTACATGTACTACGTGTGTGTACCTAACCGATATGTAAACATTAGTATTCAGTCTGACAATAACTGTTATTGGATTAGGTGAAACATTCAGCATGTGCATCGATAAATTCACTATTCTACGATTGGTTGCATCTGAATTCTTTGTCAGAGAGCTGCTCAAACGATGAAGGTCGAATTTCAGTGGCATGCGTTGAGTATGTAAAGTTGAAAATGAGAAAATGCACCCAAATTTTTGTTATTTGTTCGTGTAAGACATAGCATAACTACCCTGCAGGAAATGTCAATAGTATATCTATACTCTTTCTCTACTGACCGCGTCAACAGTACATGCTACTGTCCAGCTATAGCCTTTGCAATACTTTCCGCTATTCACATTTAACATTGAGCTGTCATTGCATGTCAACAGTAGACCGAAGAACTTTTGACGTGGGTACCCACTATGTAGGCAATATAAGTACTGTTTCGCTAGTACCGAGGCAAAGATACGAGTACATTTACTTTAGTGCGTCTATAGAAAACGGCATTTCTAAGCTCATCGTGGCTCAGGGGATAGAGTGCGCACCTAGCTATCCCAAGTCGACGAGTTCGATTCTCCGCTCAGGACGACTTGATTTCTCATCACTGAGCGTAGAACACTTTGGCTCTTCTAATTATTTTCTCTTTCAAATATCAAAATTTTTTGCCTACTGAGAGATTCGAACTCATGGACTACGGATTTCTGAACACACACGCTATCCACTACGCCACAGAGCCTTCTGATTACTGCATATATATTATATGAGTTTTTCAAGAAAATTGAACTGTAGACGCCTCGTTGACAATGTCAATAGCATTTACTGTACATCAAACTTACAAAAATTAAATCTATAGACGCCTTGTTGACATGGTCAATAGAGATTAACTGTACATCTTGACAGTACAATTTTTCTAATGACACCGCTTGGAAATACTGTTGACTTTTGAACTAGTTCATATTGACGACAGTCCATAAGGCGTCAGGCTTCCTGCAGGGTAATCTATGTTTGTTTTCATTTAAAAAAAAAATGTTGCACGAAACTCAAATAGAGAAATTTGTTTTTGGAAAAACATAACATAGATACCAGGCGTTCGTTCTGAGTAGTGCGAGTATTGTATGAAATTCAAATAAGCTGGATACCTAAATGTATTGTGCCACGAGTTTCATGTCGAATAAATAAGAAAAAACGACGAGCGCTCTGCTTAGATTGAAGATATTTCCAAAGGCGTCATCATCGTATCATGTTCGCAACACTCGTCGGGCTCTATCTGTTAGCGTTAAGTGATTTCGTAAGTCCACCGGCGGAAAATATTTTAAAACGCTCGAAACGTGTCGTTGGCGGCTTTACGACTCGTATCGAACAAATGCCCTACATGGTCAGCATTCGTCGCAATGGTGTTTTCGAATGCGGTGGCTCCTTGATCACACCGTATTGTGTACTAACAGCGGCGCATTGTGTTAAGAACGGACAGTCGCATGAGTTCCAAGTAAGAGGCGGTTCAACCTATGTGAACGACAATCGGTATATGCGTCAGGTTAGGCATATATTCGTTCCGTATTTATACGATAATATCACGTTGAAATATGATGTTGCCATATTCAAATTACAATTTCCTATAAAGAGTCCGGATACTCGAACAATACCGCTAGCCACACAGTTACCCAGAGTTGGTGAATACATACGTGTTTCTGGTTGGGGTCTTATCAGCGAATCTTCAACTCAACCATCGAATCAATTGCGTACGGTTGATCTTAAGATTCTGCCGCGATCGTATTGCTATGATTTGTACCGTGACTACAGAGCGGTTACTCCGGAAATGTTTTGTGCCGCCATACCGGGCACGCAAGATGCCTGTGCGGGTGACTCTGGTGGCCCGGCAGTGGCCAATGGCAGAGTGGTCGGTGTTGTTTCATGGGGAAGAAGCCGCGAATGCGGCAGAGCGCATTCGCCGGGAATTTATGTTAATATTCCTGCAGTCAGACATTGGATTGATAGTGTGGTTCGCATGGCTTGTTTGTGACGTTCAGTTCAACGAATGCGAATTCTTTTATTTTAATTATTATTCTAAGGTGATTGTTTTTATTCTTTTTCGAATTGATAACAATAAAGTATTAGTTGCTTCTAGAGAATTTCAACTTCAGGTTCATTTTTTTTTTATAAATTCACTACCAAATACTCGTAGAGCTGGAGAAACAATCGATATTATCGATCGTTTCAAACTATCCAAAACATTGATGGTCTTATGAAGACTATCGATAGTTTTGATTCATTAACATCTATTTTAGGTTTGGAAATGTGGTGATGGCGGTGACAGATGGCTTTCTTCCTTTTCAAAATGGACAGATTCTTTAAAATTGGTTAGGGCGAGGGTCACTAAAAATTAATCTTTCGATTGCCCAAAATTATTGATTGTAAAAATTATCGATGATCGAAACTATCGATCATAGAAACTTTCCATTATCGAAACTATCGATTGTTGAAAATATCTATCATTGAAACTATCGATTTTTGAACCTATCGATATTCCAACTATCGATTAACGAAACCATCGATTATCGAACTATCGATTGTTGATACTATCGATTATTGATAAAATTTATTATTGAACCTATCGATTATTGGAACAATCGATATATGAAACGATCGATTATTGAAGCCATCGATTATGGAACATGCTTCATCACGTCGCAAAACCCTCCAGAAATTCTGCGTGTCTTAAGTATGTGTTCCATTTTATAAAGCAAATGAGAATTATAGGCATCATGCTAAACAGCTTATGCTTTGGTTACAAAGTATGTATAAATTCTTGAAAATTAACTATGGAAAGGATGCGCGAGCAAAAGAACGAGAGAGATATAGAAAGAGAGGGAGCAATAACTTGATTCTCAGCAAATTTCTGGTAACAAATTCGTTTTTTCTGAGGATGTACGAAGCTCGTGGGATCAGCTAGCTACTCATAATTTTGTGGAGTTTTCAGAGAAGTTTTGAAGTTCAAATTTTTCCTTTCATCTTAGCTTTCTTTTTCGACCCCGCGCCGTCTTTCAATTTATATTGTATGTACTTTTTTTACGTCTGAAACATCTTCACGACTTTTTGAAGAATCTTTTTAAAACTGAAACTCATTTCCGTAAAGGCTTATACATACATAGTTTGTCATTGTTATACACAAGTCACAAAATCAACATATGTATGAATCTTGTCATTTCAGCCATGGAGCAAGGAAAATTTGATCCGAAGTGAAGAGCAACGAATTCAAACAATCGAAGTTAAAGCAAAGGCATTGAACTTTTTTGAGAAATACCAAAAAAAAAAAAAAAAAAAAAACATTTGCAAACTTTACAAGCTTCCTCACAACATCTGGAGATGGGTACGAGAGAAGGGTTTATTTGGAAAGTCTCAGAGTGACGAAGACATCTCCGAGTCAAAATGCATCCTCAAAGTAATTTAACTTTGATTTTAGGCCTATTATTATCCATAACACTTTGTGACACAAGTTTGAACAAAATTTTCGGGGGATCCAGAACGACCATAGTGTCGATTCCTTACATACTTCAACTCCGGTTTGAGGGTTCTTTCGTTTGCGGTGGGAGCATATTGTCCCCATTTTGGATTGCGATGGCCGGTCATTGTGTCGAGAATTGTTCTCGTTATCCGAGACGCTTGCTTGTTCGTGGGCGCGCAGGCGTATTGCGTCGAGATTGCAAAGTTCATGTCCATCCGAACTATGATCGGAAAAGTCTAAGATATGCTTTTGCATTGCTGTAGTTGTTTGGACGACTGCCAATTACGGGGAGAATTCAAGCGATTCCTGTTGCATCAGCAATGGTACCAGACGATACACTGCTGCAAGTTTCCGGATGGAGTGCTTATAAAACGGGCTCGTATGTATCCAATAAATTACGAACGGTGTTCATTAAAAAAATATCCGACGAAAATTGCAGTGATCTGCTCCAAAACGTGAGAATTCCAGACACGGCGACGTGTACACTATCATCACAGATCGATGCATGCGTTGGAGATTCCAGTGGTCCAGTCGTTCGCGACGGAGAGCTTTTCGGCGTTGTCTCATTCGGCGTCGCCTGCGCTCAGGATCTGCTGCCAGGCGTTCATACCAATGTCCTTTTTATTAGATCATTTATAGCGAAAACCATGAATCAGTAATATCGTGGGACACAAGGGTTCCGTGAATCGACTTCAATCAAAATCAATTTGAGTTACGATCAAATAAATACTTAAGGGTTAAAATTGAAATATCGTTAATCCAATTTGAAGCACATATGTATGTATAAAAATTATACAAGTAAAATTAGATTGAACTAAATTCATTGTGTACTAATATTCGCAGCATAATTTTAGGGATGCTAACGGTCAAATGCGTAAAAGGGAATACAGTGGGGTACCTTGCCCGACCATACAAGTTTCTTGAGATATGAGCCATCGAGCGAGCGATATTTTCTTCTGAAAACTGAGCAAAGTTTGAGATACGAGCAATCGGCTTAGCGATCGCACAAACATGTTTGCAAGAAATTGGTTTCGAGGAGCCAGATGAGGAGGATATTTCTACGAGCGAGATAAAGAAGATCTTGAAAATGTGGGAGAGAGTTCCAAGGTAATAATTGATCGTGCATCGGAGCTTTATAATGCCATTTGCCTAACTCATTTCCCGTGGCAGTGGGCACAGCACGCATATATCTCGAATACACTTCTGGTACAACGAGCATAATCTATAATTGAAATTTAAAGCTCGTACGCGTTTCTATACACAGGTTACGATAGACTATTGCTTGTGAGCGCAAGTGAGGGCGTGGCCGTAGGAGGACCACGCCCATTTTTTAGAATTTAAATATGTTGAGTGGTTCGCAAATCATAAGTATTTTACTCAAAACACATTAAATTCATTAGTGGGCGTGGCACAGGGCGGATGTCTCTCTCATTTTCACTTAGGATCATCATACACCGACATACCTTTGTGTCAAATTTCGATGGGATTTGGTTCAGCCGTTTCGAAAGAGATCCGATCACAGACGGACGGATAGAGGGTGATGTCTGAATCGATTCAGTTTTCGAGCCTGATCAAGAATTGTATCTAGTATATATTTATCTATGCCTGCGGAGCTTAGTTCTATCTGTTGCAGGATCTGCATGAAACTTGCGCCTTGATTGTGCGAACAACCTTTGTAATATGAACAAGTCTTGCAAGAATTTGGTTCACTCCATCCAAACTCTACTGTATTTTTTCCCCAACGGACAGAACATCTAGATCGGGCCCTGCCTACAATGCAATGAATTGAAGTGCTAACGTCATTGGCGGTGATTCAAAACATATTCTTCTGATTAGTATAAATGGATAGTCTTTTTTTCTTCACTTTGTTATCAGACTCTTACCGTTTGCGTATGTATATGATGATCAAATAAAGAATATTTCTGGTGTTCTAAACATGAAAAAAAATCTTTTTAAACAAATATTGTGCCATAAAAAGTCTTTTTTCTTTGGGACATTCTTGCAGCTTTTAAGATTGCAAAAAAAAAAAAAAAACCCCCGCTTATAAAAGACGTAAATACATCATGTGCGAGTCTGTGAACAACTTCGGCGGAGAGAATGAAGTATGGCAGGAATATTGTATTTAATTTTTGGGATATTAATCTTGGAAGTTGCATCGCGGCAAGATGACCTGCGCATTATCAACGGCTACGATTCGGATATTTCGCAATTGAAGTACCTTGTCAATTTACGTCATGATGGGAAATTCACTTGCGGCGGATCGCTGATCCGATCGAATTTTGTTTTGACAGCAGCTCACTGCGTTAAGGGCTATAGGGCTTCGCAGATCAGGGTTGTCGGAAATTCGAATTACCTCTCGCGGGGCGGTGCAAGTCGCGGTGTTGCCAACTTTTATTACCCCATCCAGTATAACGAACATACGATGACAATGGATGTTGCGCTCTTGCGTTTGACCAGTCCTATGACGGGTGTCAATGTCGCAACGATATCGCTTTGCAGCACAATGCTGCCTGCTTCAGCTACTATTAAGGTATCCGGCTGGGGAAAAACTTCAGAGTATGGCAGTCCTTCTGATCGAGTTCAATCGTATGAGGCTAAAACAATAACTCGATCGGCATGCCAGAATGCGTACAGAGTCTTTCGAAGAATCTCGGCAACCATGATGTGTGTATCAACGGCTTATCGACAGGATGCTTGTGCTGGTGACTCTGGTGGCCCTTTGGTGAAGGACAATAAATTATATGGAATTGTGTCATGGGGTATTGGGTGCGCTAGACCCATTTTTCCGTCTGTATTCACTGATGTTTGCAGTGCGCAAGTAAAGAATTTCATCGACTACACTTTAAATAAATACGGTTAGTGTTTTTATACCCAGCGTAAGCAGGGTATATTAGTTTTGTGCGAATCTTGTAACAGCCAGAACTAAGCTCCGTAGATATAGACGTATGTATATATATATTCTTGATCAGGATCAAAAACTGAATCGATTTAGACATGTCCGTCCGTCCGTCCGTGGTCGGATCTCCTCCGAGTAAGATCCTATGTAAAAATGGGAGACATCCGCCCACTGCCACGCCCACAAATTAATTTAATGTGTTTTCAGTAAAATGCTTGCAAGTTACGAACCACTGAACACATATGAAATGTGATATTTGGTGATATTTGGTGTACTGGTAAACTACGAAAAGGGACATATCCTGGAAAAAAATGGACGCCGTCCTGCTCGAGCCATGCCCACAAATAAGGGTTTATCGTATCTTGTGAAGTAAAAGGCGTAGAAGCTTCAAATTCGCAACATAAGTTGAACAAGGCCAATGAAAGGTGTAGCGAAAAAGTTTATGTGGCCCGCCCACTTCCACGCCCAAAAATGGAGATTTTTCGTAACTTCCGAAGTAAAAGGCGTATAAGTTTCAAATTCGCAACATAGGTTGACCAAGGCGAATGAAAAGTGTAGGAAAAAAATTTATGTAACCCGCCGACTGCCACGCCCACAAATGGAGATTTTTCGTAACATAGTGCGCCAATAATGTCGGGACGCTGGGTATTTCAAAGTCGGACTTGACCGACTTTAGCTTTCTTACTTGTTTTTTTTTTCGTCTTGTCTCATCACATCACTCTGAGTGATCTTTTTCCCAATGGAAAGGGAAATCTCAAAAGAACAATATTCTCAAACTCAAAATATTATCTCGCCAAAGATTTTTTATCTCTCTTTTATCGTCGAACTTTCGCTTACGTGGAATAAGAAAGAACCAGAATTTAACTACACCTATGTTATTGTATAATAGAGGTACTATAAGAGAGACTATAAATAAAGCTATCAAATAAAAGAATCATACATATATGTATATCACATGATCCTCAGCTGTTAGCTCTCTGTTTTTATGGTCCATTAATTTTATGTGATACGTTACAAATGCAGACACCACAGGTTAAGGTTTATAAAAAAAATATACCATGCTGAATGTACTATCTCGAAATACTTCGTTTCTCTTAAGGCTAGATTATAGTCGGTTCAGACCGAACTGAGCTTTCTGATTTCATATAATTTTTTCCTTTTGTTTCAATGACAGAAGAAGAAAAATATATACATACAGTGGACTCGCGATTGTTTGAACTAATTAAAAGCGGCGTTGATTGTTTTAAAACCAGATTTACGGCTCGATCGGTTCATTAGGTAATTTATTCAAACTATGTAAGGTTATTTTTGTAAAGTATAATCGTTAAATAATGATTACTAATTTTTTTAAATTACTTTTATTCAAAAGTTGCAATAATTTATTAAGTACGATTCTTTTCTGTTTGGCCCAATAATCAATTGATTACGATTACAGATAATCAATTTGTAGACACGATTACTTGAGATTACTAAAAATAATCAAAAATAATCAAATAAATAATGCGACTACTTTTGATGATTATTTCTGATTCTTTTTGATTATTTTTAGAATTTTTTCGAGCGGTAATATTCAGCATGGCAAATTATCAAGAAAAACGGTATGTTTGGGTACCTATTCTATGTATAAGAAGTATCCCAGCAGGGAAATTTATCCAGCAAGAGAAAAACATTAGTGATTTCACTGGGTCATACTGGTGATATTGTCATGTATGCCACCTTGGGGGACATTCCATCGTAGAGGGGTGCTGTTTATGTGCTTGAATCTCATTGGCTACTGATATTTAAATAAAGGTTTTAGCGTCAGTTGAACGTTAGCATGAAGTGGTGACTTTTTCTGCTGGGATATAGGTTTGAAATTGAATTTGCACGTGTACAATCCCTGTAGAAGATTGCAGTACTCTAGGGTATGGTCTAAGAGTAGGTATTCGTAAATGCTACCAGTACTACTTGCCATTAATTTCCCCCACAATGCATTCAACTGACGATTTTAACATTGTGCTGTCATTGAAAAATCTCTACTCGCGTTTGAAGTAGTGTAGAAGTAGAGATTATAGGGCCAATCAAGTACATTTCATATTTTACGTTACTAGCAAAGGCAACGGCTCGGGCTGAAGTAGCGCATGGGTAGAGCATTTGCCGCACGCCCCGGAAGACCGGGGTTCGATTCTCGCCAAAGCGAATTTTTTTTTTTTTTTTTGGATTAGTTATTCAAAATTAAATATTAAGAAGAATAAAATGGAAATAAAAAATAAAAAAGGGTTCTAAATTCATAGAAATATTTGAACAAGTTCTGAGACGTCAATGCATCAATGGCGAAGTCAGACAAGCAGTGTATTTTATTTTCAATTTTATGCATTTTTGAATTTTACCATTCTTCCACATATTTTTCGCCTGCGACAGGGATCGAACTCGCGCCCTTCAGATTTCTAAGCCAACACTCTTCCATCACACTATCGAGTTATCTGACTTACAGCCGGTTTCACCAAAAAATTTTATCGGAACTTAAACTAAAATTAATTTTAATTTAATTTTTTATTTAATATGAAATTTAATTATTTTGAGTTTCACCAAGATTTGAATTTGACACATGAGAAAAGTGGCAGCACTTGCGAAATCAGCTGATTTTTTAAAAATTGAACATGGAGGGAAATGTGCGAACAAAGAATTTTTCGGAAGAGGAAATAGAAATTTTACTTAATTTAGTGAAGAGGCAAAAGGGTGTCTTGGAAAATAAAAGAACGGGAAAAGTAAGATCTGGTGAAAAAGAAAAGGCATGGGATATTGTCGCGGAGGAGTTCAACGCGTTATGTCCAAGAATGAGCAGATCAGCAATTCTTTGAATTCTTTGCGTCAGCTGTTTTCAACACGAAAACAGAGTTGCTTTTGTCATATTTAAATCATATTTAAATGGGCACCAAGGCTCATTTAAATCAAAGTTAAATATGAATTAATTTTGAATGGTGAAACAGAAACTAGAAAAATTTAATTAATTTTCAATTAAATTGATGTGGTGAAACCAGCTGTTAAAGTTTGCTTCGCTGTTACATTAACGTTGAAGCAAAGTTGAACTGTTGGCGTCTGGTTTACCGTGCCACTTTTACTGAGAGCAAAGCCTAAAACGTGAACAATCCGAATTGGTCATTATTGCAAGATGACACTCGCTGTTATACCTGTATAGTACCCAAAAGGGATTAAAACTTAATTTTTTTTTACTCGAGCCAAAATTTGGGATGACGGAATAACATCAGAGATTATAATCTCCGAACTTGACTAAAGGAACTTTTTAGAAGCCTTGCATTATGAAAAATTTTTGGGACACACAAATTTGGGTACATGAAAACCGAACTTTTGCCACAACGGCAAACTATGTATGTTCGACTTACAGAGTAATCCAAGGGGATATCGGCTATTCGAGTCACCGCGAGTCTACTGTAATTAATTTGCCTAAAAAAAAAAAGATTTATTTTAAACAAAAACACGAAGAATTCGCAAACACCTTCGGAGGTTGAAATGAATGAAGGGTGCATTTTTGAGTGCGATTCTAACTTATGGTACCCCCGTATCGTTCTTAATAATTTCATCACAGATGCATTCGGAATAAGACGAGTAGTGTTAGTTGAACTTAAACATGTAGAAATATGTTTCAATTTGAGGAGAACACATGGTATAAAAAATAAATCTACATTCGTATTTTTCTATAATGTCGTCTTTATTTTTCGTTGTAGGTGAAAATATTCCTTGATCTCGGCTAGCAATTATTGGAATAAATATTTCGTACGAACGCTTTGACATTCGAATCCGCAAGATTCGTATAAACACCAGGATATTGAACTCTCGCACAACCAAGGCCCCAGGAAACAATACCGCACACTTGGCCATTATACACAACAGGCCCACCCGAATCACCAGAGCACGAGTCTTTTTCACCCAATACACCCGCACAGAACATCGAACTGGTCAGATGAGCCTTTCCCAGGTACGCTAGCATGCAATTGGCTTTGGATATGACTGGCACATGAATTGTTCTCACTTGATCGGAAGGATTCCGATTGTTTTCGTTGGTGACACCCCAACCGGAGATTCGCACTAATTGATTATCGCCGGGACTTCTGTTGCAAATTGGTATGGTCGCTATATTCTCGCCAAACAACGGTGATGATAATTTAAGGATTGCAACATCCATGTTCAGATTCGATGGCGAATAAAATGTCGATACGAAATTATCCGAAACTTGTCGAATTTCTTTCGATTCCGAGAGCTTACTAGCACCGGCATACACGGTAAGCGAAGACGCTGGAACTCCATAAGTGCAATGGGCGGCAGTTAAAACACATTTCGGGCTAACCAGTGAGCCTCCACAAATGAAGTCACCATCTTGCCGTAAATTGACCAAATAAGGTGTTTGACTTATTGTTATCTCTTGGCCACCAATGATTTTCGATGGAATTGTGGTGTGAGCTGATTTACTGTCTGGTTAAATCTGAATGGCATCGCTTTTCGAAAAAATGTCTGTGCATTATAATTTATGGTTTGCAACATATTGAGGATTGTCAATTGAATGTTTCAGCAAAATAAAGCTTCGAATCGCGAATTAGCTTCGACTTTTTAAATGAAATTGAGAACTCAAAGTGCAATTTGTTTTACGTATTTTCGGATATCGCACGTACTGGGTTCTCACAAATATTCTCATCTGCATGCATAAGGTGTTATGCTATTGACGGAATATCTAGCAACCAAGGCATGTCATATTGTGGTAGTGGTTTTGACAGGCAAATTCATCATAAGCAAAATATATAGGCAAAAATGTTATTGACATTCAGCAAAAACGTTAGCTCGTTGATTGAATTTAAATGGAGCAAATTGAGCATCAAAGAGTCACAGCACTATTGTTTTACGTTTATTTTTCGCATCGAATCGAGGTCACAATTGTGTTGGTACGGCAAAATATTCAATCTGATGCAAAGATATAGCTCGTTTCTATTTAAATAAATCGAACTCAAATACAATATTGTTTTAATTTTTTTCGTCAAGCAGTCAACATGTGTTCCTACCGCTGCTAGATTATGCCGCCGTAAAAACCTCGAGTAATAAATGCTTACAAAGTATACGCAGACTGTAAGCGACCGCAGTGGACTAGTGCCAATACGCTTACAAAGTATACGAGACTGTAAGCGACCTGAATATTAATAGCTTACAAAGTATACGAGATTGTAGGCGAATTGCCTGCCAATAGCTTACTTTATGTGGTGGGGTGGAGGTAGGCGTTCGCTCTACAAAACGGACACGCTCGAACAAAAGTATACTAGGATGGTATATGAGGTCGTATGCATTACCGCCTACGGCCTATAAAAAATATGTTACGATTCATCGCTTCTATAGGTAGCATTTTCGTCGCTGGGTTCCATTGTTGAAATAGAGAAATAGTCGAGACAAACGAAACAAATGAAACGTTCTTTTTATAAAACGTATTACGGCCGCATGCAACAAATTCAATGGGTGACAATTTATTTAAGTGATCGGGTGGTTAGGCTTCATACATTTCTTGGCAACAAGTAGAAGAAATGAACCTTGTACTTTATTTTAATGGAATTATAAAAAAAAAAAAGACCGTCACGACCACCGCCCACCCTCACGCCATAAAAGACTTTTCAAAACACCCTACTGGAATTGCAGACTTTACACAGAAGAGCTGCATATGCCCGACATAACCTTGTCGGCCAATGCAAGAAATCGCTGTCGTATGCTAAAAAAAGAATTACTGAATCTCTAATAGGGAGAGAGGAGATAATTTGATGATATCAGTAGATAAACTTGGTGACAATTGATATGAATTTTCAATCAGAATTCCACAGAGTTCTGTCTGTCCGAATTAAGACATCGCGCGATTGATTTCGCCAGGTATCAGATTTGCGAGTTCGAGTTCGAAAAACGACTTGATCTGCCCATTTTCGGAGGTCCAATCGAGTTCGATTTTACTCATGTCTTTTCAAAAACGTATACCAACAAGGTTCGTGAAGATAGCTCAATTCCTTCGGTAAGAAAATTGTATACAAACAGAAAGACACACGGGCGGACAAGGCTAAACCGAATCTCTCGGTCAAGCTGAGCATTTCTATACAGATTATGCATGAATTTTCTAGAACGGTTCAAATCCACCTAAATGAAGATTTTCTATTGATGCCCTAATAACTAAGGCTCGGGAAAATGGCCTTAAAAACGATAAAAAAACGCGTTAAAAAGAATGAAAAAAAAATATCGGGCAAAGCCTCCGAAGCTCATTCCTCTGAAAAATGCTCCTAAAAGCTTTGATTTATGCTTTAAGGCACTTTCAAAAATGAAGTGCTTTCTTCGTATTCATTGAAATTAGAAATTCACCGCATGAATTCATTAATACAAAAGGAGAAAAGTTTGATTTCAAATTCTTTTTTTGGTCATTACTCAAAGATTTTGTGAACATTTTTCCTAATTCATTAATTTGGCAGCATTTTTCCCATCAATTTGAAAGCAGTTCTTTCAGGTTTTCGGGGAATTTTTCGCCTAACTCTACAAATTATTTGATTATTTTTAGTTTTTGTGAAGTCCCTTCCCATACTCTTTTTAGAAAATGCCTTCAATTATATTCAAATATCTTGATGTATTGCGATTTCTGTCGTCGCATTTAAAAATCTCGATTTTACGGATGCCACGAATTCAAAATACATTTGCATGAGAATCGAAGGCGAAGCATTGCAATTTGATTTATCAAACGGGAGCGCTTAACAAAAGAGATTACATTTGCCATCAAGACCTCCACGGCTCGATCTCCTCTCGGCTATAAAATTCACTTGTTCAACACATATGTATGTATGTTATGTATGGATGTGTATAAATGTCCGGTAAAAACTAACAGTTAAATTACAAATGGTTATATCCAACTGTCGGTCATCTGACATGATCGGATGAAACATTTTTTTTTTTTTTTCAATAATTAAACTATTAAGATCCATACTTTATCGATAAATTTTAATGGTATTGCACCATGTCATGCACGACCAGCGCTGATCTGATGCTTTTAAACAAATTCGGGGGCTGAATATCAAGGCACATTCGATACCTACAGTATTGCACTATTCTGTGTGGACGCGTTAGCTGCAGTCACTCTACTCAATATTTTCTTCCCCCTAAAGAGAATGTTTCATCGAAACAAACGGTACATTTAAAATTCATTGCTGCATTGATTTGGATTTCGCGGGTTGCGGGTCGCGGGTTTCTCATGTTGGTATGCAGGGACTTGGCGTCAATAGTTTCACAATTCGGCTTGAATTGTTCATTCGTGTATTGCTATTCAGTGTATTATGCTTTGGTGAAGAAACACCAGCTAATCGTATAATTGGCGGATCGATAACCACCATTGCGAGTGCTCCGTATTTGGTGAATATACGTTCGAACGGTCGATTCATTTGCGGTGGATCTTTATTAACCGAATCGCATGTTGTTAGTGCTGCGCATTGTTTTGATGGAGTTGCAGCGAGTAGCCTGATTGTAACTGGAGGCGTAACTTATCTCTCGGAGACGGGTTCAAAAAGTGCCGTACAGAAAATTTACAAGCCACGTTCATATAATAAGGACACCATGAATTCAGATGTGGCTGTTTTGAAGTTAAAGGACAAATTGATGGGTGCCAACATGGAGACCATTGAACTATGCGATTCCAATTGGTCTGCCGGCGATTTGATAAAAGTTTACGGCTGGGGTCAAACCATCGAACCGGACTCTCCACCGTCAAACGCTGTTCGGACGATTTCAGTACCGCTGATAGCGCATTCGACATGTGCACGCAAATATAAATACGTTTCACAAATATCGAGCACAATGTTCTGCGCCACAGTTCCGGGTACAAAGGATGCCTGTTACGGCGATTCGGGCGGTCCAGCGATCTATAGAGGCCAACTTTGTGGCATCGTATCGTGGGGAGTCGGCTGCGCTCGCAAAACCTTTCCAGGAGTTTATACAAATGTTAAGAAAGTTAAGGCATTCATACGAGAAGCGATAGCAAAATAACACAAGAAGCGGTCGTCTCTACCATATTTTTAGTGGTAAAATAATAAAAATTATTTGTTCGACGGGTTTATTCTGATGTAACCAACTTTTTGAAAAATCGATTTTTTTTTCTCTTTTATATTTCAATAGTAGAACCTATTCCGAATATTCTGTGAAAAGATCAGACCGAAATTCGAAGTATTAAAAAAATAAAGGCCTCGCATGTACCAGAATTTTTTTTAATTTTTTCAAAGTTTATAATAATTTTTTTAACGATATTTTGCAAAAAAAAATCACGATTTTCGACACTTTTTTTCCTCAGTTCGCCATTTTTTTTTTTTTTTTTTAATAAATCAGGCAGGGACGATAACGACAGACGTATTTAACAATAATCAAATTTTTTAATTCCGACAACCTGAACAGCCTCTATCGTGTTTCCCAACGACCTACTTTTTTTTTTAGTGTATACTTTGACTGAAAAATCTTCAAAAATTGCGTTACGTAATGTACTTGTACGCTCCCTATATATGAACCATCGCCTCGAATAACGTTGTAAGCGACAAATTTCAAATTTTTGGAAATTTGTCATGCCAGACGGTACGAACAAAGTCATTTCACTTCATTAATGTTCTGAAATGTTGAGATATGTCCAAGAATTGACCAAATAAAAATACTATTTTGATAGTTATATGGAATTTGACAGTTCATGCCTGCTCGATACCGGCCTTTAAACAAACAAACAATTCAAGCTTATAAACATCAAAAGATATAAATAAAGCAATTTAAACTTGTAAACATTGGGCCTCGATTTTGTGAACAGCCTTAGTAATATGCACAGGCCTTGCAATTTGTTCACTCATCCAGAGTCTACTGTATACCTACAAAAAAAAAAAAACAAAAAAACAAGTAAGGGTGTTATAGTCAGGCGAGCCTGACAATAGAATACCCGACACAGACACACATGTTCAAATAGTTTTTCATATCAAGAGTTATTAAAGGCCATAAGAGGCCCCATATACCGACTTTTGTTAAATTTCTTTATGAAAACTGCCCGTTTGCCACGCCCACTTTTCCAATTTTTGTTTAATTATAATCGGAGGCTTAAATATACGCTCAAATTCTAAGTTTCATTAAAATATTTCGAAAAAGTCCGATTTTGAGGCACTTTTGGGATTTTTCTGGCAGACCCTAGTACTGGAGGTACCCTTAATAATGGACCTATCAAAGAAATTTTTGGAGAGGATGTTTATGGCTACAAAGGAAGCACAAGTGCCAATTTTCGTTCAAGTCCCATTGGAATTTCGGGTGTAGGAGCCAATATTAGAAAAACGCCCTTCTGACACGCCCACTTTTACAATTTTTTTGAATCATATTACTTGCCATTAAATATAATCAAATACCAAATTTCATCAAAATATCTTGAAAAACTCTGGTTTTAGAGGAAATTTTGTGATTTTCGTAACAGACCCTAGTACTGGAGGTACCCCTAAAAATTGTCCGATCGGGTCCATTCTCGAACTTGTTCTTACTCATATACCTGTGAGTACGCATACCAAATTTCATCAAGATAGCTCAACTCCTTCGATAAGAAAACTGTATGCAAACAGACGGACAGACAGACGGACATGTCTAAATCGATTCTCCTGGTGATCATTTCTAAATATATTTTGTATGGTCTATCTCGACTGGTTCTGGGTGTTACACACAACCACACAAACGCAATATACCCTCGACACAGAGTGTGTCGGGTATAAAAATAATAATTGGTTTATGTAAACAACAACATTTTGTGCCAAATTACATTGAAATCTCTTGTGAGCTGAAGTAAGAAGTTGACATTAAAATTTAAAGACCAATATATCAGACTATTTAACCATAAGCTTCGATACGAGCCTCTCTACCCAGCGTCGAAACACTTTTATCGACGAGTCAACAGTATCCAACTGTTTACATATGAGCATGTATGTATGTATATCTATATATTTTATCAGTCAAAAACTATGGTTCTCATTTAAAGGCCATTGACGAATCCTACGTTCACTCGGCATAGACTGCGGCTTAAACTTTCAAATATAAATGTCAAACGGAGACGGATTCGAAAGAGTTTGCAGATTACGTTGTAACATCAACGTCCCAAATATTCGGCTTTTTACCGTCCGTTCGGTTCCGTTCCGTTCCGATCCGCAACGTTTCGTTCTTGTCAATAGATCGACAGAATGGCACGAATATTATTTTTAGGAATAATTATTACAGCAGCTTATGTTGCGCTCACGCTGGACTCACACTTTGCAGAAGCCGGTGAAGTTCTTAAAATTGTAGGAGGAACACCAACAGATATCAGTGAAATGAAATATTTAGTCTACTTGAATCGGAATGGACAATTTGGATGTGGCGGAGCCTTGATTAGCCCATTACACGTTGTAACAGCTGCGCATTGTGTTGATGGTTTCACAGCTGCAGCATTAACAGTTACTGGTGGAACGTCCTATCTGAATAACGGTGGTATAAGACGAAGAGTATCCGCTATTTATATCCCAACAGACTTCTCTGCCACAACAATGAATAGAGACATTGCTGTGCTAAAGCTGAGCTCTGCTTTGAAGGGAACAAATATTGGAACGATTCCATTATGCTCTCGAAAATTGCCAGTCGGTGCAGTTTTACGCGTTTCCGGTTGGGGAATCACCAGAGAAGACGCAACAATTCCATCTGAATATTTATATACAACAACGATTGTATTACGGTCTACAGGTTTCTGTCGGAGAGCCTACCAAGGTTTTATTTACACGAGAAATATGATGTGTGCAGAAGCATCGAATACCGATACCTGCTCTGGGGATTCTGGAGGACCAGTAGTCCACAATGGAGAGCTTTGTGGTATTGTATCATGGGGTAATGGATGCGCCCGTGCTGGCTATCCGGGCGTCTATACAGTTATTGATGGCCTAAAAAACTTCATATTGCAGTCCGCAAGCAATTGAAATCTATGATAGTTCATACTTTCGAGCTGCCTACGCTTAAATTGCTTGGTTTAAGTTAGAAGCCTGTTTTTGACTGTCATGCTGTGCATGGAAAATATATAAAAAAAAAAAAATGAGGAAAAAAAGTACTGAACTATTCTAGAGACTTTAAAGGCCAGATGGGGCCATGTATGCGGACTTCCGTTCAATTTCTATATGAAAAACGCCCCTTTTCCACGCCCACTTTTCTAATTTTTTGAAATTATTGTACATTAAATACTAGTGTTGCAACGGATAGTGTATCCGGCCGGATACCGGATGTCCGGCTGCCAGATAATTAATTTTTTTTGTTATATCTTTTTCGGTTTTAAGGCTCAGTACCGATTGAACGTAACTTCTTTTACTTAAATAATCGCTGAGTTGATATTGTTTGATCAGCATTTTTGATCAGTCAATGAATTTTTGACTTGAACGAATCTGTAAAACAGATTTCACTAAGTTAAGTTAAGTTACGTTCAATCAAGAGTAACTGTTAAGGCCAAATTGAACGGCGTAACGTTGCCGTTTGGTAGCAAAAATTCCGAACGTTATTTTTTGATACAGCACACTTTTTAGTAATGATTTTTTCGAGCTGTTGCACACCGAACTGCAATAAAAAATCTCTAAAAATGGAAATTTTCTGTGAAAAATGTTAGCGGAACTGCATTCGGTTTCCTCCAATCGCTCCATTTTCAAATCTGCATTCGAAGTACAAAAAATATATAGCAAATGTTTAATGTGAGGTATCCGGCGCCGGATATGAGATGGTATCCGGCCGGATACTAAATTAAAGGCCGGATAGTGGCCGGATATCCGTTGCAACTCTATTAAATACCCCAAGATATGCTCACATATCAAATTTCATGCAATTACTTCAAAAATCAGTTTTTGGGATTTTGATAACAGTCCCCAGTACTGGAGGTACCCTTAAAAATGGTCCCATCTGGGACATTCTCGAACTTGTTCTTAGTCATGTCTCCGCCAATAGGCTCAATAAGTTTCGCTCAACTCCTTCGATAAGATAACTGTATACCGACAGACAAAATCACGGACGGAAATCGAATATCCTGGCGACGCTGATCATTTCTATACCTACAAAATATGTACGATTTTTCTAAATAGGTTCAAATCCACCTAAATGAAGTTTTTTTTATTGATGCCCTAATAACTAAGGCTCGGGAAAATGGTCTTAAAAACGAAAAAAAAAAAAAAAAAAAAAAAAAACGCGTTAAGAACAATGAAAAAAATCGGGAAAATCCTCCAAGCTCATTCCTCTGAAAAATGCTCCTAAATGCTTTGATTTATGCTTTAAGGCACTTTCAAAAATGAAGTGCTTTCTTCGTATTCATTGAAATTAGAAATTCACCGCATGAATTCATTAATACAAAAGGAGAAAAGTTTGATTTCAATTTCTTTTTTTGGTCATTACTCAAAGATTTTGTGAACATTTTTCCTAATGCATTAATTTGGCAGCATTTTTTCCCATCAATTTGAAAGCAGTTCTTTCAGGTTTTCGGGGAATTTTTTGCCTAACTCTACAAATTATTTGAGCAGTTTTTAATTGATTCCTTGAGAATTCTATTCTATTGACTTGTGAGGTTTTTGAAATGATCGATTCAATTAAATCCAAAAGTTCTTCTTGCATATTTTCAATGATCGATAACGAATTATCGACATTCCGACGCTTTGACATTCAAATATTGGTTTTCGGACAAAAGTTCGGATATTGAATTAAAATGGTTTAATGGAACAAAATTCATTTATAAAAAATACTATGTATCATGAATAAATCTATTACAATTTGAAAACAATTCTGTAGCGGAACAGATTGAGTTTCGATGCGAATGAAATATATGAAATAATTAAACTAATTTCGATATTATTCCTATTGTCTGACTCAATGGATAACATTTTTAAAAGTTGTTATGAACACATTGCTGCGTGAGCAACGGTAAAAGCCAATTAACTCTCAAAATTTCTAATATTTATAAATATATAAATGTAATTTGGTTTATGCTATTTTGTATATCAAAATAGATCAAACTTGTTTTAATTCCCAAGCTCAAGCGTTATTTGGTAAAGATAAAAGCACAAAAAATGTTCCCCACCAAATCTAAGTATTTGTTCCATACTAAGGAGAAATGAACTTACCTTTATTACGTAAGGAAGCTGGCACTGTAATATTAATTCCAATGTTTTGTAAAAACACATTGTAAGGATTATTTATTGTCGTCACTATGGGGAAGTACTCGTTCACTAACATGGTTTTGTGAGCAAAATTTGTTTGCGTGACTAAATGGAATCTGAAAGAATATTTGACGGTCAAACAAAACAAAAAGGCCAAAAGCTTCTACGAGGCCATTACTTACGTAGGTGAAATATAACAGTTTGAATAAACTTCGATATTATCTTCCAATTCGCGTTGCCGATCATAATGACGAAATGGATGGCGTGTGTGAACTGCACGCTTGACAAGTAATGCCAATAAATTACCGGTGCCCATGAGCATTTCAATTCGTGCCACTTGCAATTGCGTATTTTCCGGAAATTGTTGAGCTTCGGTTGTAAATAGTAGATCATAGTATAGCTCAGGTTCGAGTTTGAAATCACTTTCGATATTGCTGTATGCCGGCGATCTGGAAGCAGTTGTTGTTGTTGTTATTGCCTTCCATGATGCTTCACTATCAGATATATTTTGGCTTTTGATGAAATTTCTTAATTCCAAAAGAGATTTGCAGGAAGTGTACTTGATGGCTTCAATTTTAAATACGTTTTTACCATCGGTTAAGAGTATTGCAAATTGCCGCATTTTCAACGGCACATCCGTGAGAAGCCTAAAATAGATAATGATAAAAAATTACAAAAATAAAAGGAAGAAAACCAATTGTGAGTAAAACATAATTAAATAATTAAAGTGTTAAATTTTGTTTTTTTTGTTTCGCTCACAAGATCACATGATCACAATGAAAATCATCAATCCCCAATCAAATTGAATTATTTGTTATTATTTGTACAGAAATCTCTTTAAAAATGACACTAGGGCCCGATATTACAGTGCATACTTAAGTTAAGGAAGCTTAAAGACTTAAGAACACCTTAAGTGTCAAGCGGTTTAACAGTCAATTTTTATCCAAAACTCACGAAAATTGTTTTCGGCAGGCAACATTTGAAAAAGCCTATATATTTTGTTTATACTTTTTTAAAATTCGTAAAATTAGTGAAATTCCTTCAATAAATTAAATTGAAAACTTATTTAAGGAGCACTTAAAATTTGTACTGTTAAAATGCTTTACAGACTTAAGCTTTACTTAAGTGCTAAGGAGACCTTAAGTATGCACTGTACTATCGGGCCTAAGTGATTCAAATTGGAGATGCATAAAAACTTTTTCAATTCGGAACCTTAGTTTGGATAATTTTTCCTGCTCTTAACACATTTAATATAGCTGTATAAACACTTTGGCACTTCGAAGAGTAGACGGTGGAGTATTTCAGCCTACCTTAGAATGATGTGAATGCGGACTATCTCATCGTTCTTGAGTTCTGGCTTTTCGAATGTGGTGTACACCTCCATGATGTCAAACATTTTGTCCATATCGATTTGCAACGGCGATTTCATTGATGCTAGAGCAGTCTCCCAATGATCACGAATTTCAGGTGCGAACTGATTTTGAGGTATTGGCGGAACACACTGTAAAATCAAGAATTTAAATAAATCAGTGCTTTCTTTTATCAACATACAACCTTCATTGTCATTCGGAATTTTTTTTTTTGCATTCTTATTAGATTGTTTCCAAAGACTTTGAAAAAGAGCTTTTCAATTGAAACATAACATGGTTTGAAATCAGTATAAAAACGATATCATTTATGTGTTGGCTGCTTTACAGTGAATTCTCCAAAATTCGAACACGCAAGAAATAGAAGCTTCTGAAACCTCAACATAACAAACAAAACTCCCAGCAGCATTTTATTTCATTTCGTATGTACTAGAGATGCAACGGATATTGATTTGGCCGAATCAAGAGTTTCTGATTTTCCGTGTGTGGTTAAGACAAGCTGGGCTCCTATAGTTTCATTACTTCGTTCAATGGCGGTCAAAAACCGCAATTGATGAGGAGACATATTAACAATAAAATGCTTATAGATAAATATCGTTATCTGCGCGCCCTTATGAGGATGTCATCACCAGCATTCCGTCCTATATAAGGGCATGGTATGGTTTTAAAAAATTTTTGGGTTTTTTTTTTTTTTTTTCTGAATGTACAACATTTCAAGAGTATTGTGTAAAAATTCCAAGTAAATCGTACTAAAACTAAAGGAGATACAGCGATTCAAGTGAGTGGACCTTAGTGTAAAAAGTGTAGAAAAAAAATTTCAAATCGATTTTGTGGAAAACGACTTTTTTGAAGTCCGTGAACACGATGCTGCAAAATCTACTTGACCGATCGTTTTAAAATTTTTTTCAATTATTATACACATAAATCAACAGGTATCGCCGTGGCCCTTTTTTTTTTTTATTTTTTTTCCTATTTTAAAATAATAAAGTAACCTCAATTTTTAAGCGAAAATCGCGTTTTTGACTTCAAAACGCTACCAAAAAAAAAAAAAAAATTATTAAAAAAAATAGGGCCACGGCGATACCTCGGGATACAAATTACCTTTTAAAAACATGTTTCCTTTTTTTTTTCAGATGAACCGCTAACCTCTAATCATGTTCACGGCAAACCAACTTTTTTTCGAGGAGCCTCCGGAGAATCGATACCACGTATTTATCTATCGATAATTTCAATTTTTTTTTTTTCCCAAATACACTTAATAAGCATAACTACAACATGTATATGAAGAAAATAAACCAACATTATTCATGTCTCCAAAAAAAAATCATGAAAACATGCCTTTTTTTCGGGTTTAAAACCATACCATGCCCATAATGTACGTTCCGTAGTAAAAATAATTTTGAAAACGCCGGCGCTACCCTAACTCGCTGCAATACAAAGTGTTTTGAATAATTACATATTTTTTGTTATTCGGTATCCTGCCGGATAGATTGTTAATATCCGGTATACGGCCAGATATTGAATTTTTAGTATGTACTTGAAAAATGCATTATTTAATCAAAGATACTCGACATTCAAAAACTCATACAATTCCTCAACTGTAACAGGGCTCGTTTAATTAATTCTTGTTTTCGTGAGTTCACTGTATTTGAAATCTTTGGAAACAATTCTTCAATTTGAACTTTTGAATTACAAAAAAAAAAAAAAAAAAAAAAATTAACGCTTACCTGAAACACTTTCCACAGATTCTCTAAAACCATTACACGATCACTATGTTCGGTACGTATTTTAAGTGAGAGAGCTTCCAAACTGGATGGTACAAAATCGGTAACGGATGCCGTGAAAACTGCACAGCGTAAAGTTTTCAAAAGCACATTCGAAAACAAAGCGATCCAGTTATCTTGACGGAAGTCAGGGAGCATAAGTGAATAAAGCCTACAAATGCAATGAAAACACATTGATATTAATCCTTAAAACAAACAAAAACACTCAAAAAATCTATTAGAACTCACGTTAGTGCCTTAGCATGATCGCCACTTTTGAAGTATTCATCAGCCATGTCAATTGCAAGCTTCTTCCGAAATCTTAGACATTTATACAATTTAAATTGAGACATCGCCTGACTAAGCAGATTAATGATAGCACTCTATTTAACATAAAATAAAAATATATATGTATAATTTTTATAATTTTTAGTCTTGATCGCCTATAGAGCTGAAATTACCGAATGGTTGAAGGACTTCTCGCTATCTCGCACAACAGTATTTAGCTGATGTTCCGAAATTGCTTCGCCAGCCTTTCCAGCGCGCACGCCAAAATATTCGGTATACAAATTCATCGAATTGTTCTGTGGGCCAGTGGGCGTTGTTGGCTCCGACAAATTCACTGGAAGGAGAAAATCAAAAAATAAATATTTAATAAAAAGTAAATATCCATCTCAATAATTCTATCCAGAATGCAATAGAAGCGGTTTTTATGAAAATTTTTCATCCAAAAACTTCCATAAGTAGGTATACGAAGCCGCAATTCTATTTTTTGGTTGATAAAAAAATTTCATGACACGATTGAGCATAAGCCATTGAAATGAAGGAACTTTGATTCTGCTTAATGAGTATAGTGGGCCAGTCATTGAGTTTATTTTGAGAGTTCAAGTGAAGTATTTCTCGGTTATTTGAAATATTTTGTTGTTCAATTTATCGGTTGCTACCGCTTGGATGACCTTTTTTCTGTTTAATGGACTCATGAGGTAAGGCTGACACAGAAGGAATACCCTAATAGGGACAATCTTCTTCTTGCTAGGGCCGGGCATGAACACATGAGGTGAAGGATAGATGTCCTCCTCCGAGCGACAGCTGCGGGAAAAGTCATTACTTGGGACACCTAGCCTGGTTGCATATCTTCCGAAAAGGCATTGACCGGTGAGTATTGATACCGTCTGGTGAATGGAGACGCTGCTTAGTTCTACTAGATCCCTGGAGCGCCTCCTATTCAGGGATGGCTAGGTTTGTATAGTAACCCAGCAGGAGTCTTCTTCTGCAGCCCAGCGTTTGTTCGCTAGGTTGAGGTATTTTTGTTTCATGAGGAGTTTCACTGTTGCCAGTGGAACCCCGAACTGGAGTTAAACCTAAATAAAAATTAAAAACTTCTCAAATGATTAGAATACCTTAGAAACTTTGGATTCATTATAACGTTTCGCGATTCGAACAATTAATGTTTGAAAAAAAAAAAAAACCCCCGAAATCCCGACGATATTATTATTTCTAAGATATTAAATTGACCATTTAAAGAAATATTCTTTCTGGAGAATCACTTAAAACTTGGAAGATCGCAGACTACCCTAAAACACACGCGACATGTAAAACACCGAAACGTCCGATATTGATCCGCGCCGTAAAAGAACTAAGAAATTATTCAAGGCTGGGTGGTCAGCAACCTTTCAGTCGCGATCATTCCAAAACGAATAAAGCTGATGTAGCAAAAAAAAAATAAACAAAATCGCACACTTAAACAAATTTGTTTACCCAATGCCCAAAAGAAAACGCAATAAATGCAAACTGAGGAAATCGACTTCGCTAGGCTATATTGCCCTTTAAATTCAAGATTCAGTATTTTTTCAATTTGTGCTCGACTTCAAGTCTCACAAAAAAAAAGCTCGACAAATCTATACGATTGCACACCAAGAAAAGTGCTATAGAGTATAGACCCAGCGGGAAATGTCACCCTGACATCACCGGTGAAGTCAGGGTGACTTGTCACCCTGGCATGCGTGACAATTCATAGGACGCCTAGCATGACATTTGTACAGGAGTTGGACAGTGATTTCACCGGTGACATGTCCTCCTAGGAGGAGCGATGGCGAAAAAAGCATTTAAGAGAAGCACATGCTCTTTTCTCTCTCAATGTTAATTAATAGAATCCATAGCTGGTCAGTTGAAAACTCTCTTCTTTGCCCTCTCTTTGAATATTTCGAAAATTTTTAAAAATCAATTT
Organism: Chlorops oryzae; assembly: GCA_020466095.1. Taxonomy (NCBI): domain Eukaryota; kingdom Metazoa; phylum Arthropoda; class Insecta; order Diptera; family Chloropidae; genus Chlorops; species Chlorops oryzae. The sequence goes on from CM035806.1 coordinate 143,675,627, forward strand.
TTAATAATTTTTGTTCGCCTCGGCCAGGGATCGAACCCGCGATCTTCGGATTCAGAGTCGAGCACTCATCATTTACGCCACTTCTTGCTAACGCTGAACTGACGCGAAAACCTTATTTAAATTTCAGTAGCCAATGAGAGGCAAGCACATGAACAGCATCCCTCCACGATGACATGTCCTCCAAGATGTCATGCATGACAATGTCACCTATATGTCATCGATGACATCACTGGTGACTTTGTCATGCAGGAGATAATTTTCCGCTGGGGAATTACGACTCACCGCTACTTTGTAGAAATGCTTCTCTGCGTTTTATTGTATATTCGGCTGCTTTATGATAATAAATTCCAGGATGTTGAGTCTGCAAAGCGGGAAGGCCATTTTTTATTGCATCACAAAATAGTTCTGCAAAATGGCTATGCCTACAAATGGAAAATAATAAACATAATTTTTTTTTTTAGAAAAATCTTATATGTTTCCATTGAATGAACTTACTGCGCACTAAGCCAGCCATAATGTTCAAAGATTAGATCTTTGAATCCAATATGATTTTCGTATTTTTCAATGTGACTAATAAAATGATTGATCGCATCACGTGGAACTTTCAATTTGAACATAAGTCGACAAATTTTATAATTTAGGAATCCGGCGATTGTCTTTATTTCCATATAATTCGAATCGTTATTTCGTACTTCATCGAGAAATGCGTATGCTTGTGAGTAATGCCTAGAAAAAATTAATAGATTAATTAATTATTTCGAATTGTGACACTCTTAACTTATTTTATACTCACTTTAACCCCGTACTGAAGTCCTGACGAATTTCAGCGATGAATCCAAGCTTGAATTGGTGACGAATCTTAAGGGTCGTGTGCGAAGCAGTCAACTGATCTCGATGAGTGCGTATTCGTTTTGCCATTTGTGCATAATAGTTTTGCGCTAAATCAAGGAAAGCCGATTCTAGCCGCAATGTGTAGGCTGGAAGAATATTGGATTGAATTGAAAATATTGAGCCGCGGATGATTATTCTATGAGAATGGAATATAGGACGGCCTTATTCTAATTAAATAGTCCCAGGGAATTTTTTCCCTAGAAACTTTTCTCCGTGGAAAAAAGGAGTCAATTAAAGGAAAAATGTGATGACATCTGCTGTTCAAAAAATGTTCGAAGTTCTCCCTATTATAGTAGGTACCTTCCCAGTGTGCTTAGAACGGCAGAATTTGTTTCAAATCCGCAGGGAAAAATTTCCTGGGAATATTTAGAATCGGGCTGTATATAATTTCCATTGTCACCATTGCAACGTGTAAGGAAAAATATTCAGTTCGATTCTAAATAACTATTCCCCAGGAATATTGTAACCTAGAAGAAGGATTGTTCTTAACGTAAATAAAAGGGAGAATGTATTGAAAGGTGTATGGGAATTTTTTTTTTTTTTTCAATTCCACAGGGAAAATTTCCCGGGAATATTTAGGATCGGGCTGATTTTCTTGTCTTCCATGGTTTTTGCATTGTTTTGAACGGTCTTTGGTTGCAGGGATTGGTATTGCCATTGCCATTGGTAGTGGTAGTGGTGAATGCATGAATGTTCTCTGAACTCCAAACAATGAAATATTGCTTTCCAATGGCCAAAAAAATTCAAGGATGGTATAGCTTTCGGTCTTACCCGTCAAGTGTTCCGTGTGCGGCAAAATATATAGGAATTTGCTATTGAGTCCACACGCCGTTGATAAACTGACAGCACGCTCCGATGCAAATACGTCTTCACTCTGAGCCAACGGCGAAGCTTTCTGCAGCAAGACAACACACAATCTTGTGTTTCTTTCCTAAGTATCAAAAATCAATCAAAAGAACATCGAGTCGAATCGTTTATTTGGGTTCATTCTCACCTGTAGAGCATTCCGAAGGCTTTGAACAATCGATACACAGTTTGCTTGCTTCTCAGACCATAGCGGATCATTCCATTCAAGGTCCTGGAAAACGACAACCACAGACGGAAGGACATGAAGATATTTTAACATCCAATTCCTCTTCAAAATTCCCTTGGGTTGATATAACTCATATGACGGCCGCTTCAGCTTCGCCACGGGAAAATCATATGTTGGAGCCAAGATTTTAAATTGCACAGCAGCTCTGTATGGAGTGGAGGCTTTAATTTCATCAAGATTAGTGATCTTCCATACCTATCCGACTTCCTATTGGCGCTAAACGCCTCCCATACTGCTTTGTGTACAATATTCTGGTAAACATCCAAGCCGCAGAACCCGATAAGAGGTTGAGGCGTAACTAGGAGCTCGGAAGGCAGAGCAGTTGCATCAATAGACATTTTCCTGGGGGAGCGACTAAATATTACAGTTCATCTAGCCTCTGTCATAAACAGCGTTGCCACTCACTTCACACTTTTTTTTGTAGCCAAATAAGTATCAAATTGTCTGAAAAGTACAAACAAACATGTTTTTGAGATATTATCGGCTTTCGATATGTTTTAAAGCGTCAATATATTTTATTATAAATTTCAGTCATTGAATATAATATATTAGTTTGAGTGTTACTCAATTTTCTAAATTTTTATTTCATTCAAAAATGTTTCAAAATATCGACATATCGTTCGCTGTCTCACAGAAAATATATCCATTTGAGAGCCAGCCTGTATGATTGTATTTCGCATTTTGGAAATATCCAATTTGATAAAATTTTATCAAAACTGGCAGCGCTGCTTCCTTATTTTAACAGTTGGTATTTTCGGGGAGAATCAAATAACGCCAGTACACTGACTGCTCGTATATGTTCTCTCTTCATGACGTCATCTCGGCACTTATAATAATATATATATTTCACTAGATTTCTATATAAGCTTAATTGCATATGTATATATTTATATATGTGAATATTTATATATACACTTTGCTTACACCTTAGTAGAAAAACTTTAATCAGCGAAAAAAATAGGGAGTCAAACTAAAACAAATTGCCGTTTACAAGAAACCCAAAACGAAGAGCGAATCACGTAAGACACGCGTGCAAGCAGACAATGTGTGCTACGAACATGTTATTGAATTTCCCAATTTCCACACACAAATTTTTCTTTCGAAATTCTTTAAGTTATTAGATGTGACGGGCGTGGCGAAGGGACATTTCTTCTCTTCCCTTGCCGTTCTCGCACTACTTAGTCGATTATTTGGAAAGAAAAATTTGTGTGTGGAAATGGGAAAATCTAATGTGCGAAGTCAGACATGCCTGAAACATGTTCCGGAACATTTAGTTCGTTGGCAAGAGACGCAGGAGGCAAGAAAAGTTTCTTTGCCTCTTGCGTCTCTTGCCAACGAACTAAATGTTCCCGGAACATGTTTTCGGTATGTCTGACTTCGGACAATGCGCTTATACAACCATTCACGTTCGTATACCAAATTTTTACGTTTCGCAACACATGTGCGTCCGTCTAAGCATCGCTTCGGACAATGTATGGAAAATTTTTGTTCCGCGGAAAAGAATTAGCGGTATTCACTATCCAGTGCATTTGGCCGTGCATTTGAGCATGAGCAAAATATTTATTTATGCTTTTTTTGCGAGGCCGATAGCCTCGGAAGCTAGCGCCTCCTATTTTTTTAAAGATTGCGTCTTTATTTATTATTATTTAAATAATAATAATAATAATAATAATGCTTTTTTGCTCTTTACACTAACAAAATGTACACGTATGCATACGCTCCGATTTTGCACAAATGCTCCGCCTAAGCCTAGTGCAAAAATCAGTTTCGTGCATGTGCACAACTTTCCAACTGCCTTAGGGATGCTGGGTAAATATCGATCTTTGACGATTATCGTTGTTCAAAGTTTAAACATCTTTGTTGTATTATAATGTTGAGAGTTATTATTATTGGTGAAGGGTTCGGATATATCCTGTCCGTGGCACTGCGTCTTGTTGGACTATTGTGCCAAGTTGAGAGTTACTACACTTTCGGAATAAATGAACCATAAAATAAGCTTTTGGCAATATCTTAGTATTATCTCCGATTAAAACTGGCCATCGCTTTAAGGTTCTGAATGCTTGCAACATCGATAATTATAAAACAATGAGCATCCCTAATCCTGCTTCATAAAATATGCACCGTGTGCTTCGAAAATACACTCACAGTTTCTTGCAAATGCAAAATAAAATTTGCAAATGCACATGCACTGGATAGTGAATACCGCTATTGTTTTTTTTTTTTTTTTGCGTTTTGACATGCTTAGTAAGGCTAAAATATCCTGAAAAAATATCACCTCATACCGAGATAGGCCCACTCAAGAAAATCTCACCACCTGCTGCCATGGCATACTATAAAATTTGACAAAATTTATGCGATGAAGTAATGCACGTGGAGTCGCACTGTTAGCTATCAAAAATAGCTTTTACACCCTGCAGTAAATGTCATTAATGCTAGAGTCACTCCTGCACTGGTGTCCATGTCACGGGTACTAGTGACCAACTGTACCCGTGCCATTGCGTTCTCCTATTGACATTTTGTATGAACGTATATGCGAGAGGACACCAGTCGACACTAGAATCAGTGATGCAGTAGAGACACCGGCGTCAATTACAGTCTCACTATTGACATGGTCTACAGTTCAATTTTGCTCAAACATTAATGCAATGAATTTGATCCGCGTGAGGCGGATTGCTCGCTAGCCCAGTGCATAGAGCGTGCGGCTAGCAATCCGAAGCTCGCGAGTTCGAATCTCAACTCAGCCGAGTAGAAAATTAAAAAAAAAATTTTTTTAATATTTTTATTTTTGTATAAAAAGATCTTGAATCCAAATCATGGAGATTTTTTAAATGGCTTTTTCACTTCTTTTCTTCATCCCTGAGCGTAGAACAATGTTTTATTTTTATATATTTTTAAATTTCAAATATTACCGTTTTTCCACTTTTTCTCGCCTGAACGGGGGTTCGAGCCCGAACCTTCGGATTAATGAGCGGACATGCTAACCACTACGCTAGAGAGCCCTGTGCTTCGCGTGCAGCAAATTTATAACATTAATGATCGAGAAAATCGAACTGTAGACGCCCTCGTTGACCATGCCAATAGTTAGATTCTACTGTCCGTGTCTCAGGTTCTTTCGTCTCTGGTGCAGCACTGGTGACATATGGGTCAATTTGCCCCGCATTTACTGCAGGGACACTTCTCATTTAGTGCTGCCGTTTGGTTCAAAACAAAAGGTACGTAGATTTTGATTGATTGGTAGTTTTAAATTTTACATATACAGTTTTCGCTATATAAGAAAAACCCGCTTTTAAGAAGGGAAACTCAGGGCACCAAGTCCATCTATATTAAGCTCTGTACAAAAATGTTTGTATATAAGAAACTCGTATGTAAGAAAAACCCGGCTTTAAGGGGACCTTCTGGTCTAGAATTTTTTGAAAATTGATTTTTTTTTTATATAATATATTTCGGAAGAATAGACTTTTAAGAATATGCTGGCCAAGTTTCGTGAAGATATTGACAATATTTTCTTTGATACAGCCGTTTTAGTAGGTAGAGACAGCACGCAGCGCGCTTGATCAAAGCAACTTTGAACGCGTTTATCTCAAAACCACTTTTTTTTGACCTGGTGTGAATGAAAACAAAAAAACCATCGAACCGATTTGTCTGGAATTTTTATATATTATTCATAACATCAATGGCTATGGCCCGAACTAGAATCGAATTTTTATTTCAAGAACTTCATATTTTTTCATAAAAAAAAATGGTAAAAAAAGGGGAGTTTTTGATGGTTAAAATAAAAAATTGCGCAATTTTGTCAATTAAAAAAAAAATTTTTATTCTAGTTCCTGCCATAGCCGCATTCATTCTGATTAATAACATATTTTTGCTTTTTTTTTTCCGATTACCAGAACTGCCAAAATCTTTCACACCACGGAGGTACTTTTTCAAAGAGGGTCCCTTCAACGCCATTTTTAAAATACAAAAAAAAAAAAAAAAATTACAACAACATTTTTTATTTTTTGTCAATAAAGAATATAATAAGCCTGCCATACTTAGAAAATCGTTTTTTATTTGGCTTAATACCAAAAAAAAATCATGAAAATACCCTAAATTTTCGTGCTCTAGAACCGAAGGTCCCCTTAAGAAACTGTTTACCAAAACCAAACCTCTTTTTGTATGGAAAAAATTTTTATATAAGAAAACTAATGCCCCTATTGCCGTTTACAATTAGACTATTTTTAGTTGTAAAATTTTAACTCAGTTGTTTTTCGGTATTATGAAAAACAACGAATCGAACTACTAAAAATTAAAGTTGTATTTTCGTTTATTTTAGATATTATGAAATACAATCGTTTTTTTATTAGTTGTTTTAAATGTCAAAATCATACAACTAGAAAAAACTAGTTGTTTTAAGAAGTTTTGTGTGAAATTTTCGATGGAACGGAAAAAGTAAGTTGAAAACACTACGGAAAGACACAAACTAATTATTTTATTGCAGTAAAAACACCACCAAAGCCCAATGGGAGAAGTTTATTGACTTAATGGAAAAGAATCCGGATTATGCACGAGGGAGGCCAACGTTTGGGTCAATCGATCTGACATCAAAGAAAAATGGAAGACTTTCGCTTTGGAGTTAAATAGCTTGGGACCACCAATAAGAACTGGAGAAGAATGGAATCGGGTATGGTTGATACAAATAATTAGTTTTTGAAAATGGCGAGGCATGAAAAATGTTTTAACTTTAGGTATGGATTAACTACAAAGGTAACCTTAAACGCAAACTTGCGAACAACAAAAACAACTTTCAAGCAACAGGCGGGGGTCCTTCCTGCGAAGTAAGTTTGAACTCAGTTGAGCAGGCTGCGGGAATTAATCAGTCTTGAGGAACAAGTGAACCAGTTGGAAATTGTTTTGGACTTCCAATTGAGGAAAAGGCAGCAACAGATCCAATACCAACCATGCGAAAACCATTAAATGAGCCAAGAACATCAATTCCCAAAAAAAGAAAAAATTCATCTGACGAAGACCGTTTGATTTATTAAAAGAACAGACTTCGAACCAAAAACAGATTTTAGAAACACTGCAAAAAATAGAAATGAGATTGCAAGAACGGAACGAAATATTGAAGAAAGAAGCCGAAGAAGAGAGCGAATTACGGAAAAAAGAACTGAAGTACAAAAAAGAAAACTGCAAAAGTTAAACTTTGAACTGGATATAATAGAATGAATGTTTGATATACCATTAGCAACAGTTTTGTTATTTTCAATACATTGAATTTGTCTACATTAAATGGAATGCATTAAATTATTTCGAAGTTCCCTGGCGCTGATTGTATTTGCTTCGCATATTTCCTCTAAGGAGTCGAAGTCTTGGTCTTGTGGTACATCTATCTCTTCAGTAAATGGTGTCTTGTATTCTTTGCTGATGTTGTAAATAGCACAGCATGCGTTCACAATTTGTGTTGCCTTTCTTGGGTGATAATGAAGGCCTCTTGCCGAAAGTAAACAACAAAAGTTTTTTTTAATACCCCGATGGTTCGCTCGACTATATTTCTAGCTTTTGCGTGAATTGTGTTAAAATGGCACTCTTGAGATCCCGGTGAAGCCATGCGGAAAGGTGTCATTAAAATCGGCTAATGGATATCCAGCATCTCCTTGTAAATAGAAACACTTATTATGTATTTTATTTCTTGTTCGTATAAAAATTCGCGTATATTTACCTAATATCCAGGTATTTTCTTCTAAATTGTCATGCAAATATTGTTTTTAGAGAACTGTTGTTCCAATTTGGAATGTGGTTGGAAGGATGTGAGGTGAAACGTAAACGAAACCTTATTTGTGGTCAAAAGCTGAAGAAAGGAAATCGTAAACAGGAGGAGAAAAGAAAGAAAGAAATGCTTAAATCTTTCAAGCAAAATTACCTTTTCGTTATATACACATTGTAATTTTTTTTGGTGCAATGATTCTGACATGGGTCCATCTAAAAAAAAAGGAGTAGATGTGGTAAAAATTTGTTTGCGCAACATTTTTTTTCTTTTTTTGTTTATCCATTTAATTTTTCCCTTTTGTTTAAAATTTCCTTTAAAACCAACGACAGTTGCTTGAAAAACCCCACGTTGTGTTTGGTTTTGGGTGTTAGGAAAAAAGGAGTGAAAAATTTAAAATTGGGGAATAGCATCCCGCGAAAGTTGTTTTAAAAATTTTTTGTTAAATAGGAATGCATCTTTGTTCAAGGAAGTATTTTTAAAGTAAAATTAAAATTTTTGAATTCTTTTTTAATTTGATTTCATGATTCCAGAAGCTCCAAAGGTTTGAGTTATCCCGAAGTTTTCTTCGGATTCGAGATATATTCGCATGTTTTTTCGTCGTTGGACCCAAAAAATAATTTCTATAGTTGTATATTTTTCAAAATGTTTTTTTTTAACGTTAATTGACAGTTTAGCTTTCAGGAATTTCCCCGGCTTCAGATTGCCAAAAAGTTCAAACATCCTAAATACATCCCTGTTAAATTATAAAATTTAGTTGTAATTGTTTGTAGAAAATTTTTTTGGTTGTATTGTATTGGAAAAAATACAACTAAAATCGGTTGTAAATGACAATAGGGGATTAGTTTTTTATCAAAAATTTAGCGCCCCTATTTTCAAATATCGGTAGTTTTATAAGAAAAAATTTTCTTATAAACGGTTTTTTTTTTTATAAGAATGAAGTTTCTTATATACGGGTTCTTATATAAGAAAACCGGATATAAGAATGAAATTTCTTGGCAAAATCGACTTTATTATATAGCGAAACTACTGTACATAAGTATAATAATATTTTCTTATGAATAATATCTATTTGCAATTGAAAGCCAATATAAATGCAAAGAAAAATTCTGCAAATAAAAAAAAAGATTGCAAATTTTATATTTTTTGAGTTAACAAATATTTTTCGTAACTTCCGATTTAAAAGGAGTAGAAACTTCAAGTTCAAAACATTAGTTGACCAAGACGAATGGAAAGTGTAAGGAAAAAATGTATGTGGTCCGCACGCCGCACAGTGGTTAGGCTTCATACATATCGCGGCAAAAAATATAAGGAGATGCCGTAGAGCAATGAAACGTGGCACCAAGTCTTTATTTGACATAATTAAGAAAAATATGAAGATTCATCAAAATCGGCCACGCCCACCGCCCACCTCCCATACAACCCAAAATTTATTTTTCATATTAAACGTGTTCCTTTAGTCAAAATGACACGAAATTTTGCTTGTTGGTAATATTTGACAAAAGAAAGACATCCTGCAAAATTCATCTAAATCGGCCACGCCCACCACCCACCAATTCGATTTGAATTAGAGTAAGAGTAATTGCGCAAAATTTACTATTTTTTTTTTAGAAAATAAATAGAATTGGATTCGACTGGAAATTCAGAGCTGAACCGAATATGTATTCATTAGATATCATGTCTTTAACAATGTCATCCAGTTCTAAATGTTGTTTACTTGGTTGACGTCTTATATGACTAATATATAGGTCAGATGACACAAGGAGACGGTTAAAAACATCAGAATGTTTGGCAGTTCTGCTGAATTTTCTGGAAAGCATCAACCTGTACTTCAGAATTTTCTTGTTTTTGATTCGCTTTGGTTTTTCTCCTTCTTTTATCCTCTTTATTCTTAAACTCTTCAGTTAGTTAATTGTTTCTATTGTACTTCGGCTTAATGAATATGAATGCCTAAAAGTATACTATACATTTTTTAAAAAGATTTTTATTGCAATTTTCATGCATTTTTCTTACAAAATTGATGATATCTTAAAAGTGCTAGGCTATGCCGGCCGTTTTTTTTTTCATGATATGTTAGAACTAACTAAAAGCTTTAATTTTTACCCTATTTGAAAATAACTGCTCGTAACTCACATTAGTTCAATTCCAACAAAAATAGCAAACCCTGTAGTTTTTGGAGTCATTTTCATTTCCGCTTAACTTTTAAACTACTTATCGTATCTTACTGATTCCTTCGGTAATTTCATGAGTAAATGTTATATTTTACTAAAGAACACAATTTTTTGTACAGAAGCGATTTTATTTTACATTAATGCCGTACTCAATTTAATGAAATTCTTAGCCAATTATTATCATTGCATGTTTATGTGACTTCCAACGGGTACACCAAGTATTAATAGTACCTTTTGAAACAAAAGCTTATGGTTTTCTCCTATTTAGACAATTCTCTACAAAACTGCATCATTACTTTTTCGAAATCATATGGTCGAAAAATGGAATTTTTGCCGCTGAATAACCACTGTGCGCCGCTACGCCCACAAATAGGAATTTTTAGGAACTTCCGTACGGAAAGGCAAAATATAGTGGGTCAATATTGTCGGGACGCTGGGTATATCGAAGTCGGGCTTGACCGACTTGAGATTTCTTACTTGTTAAAATTACTTTAGCACCAAATATCGTATAATATACATATATTCGTACAGTTAGGTCAGAAGACAACTCTACAACTTTGGCATCTTAATTTTCCATCGCTTAAATTTTGGGCTCTTTTTATGCCCGAAACACTCTGTGTCGAGGGTATATTGCGTTTTTGTAGTTGTGTGTAACACTCAGAACAAATCGAGATAGACCATACACAAAATATCCCAGCAGTTATTTAGGGAGTGCATTACCAAAGAAATGCAATCTTTCATCAATTCCAAAGCAATGCAAAATTAGAATGCAAAATGAATTGAACCAATTTGCATGGAGAAGTATCGAAAAGATCATGTGTAGCGAATGTTTTTAACTGCGAAAGCAATCATGACAAATATAAGTTGGTTACTGAGATCAAAGATAGATTTGCACCTTCCAGACTTATCGATAGTCATATTATGGCAATCATTAAATTTTTAACTGGGATTGAAAATATAGTTTGGTACTGTAAAATGATGGAAGATCTTACGTTATCGATAGGAATGTTCTAGTAATCTAAATTGTTTCACATGATAAATTTGGTCCTATTGTAGAATATATGGAACGGATCTTAGGATCTAATGGCATGTTCTAGATCGAATTATGTTGTTTCACCATGATTTGCCTATGGTAGAATAACGAACGTGGTAGTAAGTTGAGTTACGCCGACAATAATAATATTAAAAAGCACGTGTAAAAAGTTCGAAAGTGCATTCCAAATATTTTAAAGTGAGTTATTAGCAATGAAAACAGAATTTAATAAACTTTATTTACAGTGTTGTGCAAAATAAAAGCAATTAAAAAAGCTACTTTGTGAAATGTCTTAAAAAAACTCATATAGATTGATGTGCTGATTGAATTCAACTATCGCGGCCTCAAAGATAAAAAGTTCTCATTACAGGGCATTCTCAAGTCAATGATTCTTGAAGTTGAATGTCTATATTGTTACCGCAAATTTCTCTGAAATATACTCAAATGTGTGTCATACGATTTCATGATAGTGATCCCGAAAACTGCACGAAGGACATGGACAGACTAGACTAACAACGTGACATGTAAATCAATTCCGTACCTAAATTTTATAAATATTTTTTCAGGTTGTTTAATGAAAGAGGGATATACTAAAGATGAATACCAAAAGGATATCCAATACGCTTTCCACCCAATAAAAATTAATCACTATGAACATACAGCGGTAAAAAAAACACCAAACTAGTTAATTTTTTTTTTTTTTTTATAAACTCAATCGAAATAAAACCAAAATGAATATGTATAACTAAAATATTTTTGAACGTATTTTTATATTCCTTAAAATTTCAGGCATAATTTTAGGCTAGAATTCAAAACCCTTAATTTAAGCAATTTTTCATTACTGAGGAATGCAAATTGTAATGCAATACAAACCCTATATTCAACCAATTTTGCATTACTTGAGAATGCAAAAAGGAATGCACTTAAAAGTCTATTACTTTACCTACAATTGGTAATGCAAAAGTTCATCATTCAGGACATCGCCGTGTTAAAAAACATCGATTCCGGAATGCATAAACAGCAAGCCGTTTGCATGACATTTTGCATTACCATACATGACACATAACTGCTGGGTATACTTATATAGAAATGATCAGCGTGTGTTTGTATAAAGTTTTCTTATCGAAGAAGTTGAGCTATCGTAAAGAGATTTGGTATGCGTGCTAACGGGGACATGAGTAAGAACAGGTTCGAGAATGGACCCGATCGGACCATTTTTAGGGGTACCTCCACTACTAGGGTCTGTCGCAAAAATCCCAAAACCGCCCCAAAATCGGTCTACGCTCTAAAGCAGCAAGTAAATTTCCTATACCAAACACATGTAGAAAAAACAAAGAAGTACTTTGGCTTACTTTCGCTACTTGAACGCATACGCTAATTACAAGTAATCGGACTCACAGGGTTGCATTTAAGTCATACATTTCCTATATTTTTGTCGACCTGTCATCGAAATTTCAACTCTGATTTCCTTCCTTCAAAAGAATGAGCTCGTTACTTCCTTGCAATTTACTTTAACAGCGTTGAGCCCTTTAAGGCGGAAAATTGTTGGAATTACAACCATTTTTTCTCAGTGTAAGTAAAAAAAAATTGCAGACTCTAATAAGCGGAAATCTCCCTCAACCGGACATGCTTTGACTGACCGTGGGTGTCCGGTTCTGCAAAGTTTCACTGTGGTCATTTCATATGCAATTTTTTCGAGCAGGTGAGGGCTTCCTTTGTTTGATTTTTTTTTTTTTTTTTTTACTGTAAACCAACTTTCCATAGCCTCAACTCCGACCTGTTTCATTAACATAAAAAGAAAAAAAATTCTGTATCGCTCGAGATTTCCACCATTATTCGCATTCATTAGAGTTCGCGTGAAAAGCGGCTTTAATGATGCAGATGTAAATTTTCTATTAAACCACCATTTTTTCAAATTTATTTTTATACATTTTTTTCTTTTCATTTTTGTTTGCTTACTAATATTTTTATGTAAGTATTTCTTTTTTTTGCGCGCGCTCTTTCGAGCCATTTCCCTTTTGCATACATACATACATACATACATACATACATCACATACATACATACATATATGCTAAACAGCAGAAAACGCTAAAAAGCCATGTTGGCAGCAATTCAAGCATTCAGAATTGTATATTCAATCGTACTAAATACATTGACACACACACACACACACACACACACAAACAAGCGTACATATGTATGTACTTACATCGCATATCTAAAACTCAATGAGCCAGCTCACCACCTACATTCTTCTGAGGGCACTGAGCGTATGGTCACCCTGATTTGAATTTGAAAAAAATGCGTACCCATAATAAAATGGTGGTCTCCGGTAAGGATATTGTGGCAGCAGGAGTAGCGCGACAAAAAGTCGCCCTCACTAGATGCCTGCAAAAATAACGCAGAAAGGAGCAGCGCAGTACACTCTTAAAGAACTGTGCACTCTATATCGTTAGTTGATGTTAGGAGGCAAAAATAAAAAAAATAACAAAAAGGACGGAACAAAATCAAAAAAAAAAAAAAAAAAAATGCTGAAAAATCCACCCTAAATACATTCAGAGACCATTCCATGCAGTCAAATTATCGTTGCTGTAGATAACCAATACAGTCGCAATGGAGGAGAAATGTGCTTCCTATTTTTTTTTCCCCCTATTCCTTCGACGAATTGCCATTTTTTGCGCATTTTCATTTTTCCTTTTTTTTCATGTCATTTCATCAGAGATGTCCGCTAAGAAATGTATGCCCTAATATACCTACGCGTATATATATACATATAAACGTACACACATATATACATAGGAATATACCCAGCAGATAATTATGGATTAATACCCAAACGGAGCAAAAGAAGAGTAATGACTTATTCATCCATTTGAGTCAATAAGAGAGCAATAGGGATTTTGTTTTGGTTTTGCTAAAAAAAAAATACCTCGCTTATTGCTCCAAATGTATCAACAGGGGACGCTTCAAAGCATTTTTGGTTGATTTATTCTAAACATAACTGTTGTTATAACTTGATTTGCATTCCCTTAAACTTCGTTCTTCGTTTAATTTCGGTACAGTAATTTTATTAAAATGTTTTATTAAAATGAAATGAATAAAAACCTTTTAGTTTCGTCCTTAGCCAAAATATTTATTCGTGTTCTTTTAGGAACTAGAAAATATTTGGCGCTTTGTAGTGCTTCTGGAGATAAAAAATATTACTCCGCTTGTGCTCTTTATTGAATTAGAACAGACTACTCCACTTGATCTCCTTTCCGAGGTCAAGAAGTTTACTCCTCCGCCGGGACGTTCTATGTTAAAAAATATATGAAATCTGAGCATTCTCTAGTAATCCATTACTCGCAAAGGAGCGATCTAAGATTACTCTTTGGATGATCCAATTATCTGCTGGGTATGGACGCTGTTTTTGCACTGTTGAGCTCTGCTTTGATTCTTCACCACCAGGAATTCTCGACAGAAATTCCTCTTTAAACATTATTGGAGAAATATTATTGGCCAGTTATCTTATGATTGGCAACTGTCAAAGGCCACGTAGGGCATAGTTTGGCCTTGTGATCATCGGGTATACGGGGTCATAGTTCGAGGACTCATTGAATTTATGCTCACAAAGATTGGAGAACTTAAAACAAAACAAAAAAAAAAAAAAAAAACTGCGTGTTTGCCATGGGAAAGAATTTCGTTCTAGTCCGGTGTGTGTCCCGTTTCTTCACGGTGGCCCGTTATGTTTTTAAAGGGGGATATGATTGGTTTTAAAATGGCGTTTTTGTTTGTTTTTTGTAACAAGGAATATTGAATTTGTTATTTTCAATTATTTATATAGGCACGGGACCGAAACTCCGGCGTTACATAGGATAAAAGTCCCTTTTTTGTATAGAAAATTTGTCCCGACAGGCGGAATTTAGCTACAAGGGTGCAGTAAGTCGATTCTTATATACCTAATTAAATATGCGAATGGTTTGGATAAAAAGTACATACATACTTGACCTAACTAGATGTAGTCTAAAATTTATAATTTTTTTAGACCTCCCACCCCTTCCCTATATGTTTTATGGTGTTTTCTTATAATATAGAGATGATGACGTGTTCATGGCGAATTGATCCCTCTCCCCCTCATCATCAAGCGTCATCATTCCCGAGACTCCCCCTCGTCCCTGTATGATGACGTAATATATGGACGGCCCCTATAAGCTATAAATATCTTGATGAGAATAGCCCCCTTATATCGGATTCCGCAGAGGTACGTTCTACACACGCCAGATGTCTTAGTAACTAAACTAGTGTTTTCAAACGATTAAACGCCCAATATATGGCTGAACCTACAAACCCCTGCACTGTATATATAAAGGATTAAACCACCACATCCCTGGATTGTATACATATATATGGGAGCAAAACCCAAATTCATGACTGAACCTGCAAACCCCTGGACTATATCTAGAGGAAAACATGCATTGATACATATTGGCTTTTAAAGCTGGCATGCATACAATTTATTCAGGCCTGGGGCCTATTTAAGACTGGTGTTACGGTTGTTCAATAATTTATTCCGGCCAATTAAACGAGCATATCGAAATTTGAATATGTATCAAAATTGTGTTTATGCATGTGTGTTCAATCAGAACGGTTTGAGTTGACACGTATTATAGGAGCGTGACGGCATGGTTATTAATCTTTATCGTTGGCTCTGAGACAAACTGATTTTGGATTCAGCATAGTTGAAATCTTCTGAACACTTAATTTTAATACGATAAATTTTAAAGTGTTTTTTTTTTTTTTTCTTGTAAAATTCCCATATCGATGCGATTTCTCAACGTGTGTTGTATTCGAGAGAATTGAGTAAATCAAGCATTCAGAGTGCGGCAACTCGAAATTGATTGCATCGAATATGCATTGTAGGCGCAACGCCGACGCTAACTCTCTTTTGTTTTGCCAGAAAAGAAAAAAAAAAAATCGAAAAAAAATTAAAAAAAAAATCCAGAATTCCTTTCGCCTTGAGTGGAAAATCATGCTGAATGAGCAATCGGAAACAACCATGTCTGGCTTGCCTGAAAAAAGTGTAAATGCATGGTACCAAGAGCACTTCACAAACTTCGCAGCCTTATTCATAACTCCGGGTTTTATTGATTCAATTGATGGAGTTAATACAAAAAAAAAAAAAATAAAATAATAAAAAAAAATACAAAAGCTCAGCATTATTGGAGGTCTAAGAGTGTGAATGCCAGAAAATGTGAAAAAACGATAGAAAGCAATAAAAAATAGTATCGATTCAACCTTGAGTACGATGCATACCATTTCCTGATGGTAACATACATAAATCCAAACAAGATATACATGATGATTTTCTATTTTAAAAGCGTATCCATTACCATGTGGCGGCGGAAATATTGAAAAAAAAAAAAAACAGCTTCGAGTATTGTGAATGGGAAAGAATGGGATATGGGTGAAAATTGAATAAAAAACAAGTAAGAATGCTAAAGTCGGTCAAGCCCGACTTTGAAATACCCAGCGTCCCGACATTATTGGCGCACTATGTTTTGCCTCTCCATTTGTGGGCGGGCCACATAAATTTTTTTCCTACACCTTTCATTCGTCTTGGTCAACCTATGTTGCGAATTTGAAGCTTCTACGCCTTTTACTTCACAAGTTACGTTAAACCCTTATTTGTGGGCGTGGCTCGAGGAGGACGACGTCCATTTTTTGCCAGGATATGTCCCTTTTCGTAGTTTACCAGTACACCAAATATCAATGAAATGTGTTGAGTGGTTCGCGAGAGTTACAAGCATTTTACTGAAAACACATTAAATTCATTTGTGGGCGTGGCAGTGGGCGGATGTCTCCCATTTTTACTAAGGATCATACTCGGACCCCGATATACCTGTGTGCCAAAAAAAAAGGGATCCGGACAACGACGGACACAGACGGACGGACGGACAGACGGACGGACATGTCCAAATCGATTCAGTTTTTGATCCTGATCAAGAATATATATATACATACGTCTATATCTACGGAGCTTAGTTCTGGCTGTTACAAGATTCGCACAAAACTAATATACCCTGCTTACGCTGGGTATAAAAACCCAGAATTTTTCTGGTTGAGTTCATTGCTCATGCAGTACTCTCAGACAATGAAATAAAAAAGGACGCTAAAAATTTAGGATTTAAAAAATCAATTCAGAAATGATCAGTCAATGTTAAAAGTTTGTGCCAAGTGACAAAAAAAAAAAAAACAAAAATTCTTCGTCAAAAGGGCGAACCTCTAGAATCTTAAAATTTCTATTGGAGTCTGATCTTGATTTCAATAAAACTGATCAACGTCCAGAGGATGGGATGCTGCACTGTTTCCTGAAGAGCTTGTCATAATGTAGAAATCACGCAACATATGGCAATGGAATAATGCAATCTGAATTCGCTGTAGCAGCGCTTCTTAGCAATCGTGCAGCACCCCAGCGGCCAACAGTGCTCACCGCCTACAAAGTATACGAGACTGTAAGCGAACTGCCTACCAATAGCTTACAAAGTATACGAGAACGTAAGCGAACTGCCTACCAAAAGCTTACTTTATGTAGTGGTGATAGCCTTTCACTCTCTAAACGGCCATGCACGAACAAAAGTATACTAGGATGGTATATGAGGTCGTATGCATTACCGCCTACAAAATGTGTTACGATTCATCGCTTCTGTAGGCAGCATTTTGGCCGCTCGGACTGGGATTCTCAGAGAAAAAAGCCGTTCAGCGTTTGCAGCCTTCTAATAATTTTTCTGGTGGTCAAAGCAACAAAATTAACGACTCCAAATGTCCTTTTCGTTATCGTATTCATGCATTTATTGTTTTATTTATTTTTATTTTTTTTTTATCGTATGCATCCTGCCGCTTAGATCAAAGACTCGAATTAGCATTTTAAAGAGTGCTGATATTATTTTTGTTTTTACAAAGCCTTAAACAGAAGCACATGCCGCTACTATTGTCAAGAAATACATAGTCACAGAGAAAAAGCTACTAGCTGGCTGACATCGACTATCTCAATGCATCTATCTAAGTCTGCCACTCGGATGTGTCCATTTATCGCGTTAACGTTACGTGCAGCTGTCCTCATCGTATCATTCTAATACGATCAGTTCCGTTGGTTCGTTTCTAAAGCAGTCGAAGAACGTTCTGTCTGAACGTCTCAACGGAGGCGTACTATAAAATTGATTTATTGACACTAATGACCATTGCTTCCATCATTCAAAAAAATAAAAATAAAAATAAAAATAAACATCTAGGGGCGATTGGATAGATTTGTGATCGCAGGAAGCAATAAATGACTAACTTAATCGTTGCCCTCATACTCTGCATGCACCTGTGGCAGAAACCGAACATCATTTTGAAAAGGGAATTCTAGTTGAAAATTCTATAACTAGATCATTTGCTAGCCTGTGCTTGCTGTGTAAGGCCGGTGGTGCCATGCATGCGGGAAATGCAACTGCGATTTGCGAAAAAACAAACGAACAAATTCGTTCAAGTTACTGCTTGAAAGGAGAAATGGTCATTCACACCAGCAGATGTTCGGAAAAATTTAAAAAACATTTCGCTTTCAGAAGGCAGCTTAAACAAGGCAATACAAGTAATTGTAATGGAAAAATCTTCAATTACAATTAAAAGTAATTGTAATTGAAAAAATTTTGTAATTGGACTGCCCAGGTCTTCAAATACCAACGTTTTATTAAAAAATAAACGTGCAGTTTTATGCTTATAACTTTCACATTTGTCATCCGATTATTGAATTCTGTGGCTTTAAATGTTCGTTACGATTCTCGCAAAAACTGGTTTGCCTATTATTGGGAGAATTTGCAATGGTTGTTAAGGTTATGGCTCGATAAGTGAGTGAAACTAGCGCAAAATATGGCTCTTCTGATCTCATATGTAGGAGCCACAATTAGAGTCGTACGGTGGCGTTTATGCACTTAAAATTTGGGTATGGTCTCCACCTTTCCGAATTAGGTCTATCTGCTTGGCTATTTTATACGGTAGCTAGCGGTCACTCGCGCTCTCGTTGCAACGCCTTCCTATTGAAATGCATCTAGTGTTTCGACAGGATTTAAATATGTTGCTCTGCTTTATACTAAATAGGTTCGCTCCCTTGAAAAGTTCCCAAATCCTACAATCTTATTACAAAATGCAAATACCTGTTCTGTATAAATTTTACCTGGGCAAGATTCTCGATGAGCTATGTCATGTGCTTATCTGATCCTAGTTCATGCTAAGAAAGCATTTTATTCATTTATAAAACAAAGTTTCAAAATTTATTAGTTATTTTCCAAACAAACGTTGTTAAAAAAAATATTACATATTTAATCGTTTGAATTGAAAATCAGAATAACTCTTCCTTACACGTCTCTGTTTAACTCGCTGTGCTCATAGTTGGTCTCGACTCGGCTATCGTCAATTCTCTCTGAATCCTCTTTGATCCTTGAACCCTTCTCTCCGAATCGTTTTGCAAAATTTATGTGGTATTGGTTCCATTTACGACAGAAATTGTCATTATTTTAGTTTTAAGTAAACTACAAATTAAGAGACTCTTTCTATTGTAAATGTTGTTTACAGAACATGCCTTACTACAAGGTCGGCCTATGAAATCTTAATATTACAACCTCTACAAATTTATTTGTACGTCTAAATTCGAAGAATTAGATACTGTATTTTATATGCTCATAGTGTATGAGAAATCTAAAGAACCGGAAACACTATTGTAAATATTTAATAAGTATTATTCAGGCATCAATACAACATTTAAACAAAAATTATTAGATTGTCATGTAGTTTAGGAGAAAATCGTACAAACATAACTTCTTTTGCATATCCACTTAATTACTTATCCCTGCTAAAAATGGGCTCAAAGTAAGAAATTGACTTTTTCAGCATTTATGGGCCATATTCTTTCTGTGTCGGTCTTCAAATATCCAACCAGACTTTTTATGGGTCTGTATTAAATAAATGAAAAAGCGAATTCATGTTTCAGGCTTATGAACTGTCACAATTGCATGCCGAATTTATTGAATTCTGTGGCTCTAAATGTTCGTGAGTGCACCCGAAAGATCTCCTAGACCACAAATTCTCTGGTTTGCTATATATTGGAACAATTACATCGCAATGTCGCTATTAAGTAATGCTCTGATACAGTGATGAAAGACTGCAAAATTATGCTCTATCCAGATTCACTTATGTACCACAATAAAAAGTCTAGTCGACGAGATGGACGTAAAGTCATTAAAATTTAGAAGTATGTTTCCGCAATTCTTCGTTTCGAACTTAAAGTGCTCACTAAGTGACCGAACATTGGCCGTATATTTATCGATAAGACTGCATTAGCGCGCTGAATGCCTTTGGTCACCTTTTGACAGGTTTAAATTTGCCTTTCCAAAAATGGCCTTTAAAATTAAATCCTACATTTATAAAAAAATAGCAAACTTTTGAAATAGAAGGCTGGAAAGATCTTTCATTAAAAAATTTTTTTTTAGAAAAATTTTTTAGATATTTCCAAACAAATTTTAAAAAAATTAATTCATGTATAGAAGAACAAACTACAACCTTCCTCTTTACAATTCCCTCCCCTTAACCCTTTCACATTTTCCTCTATCTATCTTTCTCCCTTTTATTTTACCTTTTTTCTTTTGCAAATTTCGAATGGGCTTTTTGTGCAACCCCTAATTTTCCTTTTGTTTACTTCCATAAAGAAATAATTAGATATATATTTTTTAAAAAATTTTGTCTGTGGGTACCTTAAAAGGGGTTACCAAAATTAAAAAAAAAAAAGTTTAGTGAAAATGAAAATGAAATTTTAAAAAACAAAAATTATTGAATTTCATGTATTTAAGAAAATCAACCCACAAACTTGCCAAAAATTTAAGATTTTAGGCCCAAATATCCAAAGTGAAAAATTTTTTTTACATTTTGGGCCAACCGGAAACCATTAAATCCTCCAACCTCCTTTTTAAGGGGGACCCTAAGCAACATTAAATAACCAAAGAAAAAAAGGGCAAAAGTGGCATTTTAATTTAGGCCCGGGCGTCTACGGGCCCACAATTCCGGGAATTTTGTTTTTGGTCGGAAATTTTTGTGAGGACACCCAGGAAAGAAATCTCCTAGACCACAAATTTCTCTCTACGGGTCTGTAAATAATGAACAAAACATCCAATCTCGCTAATACGAACAATCTGGATACAATGAACAGGACCTGCAAAAATTAATTCACTATATCCAGATTCGACTGTATGTACCTACTTATAAAAAGTCTGCGCGAGATGGACGAAAGTATTTAAAAACAAAAGTACTGTTTTCCGCATTCTTCGATTCGGGACTTAAAGTTGCTCACGTAAGTGACGCGAACGATTAGAAATGGCCGTGATGCGATTTGTGAAAATGAATTGAGGGGAAATTTTGGGGCCGGGAAAATTTCCTCTTTATTTGCGACACCATCGAATTAAAAGACGAAGCAAAGAAAACTAAGGTCATTACACCTTTCGCGAAAGAGAAAAACTCAGCAATTAGGGGCCTCTTCCAGAAGACGAGGACCACAGGGAACCACCACCCATTCGTATTCTCTCTCGAAAGCTCTGCGGTTCAGCTTCTCTATCGAGTCTCTCTGTGTGTTTGTCTGTCGTCTACAGTTTTCGTACTAAGGAGTTGAGTTATCTTGAATAATCTAAAGAAAGTTGGCGGAAATATGATAAAGAATGGGTTTTATCAGATCATTTTTGGGTACTTCGAGGACTACGGCCTATTATGAAAACCCTAGGAAAGCGGGCGTGGCAAAAGGGCGGATTTGCCTACATATAACATCAACAATCCATTGGGGGAATACAGAACAGAAGAGTAGTGTCGGGACTGATTTTTAAAAATATTTCCAGATGTCAAGTGTTGTATAGTCAAGCTCGCCTAACAATAAAACCTTTAATTAATTTAAATACATATTTTCAAAAGTTCAAATTTTAAGGTGTTTTTTAGACCTTCAATGATTTTATGACTTTCTGGAATCCATTGAATTTATTATTGTTATGTTTATTAGTTATTTTGGTTAAGATTGTAATCTGTGAGGGTAAACCCTGTAGATGGGAATGAAATGAAATTGTAAGGCGAAACGGCGGCTTAGGATAAATATCCCTTATACCCACTGTCCATTAGAGGAATCGAATGAGAGTGATCATGAAAATCCCCTGAAGAATTTGTCTTTGTGCGTGACCTTTAAAGGAAAAACAAATAAACTTTAAAAAAAAAAAAAAACACCAAAGGTAAGTTGCGAAAATTGAGGAAATTTAGAAGGTTTTTTGAGTTCAAATGATTTTATTTGATTTAATCGCATGTCAATAAGAACATCAACACTTTCAGCCAAACTACAGCCAAAAACTTCTGTAAGGAATACCCTTAAAGCAATATTATCCCCACCGCGAGTTCGTGTAAAGTTTTTTCGTGACGAGTTGCTGCCGAACCGGGAAACATCAAATCGTGCCAAACTTTTCCCTTTCATAAGTGTTATCCCTATGTATGTGTCGAGAATCAGTGATGTAACGACCCTGCAGGAAATGGCAATAGTGAATCTATACCCTTACATTACTGACCGCGTCGACAGTACTACTGACCAGCTATAACCGGGATTTATAGGTGACATTGTCATCGCTAGATTCTTTATTACTATTTCGACATACAGTAGGCTCCAAAAGTTATTCCATGTTGGTGTACTCAAATGGTTGCTCCTTATATATCTGGTATTGTATGCAGTTTCTGAAAGCTCTTGGAAAATATCGTAATTTCCGATATTTAGATTCGTCAGTTTAGCTACAGGTCAATTTTAAATCGATATCGAATACTGCGGACGATAATTAAGTTGCGCACTCAGTTATGGCTATGCTTCGTAAGACGTTCCATCAATTCTAGTTGGACCGAAAAACCGAATTTGATGGTCGAATAAATCGGATTATGGAGAACTGTCTTTCGACCCGCTACAGTCCGGAATTCGCTGAATATAATCTCGAATGTAGGTACTTATAAAAGTAAGAAGATCAGATCTGAATATTCAATATAATTTATATGTTGTTAGAAATAAGTGAATAAAAAAAAAGTCGGTCAACTGTAAATAGAAATATCATTCAAGTGAAGTAAGTAAGTAGTTAAATAGGATCATGGAATGATGATGATGACACCTGCCGACCATAATCGAATTAAATAAAAATTAAAAAAAAAGGGGAAAAAAACTGAACCTCAACCTTTAATCTGTGCCCAATCGATTTTGTGATGTCAGAATGGCCTCTTTTTAAAATTGCGTATGGTCATGGCTTGGCGCATCTGATAAAGGACAAACAGTCGTTGTCGTCATTATATGTACTTCGATGTCATACGGTCATGGCACATCAATGTTTTGGGTCGTGTCGCCTTTTGTTCGGCGTCTCTTCTGAAGTGCCCAAAAAAAAAAAAGGTCAAACTGCAACTGCGTTCTGGTTAATTAATTTCCGCGAAGGCCAGGGTCAATGTTGATGTCTGTGTCCTGTTGGAAGAGGCAGAAAATTATTCATATTCCTGCGTACTTCCTTCCTTTTCCTTTCTGTGTCCGTATCCGTGTCCGCATCCGTGTCCGTGTTTGTGCGTGTCGTTGTATCCATGTCTGTGCCGCGCAAAGTGTCGCGTTCACATGCCAACAAGCAAAATTGGGTCATTTATGTCAAAAAGGGTTAAAGTCCTAATGAGTTTTCGTAGTGTAAAAAAAAAAAGAGCAGTCGCCCCGCAGTTTCCTTTTTAATTAAAAATACATTGACCTTTCTTTCGAGTTGTTTTGGGGCGCGCAAAGCAATCAAACGCAGTGACGCAGTAAAACGAAATGCCCAAATTCAATGTCTGAGCGTGTTAATTAATTATTAAGTCTCCTGGAGCGTAAAGACCGTCTCCGAAATTACATAAGAAAGTGAACAAAACAAAAAAAGGGGTAATAAAACCAAAAAGGAATTCGAGCAATTCAGCAGCAGTACGCCATAAGAGCTTATATAGACCTAAGCTATGTACATACAGACATATACCGTATTTCCCGGAAGTAAGCAACGTGAAAAATGCACCAAAAATAGTGCTTATAAACGGGGAATGCTTATAAGCAGGGTTTCTTGTATGGACATTTAAGGCAAATGACATAAATTCGCGTGCACATAAACGGAGAACGCTTACATTCGGAGTGCATATATCCGGGGAATACTGAATACTATTCATTGTTGCCATGGAGTTTAATCTGAAGGCGAGTATATCGGGCTATATTCATGGGCCTGCTGAACCAAATTTGTTGTATATAGATTGCAAAACTATCGAGTGCTTTAAGGTTTAGGTCATCTGAAGCTTTGGCTTCTGTGCGTTCGTAAGTAACCACTTAGTTCAGAAAAATAGTTCTTCCTGATCAGACACATAGATCACGAATCATTTAGGAAAAGACCTTCGTGAGGTCTCATTAAGTGAATCTTAAATGAGCTCCTTATGAGAGCTACCTCAGCCAAGTAACGTATTCATAAGATGACTCGAAAAATTTATGACTCAGAAATGAGTTATCTGGGTTCGAAATTTAGACAGAAAGGTCATACGTATGTTAAATTCGAAATATATCGAAAAGCTAGGCAATCCAAGAAACTTGAAAGAAAATCAGCATATTTTGCATATTGCAATGGCTTAAAAGCATGACAGATCTCATTTAGGGAAATTGACGAAATGGGTAGCGCGTAAAAAAAAACTATATAATATTATAAAGACTCAAGGCGAGATGACAATAAAATACTGCACAGATACAATTTTTGAACTCAATTTTAACAGGACCTATCTACAGTAAGAATATTCAATGAAGTTTTTAAGGCCTTACCTCCATATAAGTATGTTAAATTGACTCATTTAGGACTCGAATGTTTCTGATTCGGACATCTTAGACAGCCATTTCGTATTATTTTGAATTCTAATGGAGGCCTTAGAAGTATACACTCAGAATTTCTAAGCTATTGACAATTGCTGGTTGAAAGGACGCAGTCCTCTACGATGTATTGGAGTATATCCTAGCTGGGCCCAAAATAGCCTGACAAGAAAAATCAGAATGTTTATGCAGCGATAAGACAACTGACTTTCAAAGTCTGCGTCCCCATTTTGGAGAAATTGACTGAAATTTGCGCGAAAAAAAACAAGTAAGGGTGTTATAGTCAGGCGAGCCTGACAATAAAATACCTGACACAGATAATTTTTGAACCACGCCCAAAAAACAGGACCACTAAGTAAGAATATTCAAGAAGTTTTTAAGGCCATTAGGGGCCCCATATACCGACGCTTGTTAAATTTCTTTATGAAACCCGCCCCTTTTCCACGCCCACTTTCCCATTTCTTTTTTTGCAATTCTAATCGGAGGCTTAAATATACACTCAAATTCTAAGTTTAATTGAAATATGTTGAAAAAGTCCGATTTTGAGGCAGTTTTGGGATTTTTGTGACCCTAGTACTGGAGGTACCCTTAATAATGGACCGACCAAGGAAATATTTTGGGAGGATGTTTATGGCTACAAAGGAATCATAAGCGCCAAATTTCCTTCAAGTCCCAATTGAATTTCGGGTGTAGGAGACCAATTTTCGAAAAACGCCCTTCTGCCACGCCCACTTTTTAAAATTTTTGGAAGTCGTATTACTTGCGTTGAAACACGTTCAAATATCAATTTTCATTAAAATATGTTGAAAAACTTCGATTTTATAGCAGTTTTTGTTGTTTTCGTAACAGACCCTAGTACTGTTGGTACCCCTAAAAATGATCCGATCGGGTCCATTCTCGAACTTGTTCTTACTCATGTCCCTGTGAGTACGCATACCAAATTATATCAAGATAGCTCAACTCCTTCGATAAGATATCTTTATACAGACAGACAGGCGGACAAACAGACAGACGGACGGACGGACGGACATGGCTAAATCGAATCTCCTAGTGACGCTGATCATTTCTATATATATTTTGTATGGTCTATCTCGACTGGTTCTGGGTGTTACACACAAACACACAAACGCAATATACCCTCGACACAGAGTGTGTCGGGTATAACAAACCAAATTTTTTTTTTTAGAGCGCCGCTTTACGGGGTTAGGGGTTGTACGAATTTTCCCAAAATCGAGTTTTCTTTTGCATTTTCTTAAAGTGTAATATCTTAAAAATAGACTGGGAAATTTTGGAGTGAATCCGATGAATACTTTACGGCCCGTTTGCTACTGTTTCGGTTAAAGTTTTTAATTGCGATATTTTCTCAAAATTTCAAAGTTTTTGTACAAAATTTTTGTTTTTCGGAACGAAAAATTTTACCGGAACAGTAGCGAACGGGCCTAAGAGTTATTCGACAATTGACAAAGAGCTCTCGGGCGCTCCAGAGTGCGAGTGTTAATCTTGAAATGCCATTTTGCTCAAAACTACGGATTGTTGACCACTGGTACTCGAAAAGTGCTCGGTAGAATTTCAAGGAAATTTCTACAGCTTTTGATAAACATAAAACACAAGTCCTCACCCGAAGGATTTACTTATTAGTTTAAATTTCGATTTTTTATAAATAATTAACTGTTGGTATTTTCCCTAAAAATTGGAGGTAAATTCAAAGCGGCAGTCATTTTGTTGAAGTCTTTATTTTTCTTTAAAAAAAAACCTTGATGAAGTAAAAAAAATCTTCGCAAAAGGTAAAAGACGCAAAATTCTTCGTTAATTAAGTTTTTTTTTTTTTTTTTAGTTCGGTTTCGAATTGCACTTTTTGCCCAACCGTTTACCTCCATATTTCAGTGACAGCATCAACGACAGCATCAACGGCAGTTGGAAATACTTATTTGAGAGCTGAATTGAAATTGACGCGATCCCGACAGCAGCATTAAGAGCATCATTGTTCTTGTCCGAATGCTGGGCGATCAATAAATCCGCATATCCTTGCTTTCAATCTCAACCCTTTGAATTTAATTTGGCATTCAATCTCCGGTCGGCCGGTCCTGCGCTTCGGTCCGAATTGCTACAGCCCAGCATGCACTGAGGGCATCTTGAGCCGCTTTGTGCTGCAACGCGTCATGGTCGGTAATTGCTTATTTGAGAGCACGCGTTCCTTTTTGGGCTACTACAAAAAAAAAAAAAATACATAAAAGCCCTGACGTCCTGACGAAATAAACTAACATCTCCGTAGGTAAATCAAAAAATAATATAGGTACACAAAAAAAAAAAAAAAAAAAAAAAACACGAAAAATAAAACAAAAGGACTCAGTTAAGCCAAAGGCACCAACAACACAAAGGCCAGCCAGGAATTTAGTCCATTTCATGTGTAATTATTCTGAGGCGAATTAATGCAAATGAAAGGGTTAAAGTGTATTCAGTGCGGCAAAGCATAGTAGAGCAGCCAGCGTGAATTATTACCCGCCGCTCGGCTTAGTTCAGTTCAGCTTAGCTACGGCTTGGTCTGCCTGGCTGGCTGTCCGTCTGTTTGTCTGTCTGTCTGTCTGCCCGTTCAAGTAAGCTATGAAGTGAATTGAACAGGGCATGAGATTGCGTCTGCATGAAAGGATATTTGCCTGTCCGCGCGTATCTAGCAGATGTGAGAATTGACCGCTATATATGCTTGTTGGCCATCTTTGCATCTATGAAGGATAAATAAACAAATATGAGTAAACATCACCGGTGGAATATTAAAAATTCTCTTCTCTTCTGTTTTTTTTTTTTGGTTTTTTTTTTCGTTCAAAATCATTTCAGCCCAAACACCTTTCCCTTTCCCCTATCGAAATCGAAAATAAGGAATTTCGTGCAGCAAAGGCTTCTGGGGATGCTGTACGAAAACGAATCAGAAGCACTAGTCACTATTAGAAAAGCGTTTGATCAGGAGGACCTTGCTGAAGAGAATATTTCGGAGTTATTCAACCGTGTACTCCTGCGACATCTGCCGATTGTGGACATTGTGCCAATCGAAACATTGCGCCAGCATTGCCATCAATATGCATTAAAATTTGAATGCGTATTTTCTTGGATTCACGTGCATAGAGCTGGACAAATTTTCCTGTTGACCATGACACGCGCGATTGCTGGGAATTTTTTGAAGGCGGCCACTGGCCGAAAGAGGAAACGAACTTTCGACGAAATTTTCGGGCGCAAATTTTTGTCGAAATCAAACTTCAATCGTCGGATGAGAAAGCGAGTAAAAACTCGCCTGAAATCCGGTGTCCATTCAGGAGGAATTTTGGCTAAATGAATCGAAATAAACGATAGCAAAGAACAATATGACGACGTTGGCCCATGGCTAGTGTTAATTAGGTTGAAATTTACCTATGGTTAAGCAGTTTTTGTTTATAATGTAGTATATTGTCTATATATAGTCCGGCGAAGACAAGAGAGTCGGAGTTATCAATCGAGAGAAGAGAGAGAGGAGAGATCTTATAATTCATGAGATGTTAGCTGCTTACAGCAGCATTTGAGAAGATCACCCTTTCAGACTGTAAGATTCTGAGATAACCAGTTCAGCTAGCTGTTTTATACCCGACACACTCTGTGTCGAGAGAGTATATTGCGTAGTGTGAGTTAGTGTGTAACAGCAGAAGAGACCAGTCGAGATAGACACATAAAAATGGTAATATAGAAATGATCAGACGTCCTAGGAGATTCGATTTAGCCAGTCCAGATGAAATCCGTCAGACTGATCTGATTTGTCAGCTAGTCTGTCTGTATAAAGATATCTGTATCGAAGGAGTTGAGCTATCTTGATATAATTTGGTATGCGTGCTCACAGAGGACATGAGTAGAGACAAATGTTCGAGAAATGACAGGCCCGATCGGATCCATTTTAAACGGTACTCTAGTACTTGTCCGTCTGTTGACTGTAAAATCTCGAAAAGTTGCTACTAAAAGTTTTTCAACGACATTTTGATCGAGAATTCGATATTTTGTACCAGACAGTGTGTTAAAGGCAAATGTAATACGATTGCTCAAGAATTGTTAGAAATGTCGTCGCGTGGCAGACGATGCGTGCGTTTTTCGAAAATGGTCTCCTACACCCGAAATTCAAATGGGAATAGAAGAAAATTTGGCACTTATGCTTCCTTTGTAGCCATAAACATCCTCCCAAAAAATTTCCTTGATCGGTCCATTATTAAGGGTACCTCCAGCACTAGGGTTTGTCACAAAAATCCCGAAGCTGCCTCAAAATCTGACTTTTTCGCAATATTTCAATGAAACCTAGAATTTGAGCGAGTAGAATTCCAACAAAAAATTGGAAAAGTCGGCGTGTCGAAGGGTCGGTTTTCATAAAGAAATTTAACAATAGTCGGTATGTGGGGCCCCTTAGGGGTCGTCCATATATTATGTCATCTTACAGGAGGGTGGAGAGGGTCTCGCGAATGATGACGCTTGATGATGAGGGGGAGGGGGGTCAATCCGCAATGATCACGTCATCATCTCTATCTTACAAGAAAACACTATTAAACTATATTTTGAAGAAATTAATTTCTATTTACTTGTGAAATAATAAAGAGCTCAAAGATGATGTCAAACAAGGGGGGAGGGGGTTCTGGACGATGACGATTGATGATAAGGGGGAGGAGGGGGTCTAAAATGGTCAAAATCATGCTGACGTAATATATGGACGGCCCCTTACGGCTTTAAAAATCTCTAGAATACTCTTGCTTAATGGTCGTGATTGTGGATTGTAGGACAGTCACAGTACTCATTGGGAACACAGTGGTCTTACTATGCAGTGGAAAATAAAATCTGACAAAAATTAGAAAATATAAGAGTCACTTAAATAAAACCCACCTTAAATCCCCAAATTACACATATATCTTCTTATATTTAAGACTAATGCTGCTCGAAAAATGTCTTCGGTCCACTTGGGTTTCTAAATTTCTCTTCTGCAGAAACTCAAATTAAAAAAAGAAAAAAAAAACTGATAAGTACTTCAGCGAACATCAAAAGAAGACATCGAGATTACGATGCAGGTGTGAAAATCTTTTCGAATATCTTGGTAAAAACATTCCAATGGATGTTAATAATCCCAGCATGTAGACACATTTCTCAGATTGATGATGCTGTCTGGACACATGCGACTGCGACTGCGACAAAGCGGGCACTCTGCCGAGAGACTCGAGCAAAGCTATTCGGCTGAGATATGACAAACACACGAATCAATTATTAATAATGTTAGCAATTAATTACGAAGGCAATAGTCGTCAGTGGCAAGCTCTCGCAATGTTGTCGCAACAAGCATTCTTTCGAGTGCAACATACATACTCTGTCGTCTGCTTACCAGCTGGACGTACATACATCTGTGTGTTTGTTTGCACACATACAACGTAGGCACATAGAGATAACTGCACATTGTCGTATGGGTCGCAAAATCACATTGCCTATCCACATTTTGTTGTGCAAAGCTTTGTCGCTTCATATCTACGGTTATACTTATTTGAGCATGTTTTTTTTTCCCGAGAGAGCCGCACATAACGCCAGAGCCACATTCAACCAGAGACATGAGACGCGGCGGCGTTTTTCAACTTAGCTTAATTAATGGGGAAAATCTCAAACCAATTATGATCGGCGGAAAAATGTTATGACAAATTTCACAGCCTACCGCAGCGGGAAATTATCTCCTGCATTACAATGTCATCAGTGATATCATCGATGACATATACATAGGTGACAGTATTATGCATGACACTTTGGGAGACATGTCATCGAGAGAAAGCCAGAAGAAAGCGAGAGAAAGGGAAAGAAAGCGAGAGAAAGCGAAGAGAAAGTGTGAGAAAGCGATAGAAAGAGAGAAAAGAGAGAGAGGAACAGAGGAGAGAAAGCTGGTGAGGTAAAAAGGGTGGTCGAGAAAGAGGAGTAGGGAGCTGAAAAGAAAAAAGGAATATTGGGTGAGAGGACGAGAGTGGGAAGGGAAGACGATGGCGATGACCACAAGAGGGACTGAAGATCTCAATACATACGTATATATTTATGTACATATGCTCTGAAATACGTTTGGCCGATGCCCTTTCGGAAATCGGTCGCATCAAGACAAAATCGTGCATGAAGTCTTCGAAGACATCGTTATTATAATCAAACCGATTTTGAATTTTCCATACGGCATTATAACTAAGCCGATTTTGACGTTCTCATTTCGTTTGGCAATCACGTTCTATGTTGATTTCTTAATATTTGTTAAATAGATTAAAAATAATCAATTATATATGTATATACATATACAGGAGATTTCCGATTTAACGAGTATTCGCGTTAGCGAGTTTCGCATTTAACGAGCATTTAAATTCGTTCCATTGAGTATCTTATATAAGAGCAAAATGGCACAACATTGTTTTTGTGCACTCGGTTTAGCGAGCAACATAAGAAATCAGTGAAAAAGCATAAAGAGAAACAAAGAGGAATCCAAGAAATAGTTAGCGAGGAGTCTAAAAGCGCGTGTGCTGCGCCAACTGCCGCAAGCAGTCAATGTATGAAAAGTAATGTTCAATTTTGCGTGACCTGCGTGAAATCGAAAAAGCGCAGGCGCTGTTGGACTTACCGCTTTAATTGTGCACAATTGTTCAGTGATGTCAATTTTTAATCCCCCACGTAAGCATACGTTAGTAGAAATCAGTCGCGTACCAACCTAGGGCCTAGGAGAAGTTTTGCCCCACCACGATTCTTGGTCTTAGGTGGAAGGAACTACGAAAATTAAAAGGAAAAAATTGTGGAAAATTCTTTGCCCCACCCGGGGGAAGTTGGATTGCTACAGGTCTGGTATAAATCAGACTCGCCATGTAATCAAGCAAAAGATTTCTCAAAGCCCTCCCCCTTTTTTAACGCAAAAATACATTTTTCTACTGGCAACACTGCAGTTGTTTACTTATCATCATTACTCTTTGACAGTAAACTCTCAATTCAATTCATCAAATTTTCTTTGAATTTTTGTTAAAAAACGGGTTTTCAGCAAACTTTAAACTAACGGTCTTCCGAAAATAAAGCTATCTCAGAAATATTTTGGACTACATGTTGAATAATTTCATATCTAGAAGCTGTAAAAAATATCGCGCAATTGAAAAGACCTAGGTTAACTTTCCCCCTTTTTTTGTTAGGTATAAAAAGGTTATAAAAAAATGCCCCATATTACTATGTATTTTATAATTTAAACAAAACGTGATGTCATAAGTTTTTTACATAGACGTTATGTATATGTTTAATATGAGAGAAAATGAAGAGTTGTTATTTTTTTTTTTTTTTTTTTTTTTTTTTGTTATAATAATTCTTTTGAAATAAAAAATTGTTTATAAGCCCAATTTATAATTTTAATCTCTTATAAGAAAAAAATGAATTTATGATGGTACTCAATTTAACGAGAAATTCGATTTAACGAGAAGTGCTGGCAACATTGAGCTCGTTAAATCGGAAATCTCCTGTAATAAATATTACAATGTCATGTTAAATAAGCGTTTTATTGAAATTTAAAAAAATTTTTAAGAATTATTCATGTTTGCATTACGCAAGACCAGTCATGTATGACTTCCTCCACGCATGGGATGCATGACTTCATGAATGACATGCCCTGCAAAGTGTCGTGCACGAAGCTCGCGACATTTGTATGGATTTTGCATCGACGCCACCTATGCTTTAGTCTTGCAAGTGTCGTCAACGATTTGTTCAAGTCGTGCAGCCAACATCGAAGACGGGTGCAAGACTGTGCCGAGAGGGTGGTGTCAGTCTAGATTTGGGTGGTCAAATGCGCTTAGATCATTGATAGATTTGGCAATAAACGACCTAAATGAAATTAAAAGATGGTTTGCACATGATCCAGAAACGTTTCGATGATGAGGTAGTAAATTCATTACTCAAGTTAAGGACTGAACACACATAAATACATAGTTCACGTAAACTACGTTTTCGAAGGAAATTAATGAAAATTATTATAATTATGTAATTACATAAACATATTTTAAGCTTGAGACAAGAAGAGAAGAGCGAAGATCCGTTCATGTAATTAACTGCTATGATGAAAATAGCTGCGAAAACCTGCGGTGATTGTCGCTTACGAGGAGCCTCAAGAAATTCTTCTGGGAGTTTTTTTTTACATTTTTTTTGCCTCTCGTCTTCCAGATGAAATTTGCTTAGATGTTGTGAAAAGCTTTCTACTTCGTTTTTTGGTCTTTTCATTTACACTTGTATAGAGTAATCGAAAAAGCTGTGTGTAATCTAGTCTCGACCATAGTACCCGTCACACGCTCGGTACAGTGCACAGTGGTCATCCTTTAATGGCTTATATTCGTAAAAATCAAAACTTTATAAACGATAATATTCTCTCAAATATTCTTTCATCAAAATGACGGTGTGTATACGGAGATATCACAGAAATGAACTGCGAAATCGTCTAGAATTTAAATTGGTCCAAAAATCATGACGATGTCGTTTTGATCCAGTTTTCCCTTTCTCATTTCAAGACAAGGATATATCTATGGTTGCGATATATAATAATTGAGTAGAAATGCTGTAGAAACGGCTTTTAGGGTACATGAAATTTCCAAGATCATCAATTTTTGACGATTTCGATTTCGTGACATGCCGGATAATCAATCCGCTTCGCTGATATGCCAGAGATCACTAGGCTCACATTAAGCACACATTTATCGATATAACTGATGAATTCGAAATTTTTTGAATAAAATATGTTTACACATGTTTGTCCATATCAATCCATTATCAATACTAAGCGATTTCAAATTTCTTTTCTCATCTGAATCGAGAAAGTCTTGCTATGACGGGCATTCTAGAGGCTTGGACCTGATGGATGCAGTTCCTGGACCTCCCATTAAAAAATTTCCCGAGCAAGTCTCTCTTAATTAAGGAAACTTCTTCTTCTTCTTCTTGTGTGATTCAAGTGTCCCGGCCTATCTCGAGGTCCGCAAAACGCGACCAGTCCCTCTATTTCGTTCTGTCGGTTGCAGCATTCGAGGTAAGTCCAACCAAAGCCTCTAGGTCTCTTAATTAAACATACCTCAAAGATAAATCATTTATAAAACATTATCTCCTTCTGGGCCTTCAAGAACGGATACAAAGGGGTTTCTCCACATTTCTTTTTAAAGTAGGATTGAGTGCTTTGATGGTGACTAAGGTCAATAAATCAATTATTCTTATAGGGAACCCTGCAGTAAATGGAACCGATCCTGGGTCGACCACGGGTCGGTCTTAAAGACGTCAGGACTGGTCGTCTTTCCATACATTTAACTAACCTCTTTTAACATGGGGCTATCATTGAAAAATAACCGGTCCCTTTTCGGATCGTGTGGGATTGTTTGGGGGTGAGTCGCGGATGAGTCCCATTGTCTGAACTCACTCATACTACGCTCATTTGGGACCAGACGAGGATGAGTCGAATAGAGTTTAACCCTAAACCAGTCACGTTTCATATAAAATTGGGATCGGTGCTACATGCACCTGGTACTTTTCCACGAAAACCATTTCGTTATTATAGGGAAAAGAAAGAGAATTTATTGACAAAACCCTAACAGAACTGTTACCACTGTCCCATGGCCGCAGTAGACTTTGTCACGAAGCACAGACGGAGCAGAAAACTTACTTAAAAGAAGACGTACAAATTGTAGGAAAAAAAAAGTGAACGTCGAAAAAAAATGTGAAAATGAGGAAAAAAGTTGAACAAAAAAAAAAAAAAAAATTAGAAAAAAATAACAAACCTAAAGCAAATGATGCCAAAGGAAACGAAACCATCTGCACAAGTCGTTCTATAATTGAAAAGATTTTCTCCGGAGAAATTACTTTTCAGCGTGTACAGCAAAAGCAGGGCCACAATTACGCTGTGGGCTATCAAGCGAAGTGGAGGGGCGGCGTCAAAGCCTATTAGGGCAACCCCAGAGAGAAATAATATGCGTTTGCAGCCCGAGCGTCGTCGCCTCAGTGAACTGATGGCAAAAAAAAAAAAAAAAAAAAAATTCTGAGAGCCCGTACGGTGTCGGACTTGGAGTCGGAGTCCCATCCTTTTAATAAATTTCTTAATAATCGAATTATTCCCGTGTGCAGGCTCTCGTTGCAAGGACTTGAAGCTCACACACACACACACACACACACACACAAATATATAAGTAAAGATACATACAATATATGTATATACAAAAAACACAACGAAACAAAATGTACAACCCTGAGGGAGTCCTGTTGCCAAGCGGACTTTGGTAAATATGCAAGTGCCTGTCATTTATTTATTTCTTCTTCTTCTTCCTTTCCGGGGAAAGCATATTGCCTTTTATTTTGGACAAAGAAGAAGAAGAAGAAAAAATAGAAATATTGCAAAAATTCACGAAAATTAAGAAAATCGAATTTCCTCCAGTCTTAGTTCTGTTCTTGAACGGAGGGAGCGGACTAAGCAACCACAAAGCACTGATTGCGGGTATGAGGCGTTAATAAAAAATAAAAATGAAAAAGAAAAAGAACGGGAAAAAACGGAACAAAATGGAAAAGGTGAAAAAAGAAAAGCTAAAAGAAGAATGCGCAAACGAGCTAACAGCAAAAAAGCATTGGCTGCGAACAAATCAACTAAATTTTAAGGCGCACTGCCTCGAAAAGTGCGCCGTACCTATGTATGTATGTATGTATGACGATGGTGGCATCCAGGCACTGTGGGGGTATTTTAAGCTTCCGGTTCGTTGGCTGAACTATAGACCATTAATTTCACTAATGCCGTTGTGGTAGTTCGCAAGCTTGTTGCTCCTTCTTCTTCCTTCCATCAGTTTTCTTCATTGAAATTCGCGCTTTTCATTCAACATTTAGCGTTCACCCTTCAGCGTTCAGCGTTCAGCGTTCACCTTTGCCTTTACTTTTGTTTTTACCTTTAGGTACCTGTAGCTTAGTCTTAAGAATGTTTGGCGAAAAGTTTCTCCCAGAAATGGCCAAGAGAAAAACTCTGTGCGGAGCGCGAAAAAATAATAATCATAAAGTTTTACGGCTTTCTGGCTTAAATGGAAAGTGATCAAAAAATTGTTCCACGATTAACTTTAGATGGATTCTTATTTTATTAAGAGAAAAAGAATTGAATAGAAAATGGCTAATTGTTATTTCGTATCACTTTTGCGGAGAACATAGGCGAAAGGGTGCAGTGGCGAAAATTTTGAGGAGGGGGGTTTGGTTGGTGTTGTGTGGAGTTTTCTTTTTCAAGCTTTTAGACTTTTGAATGGCATATGAATATTATCATGTTGGTGTTTACAGTAGGGCAGGGAGGGGTATCTACCACCACCTAAACGTTTCCTGCTCTATATAAACCGCAAAAGAGTTTCTAAATAGCGAAAATAAGATATCCCAAATGATTTTTCAGAAGATAAAAGGAGAACTTGTGCATGCATGAGACACCCACTGTGGACATACACAAAACTTTTTGTAACCTGCCCATCCCTAATTGGGATCCCTAAATTTGGATACGCGGCGTATCATACGCCCATGAATGGTATCCTTAACCAAATTTAAAATCTCCTTTAATTATATACATAGATACCTACAAGTTCCCTTTGTTGTCTGTTTCAAGCAGAGAATAAATCAAATATTCAACACATTAACTGGTTATGGGCTCTATGCAGATATGCAGGTAGTAAATTTCCTATACTAAACACATGCAAAAAAAACGAAGAAGTACTTTGAGTTACTTCTGATACTTCAACGAATACGCAGCAGATTAAAAGCAATCGAACATGCAGGGTTGCATTTAAATCATACATTTTCTATATTTCTGTCGATCTGTCATCGAAATTTCAACTCTGATTTCCTTACTTCACATGAACGAGCTCTATACTTCCTGCATATCTGCGTAGAGCCCATTAATGTACAGAATACTAGAGATGGACGAAACATCGATATAAATTCGATGTTTTTATTCTTCCAGATGTTTCCGATATTCGATATACCTACATTTGCACTATTTCTCTATAATAAAAAATAAGGCGAAAGGCTATGCAACTAGAAACCTATAAATGAAGAATCTCCTATTAGGACACCGATCCTGTCTCACACTCTTAAGGCTTTTATGGTAAGTTTGATTCCATTTCTGGAACCCTAATAGCACAGCAGTGAGCTCAAATAGTTAACAAAACAAGGAACTAAATTTCATGATCCGCCTGAAATACGCGCGAAATCGAATTTTTGTAAAGCTGCGACCACTTAAACCGATTCCGAAAATACAAGTATATTTTATGAAATGTCTCTTTATTTCTCAGGTTGCCTTTTGCATTAAGGATGGCACTTACACATTGTTTTGCTCTTCCCTAATAGTTACTAATGTATGTACATCACCATTTTTGAAATATTTGAGCAATGAAAAGTTTATTTATGTAATTATGCTATATGATCTTATCGAGTTTCATAAGAGAAGTACCAAATAATAAGAGAAATCAAGATATACGGACAAAAAGACGGTCAACTATCCATTAATAAAATCTCCGGATGGTGCTGTTCGTATCTTCACGTTAGTTAGCGGATCTGTCTCAAGTGGGTTACGGACTTTGAATTCGAAAAAAAAACGTGACAAAACGCCCATACCCATGGGCTTGGTAATACATATAATATTAAGCTATAGTAATCTGGTTTAAATTCCCTCATATTTTGATGGGGAACGATAGACTCCAAGCGCGCGTCTCATTCATTAATGCGGGATGCCGCTCTATTTATTTAAGGGTTTCTCGAGGAAAATTGGAAAAAATATCATGAGAAACCAATACGTTCGGGGGCCGATTCCGATTTGTTATCACCCCAATGATGACTTTAACGGAATACTGTTTTCGCATATTTTAAACTAAAATAGACACCAAAAAAAAAAAAAAAGGAGGTCACTGGTCATAGCAAAAACGGCTGTTCATGTTATCTCAAATGAAGCAAATCGAATGGACTATTGTTCAGTATGCATGCCGTTATCTTCCCTACCAAAATAAATGACGGACTTTCCTGAGAATCTTGAGTTCTTTGTGAAAAAGTCGTTTAAAAAATTCAGAAAAACTTTTTCCGAAAATAAATAATTCTGCTTCAGACATTAACTGTTAAAGAGAAGAAGAACATACTTATATGAGTAAATTTCAAAGCAACCGGTTGGGTAGTTTTTGTTTATAGGACCATGACTGTTTAGAAAATGATGTTTCGAGGGAAATGCGCTCGGGCAATCGAGAAATATGTTTACAAGGGAGTAAATCATTAACACAGTCTCTCAAACAGACTCTTTTTATTATTATTACTATTATTATTAAAGTTGGGAGTGATGCATACCGCGACCACAAAGGATTTATTCTGCTAACCCCAAAGGTTCTTTAATTGTCTATCCTTAGGCTTTTTATGAAATTGAGCGCATCGGGTCGATCATGGCGTCCCCAAAGTGAGACAGCCTACGGCTGCCCAGTGACGGGCAGTCGCTGAGAATGTGTTCTGGCGTTTCT
Organism: Chlorops oryzae; assembly: GCA_020466095.1. Taxonomy (NCBI): domain Eukaryota; kingdom Metazoa; phylum Arthropoda; class Insecta; order Diptera; family Chloropidae; genus Chlorops; species Chlorops oryzae. The sequence goes on from CM035806.1 coordinate 143,713,987, forward strand.
TCGTCCATTTCACAGAATCGGCATATGGATTAATTTGAAAGGCCTATCTTTTTGAGATGATACATATCTTAATTTGCAGTGCCCTGTCAGGTATTCCTCTCAACCGATGCAAAGTAGTATCTTTGAGACTATTTCGTTGGGAGTAATGAATCGTTTGTCTTACTTTTGACCTTTTGAGTTCATTCAGAATGCTTTAGAACGTGTTTGTTCCCTATTCCGAAATAGTTCTGTACTGTGTGGTTTCTGTAGATTACAGAAGGGTTCGGGCCCTATGAAACATCTTTGAGCTCCTCGTTTTGCGAGGCAATCAGCTCTTTCGTTTCATTCGTGCCCTTCATGCCCTGGAACCCAGCACAGACTCTTACTAGACGTAAGTTTAGTTTCTCAATGGATTCGCTTTATCGAATGATCTATTGAAGAGCTTTCCAAAAATACACTATCGAGCGAGTTGAAATCACACATGCTTTTGATTCAGAAACGCACCCAATGTAGACCCAATACTCCTAATATTTCAAAAAATTTCCCCCCATTTCCGAAAACAATAAAAATAAAAAAAAACCAAATAAAAAAGCAAAATATGTACATACAGAAAAAATATTATAAATTATGTTTTGTCCTCATTTATGAGATCTTGGCACTTTCGACGGTGTTTTTTTTTTGTTTTAATTTCTCGCAAACTCAAGTGTTCTCATTATCGATATCCTTCTTTACCTAATGCTGTTATGTCGGTTATCGCTTAGATGCCTGCCTTAATAGAAATAATATCACTCCAGTCATATCCGTAATGAGTCGAAATCCCATTTTCAGTCATTCATTCAAATTATACATTCATAATATGGAAATTTGTCAATAATCGAATTCACTAATTGCTTTGGCACGCATTACTTCCATTGTAAGTGGGAAATGAGAGTTTGGTCCAATTTGTTGATCGACTTGAATCCCCCTTTTTCCACTCTCTGTCTCACTCTCTGTAATCGACCCAAATGATCGAGATCAAAACACCGTAAACACAATTATTCAAACGAGCTAACAATGAAAGTGTCAAGGGCTCAATTACTTGTCGATAGAAACACGAATTGATCGACCACAATCGATCACAAATTGAATTGAGGATCGACGACGGCACATTTATGAACACCTCAATCGAGGGCTCTGTGTAAGCCCCTTTAAGTCGAAGGGTATCTATTGAAACTATTGTTTAACGTGCCTCACAAAACGCTGAGAGTCAGAGAAAAAGTGAGAGTGCCTTTTTCGGTAAGGGGAAAAACCACGTGAGGGTAGTATGTGTGTGTGTGTGTGTGTGTGCACCGTGCGATGCGAAGGGTGAACATTCTTTGACGTTCCGATAAACGTCATACCCCGTTTGTCGAATAGTTTGAAAGCCAATTAAAAAGAGAGAAAAAAAAAACAACAATAAAGCAAAAAATGCTAATAGGCTTAAGTCGCCTTTTGCTGTCAAATAATTGTGGCTCCTTTTTTTTTTTTTTGCAGTTCATCCAAATTTCGAGTACTTGAGCCTGTCAGTTTTTACTGTCTGTGGGACTGTGAGTATCAATATTAATAGAACGTGTTGATAGACGTCAGATGCTCTCGCTGGCTTTATTGACTTGTTGACATTGACAGAAGCCACTTTTTTTTTGACAGTATTTCCTCTTTTTGTCTGTGCACCTTGACTGTCTGACTGCACATTGACGTGAATTGATTGCAAAAAAAAAAAGAAAACTCTGACGTTGGGTAATGTAAACACAGTTCAGTGAGTGTACCTTCCGTATTTACTCGTTTATATTGATAAACGCGTTAATAATAATGAGTTCATTTAAACTCCTACTTTCGAGCGTTACATCGGGCCATTTAAATTTACATTATTCAAATGCAAGGCGGGAAATTTTTCCCTTTGATTTTCTGCATCCATTTTAAGCCACCCACTTATTAAGCGCACGCAAATTTGAGAATAATTAAGAGTAGTTTAAGACATATTTTTGGTCCGGAAGGTGTCCGCTTAATACAGGAAACTTAGGAGGAAACTATTTGAGAATCAGGAACACCAGAGCATTCCCAAAAAGCATCCGATTAAGAGGAGTGTCCGCTTAAGAGCAGTGTCCGGATGGAGAGAGTACACTGTATATCTTTTCCATAAAAAACAGATGGGTGGTGAAGTAAAAAAATATTTAAGTAGACAACTGAAGAGACATAGACGGAGACAGAGACGGAGACAGTGACGGAGACAGTGACGGAGACAGTGACGAGACAGAGACAGAGACAGAGACAAAGACAAAGACAAAGACAAAGACAAAGACAAAGACAAAGACAAAGACAAAGACAAAGACAAAGACAAAGACAAAGACAAAGACAAAGACAAAGACAAAGACAAAGACAAAGACAAAGACAAAGACAAAGACAAAGACAAAGACAAAGACAAAGACAAAGACAAAGACAAAGACAAAGACAAAGACAAAGACAAAGACAAAGACAAAGACAAAGACAAAGAACAAAGACAAAGACAAAGACAAAGACAAAGACAAAGACAAAGACAAAACAAAGACAAAGACAAAGACAAAGACAAAGACAAAGACAAAGACAAAGACAAAGACAAAGACAAAGACAAAGACAAAGACAAAGACAAAGACAAAGACAAAGACAAAGACAAAGACAAAGACAAAGACAAAGACAAAGACAAAAAGACAAAGACAAAGACAAAGACAAAGACAAAGACAAAGACAAAGACAAAGACAAAGACAAAGACAAAGACAAAGACAAAGACAAAGACAAAGACAAAGACAAAGACAAAGACAAAGACAAAGACAAAGACAAAGACAAAGACAAAGACAAAGACAAAGACAAAGACAAAGAGAAATACAAAGACAAAGACAAAAACAAAGACAAAGACATAGACAAAGACAAAGACAGAGACAAAAACAAAGAGAAACAGAAAGACAAAGACAAAGACAAAGACAAAGACAAAGAGAAAAACAAAAACAAAAACAAAAACAAAAACAAAGAGAAAGAGAAACACAAAGACAAAGACACAGACAGCGCAAAAGAACGGCAAACTTAAAATGAGGTGAGATCAGCCCGGGATTTCCCAGCAAATGCAATAGGAAATGCGTGAAAAAGACTGCGCCGATACAGTCTACGGAGAAAAGCTTGTTTTGCTTTGACCCCTGAAGTGACATGACATAGAGTCGATTAACGTGAAGTATATGGTAAAGACGTGATCTTTCACTCCACGGCACCGAGTAAAACGACTGACAACACACCGCGTTACCCACAACGATTTCACTTCCAAAATTGGGCACTAATAATGTCAGCAAGCCTTGATCTTGTTTCGGGACTATCCACCGCACAAAAAATACCAAAACTTACATCGAAACCCCACAATTCATCCGTCCTAATACCGCTCATAACAGTCAAAATTGGTTTTGGAGTCCCCGATGTTCTATTAACTGTGTATTCTCTTGTAAGCGGACACCCACGGGACCAAAACTATGTCCGTTTAACCGAGGTATCCGCCTAAGAGGAAATTATTTGAGAAGTAGGAACACTGGAGCATTCCCAAAAAGTGACTGTTTTAGAGGGGTGTCCGCTTAAGAGGAGTATCCGCAAGGAGAGAGTACACTGTAAAAGGTCCTGTAGTCAACCTTTCGTATATTACCACCCGCAATCAGGGCCCGACCGAGCTTTTTTTCACTCTCTCCCAAAATCGGGGCCTCCCCACACAACACTACCAGTTCGATCCAATATCCGATCGACGTAATGGTGAAGGCTGGGCTAGGGGCCGCGGGTACGAACGGGGCTTCTACACTGACAATATATCATCGACATACGTTGATTCTAAAAGCTAAGCCAAAAACGAAAGAAAAAACCTTTCAACAGTAAAAAAGAAGCAGTGGACCTGACAGCTTGTCAGAATTCTTTAAATTCAACTCATGTTCATTAAAATTTATAATGCACGTTATTTTTTTTTTATAAATTTTTTTCTTTTTTTTTTGTCGAAATTCTATTCCACAAATGTACCCTTAAAATTGTTACAGTTTTGATTTCCTGCGAGAGCAAAAAAAAAAAAAAAAAAACTGAAAGCACTTTTTTTTTAGCTTTTCACTTTAAGCGGAAAGACGAAAAAAAAAAATCGTGAAAAAAATCCTGGAAAAAAACGAGAAAAAAGAGAAGATTCAATAAAATTATCCCGAAAATTATGAGCGCGTCAAATGCGTTAGAAAAAAAAAAAACGTCAAATGAAAAGAAAACAAAAATAACAACTCATCAGGGCAGGAATGTTGGACACGGCTCGGCGGCTTGGTTCAGACCGAGAACTAGTTTCAACAATTGAATTATTTTTGTGCGTAAAAAATTGGTCTTGTTACTCTTTTTTTCCACTTTGTTAAGGATTTTTTTTAAGCGTTTCAACACAATTTTTTTTTTTTTTTTTTTTTTTGGGTGAGTGCTGTAGCGTCACGACGTGAGGGGTGGCTACCATTTTATATGCTCATTATTTGAGCCCACCCCTCGTGAGCTCTTTAGTGTTACCACCAGTCAGAGAGTCCCCATGCCCGAGCGGCATGAGAGGCGGTAGCAAAAAGCTGTGAAAGCAGTCCTTTTTTTTTGCCATTTTTTGTTCGGCTTTTTTCACAATTTTTTGTCTCTTATTTTGTCGTTGTTGTTGTTGATCCCTATGCCATTTTCGCTCTTCAAGTGCACTGCTTGATTGTAATGTCAGATAAAGTCAAACGGATTTCTATTCTAATTTCGAGCAGCAACAAAAAGGACATGATGTCATCCTAGAGCGGCGTGTGTGTAGCGAGTCGTACGCTGAGTGGGGACAATTTCAAAAAATTGTTCACAGTCAATATAGCATTCATGCATTCACCAATATTTTCCTGCAGTCAAAGAGCCTTGCAAAACAATGCAAAGGCCCTGGGAAGACAAAAAAAAAAAAAAAAAGAAAGAAAGAAAAAAAAAAACAATGGCTCGGATATTTCAGCAAATATTCATACAAAAATGTCGTAATTTATGTCATACTTCTAAAGGGTTTCCGAACAACTGAAGATGAGTTGAATTTATGAGTGCACTGATAGAACATTTGCACTGATCATTTTTTCTTTCCTGTGAAAAGTAACTGCATATAATATTATATACTTTGAAGCATGTCATTATGGCTCATTCGGTTGAGTTTGTTGGATTGAAGTCAAGCTGATGACTTTGACCTAGGGGTCTTCAAAAAAAAAAATTGTAAAAAATTTCCTTACCAAGGGAATTGGTACAAATTGTCCTATACCCATCGGAACAATGATTTGTTGCAGTTGCACTTTACAAGTGTTCTTTGATCCCCCAATACCACAATTATTTAGTATCGGCGGGTTTTACATAAATATGCCAAAAGCAGTCTTAATATGAATACAGATCGATAACCCTGTATATTGGCTGCATAGATATCCTTAAAAAATTACTCCGTTAATCTTGAGCAACTGGAAAATTTATAGTTCTTCGAATGATACTAACTTCTGCATTACTATCTTTTGACTTCAAATGTACATTTTAGCTATGTGTACAGGCCACGGTAACACGGCGGGAAAATGCCCAGAGCGGCACATTGCGGGGCGGCCATTTCATATAGATATATTGGGCGGCAAATATTGTTTTTACGCAGAGTGACGAAAAAAAAAAAAAAAAACTGGATCGGACCCTTCCCCTTTTGGACTACAGCGATGCAGAATCACAATTAAATTCAGAGATCAAAACAATCTTATAACACTGTGGTAGTCGAAAAAAAAACAGACAAGACCGAATTTAACGGTTTCCCCCTATTTCGGGCACGAGGAATCGAACTGCATCATTCGTTTTTTTTTTTTGAGCTATCGGTACGCCTTCATGCAAAAATGGTTGAAATTTTTTTTTTACCCTTTTTTGACCCCATATCTATGTATGAGTTGAAGTTTGGTATTCTAAGCTAACACCAAAATGTACTCTGAGATATACCAAGTAATTCTTCCGAAAATACTGTTATGATAAAATGCCGCATTAGGGAGCTATACCCATTTAAAACTCAAAAATCATCTACTATTTTTTGATATTTATTTTTATTTTTTATATGAAAAATCTACTTCATGGATTTTTGCTTCGAAATATTTAAAATACCAACAACGAAAAATGTATGACTTTTGAGTTTTAAATGGGTATAGCTCCCAAATGCGGCGCTTTATCATAACAGTGTTTTCGGACGTAGGCACCTTCAGTTATCGCATTTTCGTTTGTCAAAAACAGCTGACAGTTAACTTAAAGAAATTGTGTAAAAATAAAAAAGGTATGGCATTGTATGAAAACTAGCTCTCAAGAATAAAAGACGGGCATTTCAGTATGTATTAATTTAATTAGATGAAATCATCGTAGCACAAACGAAATAAAATTTGTTTAGCTTTGAGGATTTTAGACATTTTTTTTGCTTCAGGGATGCATTTCTAAGCAGATTTTGCAGCGAAAATTATCGATAACTCAGGAATAAGTTCCATCTTATCTTCATTTTCGAGCTCGATTTTGAAGAAATCGCTTTGTAGATTATCTTTCGGCTCAATTGACAGCACATTTTCGAGTAATTTCGGTAGCTGTGAGTAGGCACGCAGACAGGAGGGGTATAAGGGGCTTACAAAAAAAAAAAAAATAATCAAGAAAATTTTTTTAAATAATGTCTGATAATAAGAGTTCGGAAAAAATTCAAAAAATCGACTAAAAAATGCATTAAAAATAGTAAAAAAAAAAAAACAATGACGGACTAATCCCCTCGAAATATTTCCTTAAAGCCTTTGAGTTATGCTTAAAGACTCACTACAATATTTTCCTTTGACGGGGTTTCATCGTTTTACTTGCAGATTAAAATTCGATTCAGGGAAATTTTCTTTGAAATGATTTTTTTGGGCATAAATCAAAGATTTTAAGAACATTTTCCAAATGCATTAATTTGGATACTTTTTTAAAATCCTCTCTATAAATTTCTCTTGGCCAGGACCACATAAAAAGTATGACATATGTATGTGCTATGGCGTTAAAGGAAATTTTGGAAAAAATTCTAAAAGTAGTGCTTTTTCATATCAAAATGGTTTCCAAAGTTAATAAATGTACAGGAAATTTCAAAATTTTCACTTTGAAGGCAAAATATTCGTTGAAACTGCAAATAGGAATACGTAAATTTTATACCCCTAAAAGGCCTGACAATTGGCTGTCAAGGTTAGGTTAGGTTAGTGTGGCTGCCACCAAAGGTGACATGTCACACTTACGGACCAAATGGGCCCGTTGTGATACCACGTATAATGAGAAAACGAAGAAAAACAGAAACTAAAAAAAACGACACAAACATCCCCGACCTCAGCTGGGAGTCGAACCCAGGGCCTCACGCTTCGTAAATTGGCATCTCATCCAACTACGCCATAGTAGCCGACATTGGCTGTCAAACTGAACAAAATTTTTTTGTCTGAAATGCAACGTTTTTTCTACCAACCAAGAACTTTAGTACGGAACACCCTGTATAAGAAATATATTCATTATTACAGTAGTGTAGCTCGACTCGGGCGTCAATTTTTATGAAGGTATTTTTATTGAGGCCGGTTAGAGGGGGCGGAATTTCCTGCATTCCGGGAGCTGAAATGTATCGCTACGCCACTGTGTGGTTACGTCTCTATTGACAAGTAATCACCAAAAATTTTAGGGATTTTGTACGCTCAATTGTTATTGGCCGTAATAGCTTGGGAGAAGATGAACGTTCGGGACGTCCAAAAACTGCAACCACTGATAATAACATCGATACGTCTCGGATAATTATCAAGTAAATGTCATCGGTTATTCTGCGAACTGGTTACTTACTCATCTCGGAACCAATATTGATGAATGCTGATTTTCAAACAATCATTGTCGCTGGGTACAGATGCAATTAGAACTCCAAATAAGATATTACATCTGAAAGCCAAAAATATTTTGGCTTGCTTCTCTGTCCAAAAAGGACTTGAAGATAAATTCAAAGAAATCCGCCCATTAATTTTTTTTTTTTTGTTCGAATAATTATTTCGACTTTCATAGATGATCCAATTAGTTCGCAGATAAAATGTTCAAGGTTTATGTTCAATTAGGAAAAAATACTCGAGTTTGTCGTTCGTCGGTTTTTTCTTCTTCTTGTTCTCCTTTTGTTTCTTCTGCAACATTTTTTAGCCCGCATTTTAAAATGAGTACTTCAATGTGTCCCAATCCCACTTGGATTTTTTCGCTCCTTCATATAATGCTCAGAAATAAGAAATGCGATGCAAAAATAAAAGAAAAGAAAAAAATTAAGGAGCCTTAAGTCGCGTCGAGCATAGGTACCGACGAATGTGCGCCGAGCATGAGACGAGCCGGAACCAGAGCCAGAGCCAGAGCCAGAGTCTCAGTCGAAATTATCTTGTGCATGCCTAAAATTTGCTTGAATCTGATTTGATGCCAAATAGTCCTTCAGGACATCGCAACTTTGTGTACACACACAAATAGCCTTAAAATGGTTAATTCATTTTTTGTGCATTCATTCGGCGTCATTTTAATTATGAAGCGAATAAAAGTCGCGTCACGCCAGCGGCACTCGCAAGCATATTTCTGACTCCACGTACGAATGTTCGTATATGTATATGTTCGCACGTATCTTAGTATGTGAGCTCGTTGTGCGGAGATTGTGGGCAAACTGATGCGACTGTGAATGATCCAAACGGGATTGGAGCCAGCCCACCCGCTCACACACCGACGACAATGTCCCATGGCATTAGAAGCGACGACAATGACAGGTTGCAACGTTCAGCGAGCATCTGTGGATGAGTAACAAACTCATTGTGCGGATGTTTGTGCGGCCAGAGATCGGGATGCAGATGCGACGGAGCGGGAGAGGGTGAGACAGACCGAGGCCGAGACCGAGACCGACACCGTGCTTGATTAATTTACAGCCGCTGATAGTCGGGCTAATGGTGCTATCTTGCAAAAGTAACCGTCATGTCTAAAATGAACACACTCTCTCACCGCAAGCTTAAAAATTGTAGCCAACTCAAACACTGACTTCGACTCCGACTCTGACTCCGATTCTGACTCGGCCTCGGACTGAGACTCAGCCTCAGCCTCAGACTCAGACGGCGACCACGGCGCCCAAATCCGTAGCGAAAGATGACAAGCAACGGTAGGGAGGCAAGGGAATTGAAAATTGAGCGTTGGAAGGAAGAGTTGTTGCGTCTCAACAAGCATCTTGTGGATGGAATTTTGTCTCTGGATAAGTGCTCTGGAAGAGCATTTTAATTATGAGTAAATCTTCCAGAGCCAGTGTATGCTCATTACTTAATTTGTAATAAATACGACAATGGCGTGGCGGCGCTTTATGTGCAATGTCATCAGCGTCTAAGCAGAATATCCTTCAGATTGTATAATTACATGCAAATTACCTTTCGGAACGAGTTAAGATTTAATACAATATTTTAAGACCGTATTCCCCGTTGATGGCTGCGTTGCTGGCAAAAGAGGCAGCACTGCAAACGACTGTATTTCATGTTCAATTTCGCTGATGCTGACAACGGATCCTATTGTGCTCTTCTGATGTTGGTGACGAGCTGAGGTTGATTCGAAATTTTATGACACAAACTTGAGTAGCCCAAGGTTTTTTTTTTTTTTTTTTGGTATTAACTTATTAGTACCTATTATAGGTCGAAATGGCTGCCCCAATGGCGTCGATGATAGTAAATCATTTGCGATAGTTATCACGAATTTGAGGAGAATAGCCTTAGCCCTAAGAAAAGTCAGTACTTCAGCACTTATGACGGCAGTATTGACACGAATTATAATTATTATTGACTGGAATTATTTGCTTTTAATTATACAATTATACATAGTGATAATTTTTTTTTGTCAATATCCAAAGTCAATCGAAGTCCTTCGAAGTCAGCATTTTTGGGATGTATGTACGTCAATTTGATTTTTTTTTATCTGTTGGACAATGTCACACAAAATCCATTAGGAAAAGGAGGGAAAGTCTAAATTTCGCATGCTAATTTCGTTTGGAAAACTAGCATCTGCTTTCGTGGTGAACTATATTTGTGTGATTTGAGAATGAAGTTGATGCTATCCATGATTGCGTGACTGTGTCGTCGCCAATTGAGTCCTCTCGAATTAACTCCCAGTGAATGGCAATGTCCTTTAAATTCGGAGCACAGGAATAAATCTCAATCAGACTAAAAGATACTGAACTCAAAAAGGTCAACATGAGGTGCCCAACGGCAATGTTTGCGTTAAGCCAATGAACGCATTTCGACCCTGCAGGTCAACGCAATTCTCGAACTGAAAATTGATTCACGGCGGCTAATGCGACGGTGACACGCTGCGCCGCTTGTCGGTAAAGTCCAAAAAATATTCCTCCAAATCATTTAGATGAGATATTTTTTTTTTTTTTTTATTCGGCCAATGGTCAGTGTGGAAATTTTAATACAAATTTTGCTGCAAGGCTAACGTGTTTTCGAGCTAAGTGGTGCGGTAGCTTTTACTGAAGCTAGCAACTATTTTGGTTTTTTATAGCTCTAGTTGCCTTCATGTCAGGCGCTAACGATAAAATATGTTGAATATTTCCGACATGAGTTTTATTGACAGGCCCAGCCCAGCGGCCAAAATGCTGCTTACAGAAGCAATGAACCGTAATACATTTCGTAGGCCGTAGGCGGTAATGCAAACGACCTCATATACCATCCTAGTATACTTTTGTTCGAACATGGCCATTTTGTAGAGAGAACGCTTACCACCACCACATAAAGTAAGCTATTTGTGGCAGTTCGCCTACAATCTGGTATACTTTGTAAGCTATTAATATTCAGGTCGCTTACAATCTCGTATACTTTGTGGCTATTGGTAAGCAGTTAGCTTACAGTCTCGTAAACTTTGTAGGCGGTAGGCACTGTTGGCCGCTGGGAGTGTCATGGAAATCGCCTCGATATTGAACAAGTAAGGGTGTTATAGTCAGGCGAGCCTGACAATAGAATACCCGACACAGACACACGTGTTCAAATAATTTTTAATATCAAGAGGTGTTTAAGGCCATATGGGGGCCCAATACACCGACTTTTGTTATATTGGTTTATGAAAACTGCCCCTTTGCCAATTTTTTGGAATTCTAATCGGAGGCTTAGATATACGCTCAAATCCTAAGTTTCATTGAAATATTTGGAAAAAGTCCGATTTTGAGGCAGTTGTGAGATTTTTGTGACAGACCCTAGTACTGGAGGTACCCTTAATAATGGACCGATTTAGAAAATTTTTGGGGAGGATGTTTATGGCTACAAAAGAAGCATAAGTGCCAAATTTCGTTCAAGTCCCATTTGAATTTCGGGTGTAGGGGACAATTTTCGAAAAACGCCCTTCTGCCACGCCCACTTTTAAAATTTTTGGAAATCGTATTACTTGCCTTGAAACATGTTCAAATATCAAATTTCATCAAAATATCTTTAAAAAATTCGATTTTAGAGCAGTTTTTGTGATTTTCGTAACAGACCCTAGTACTGGAGGTACCCCTAAAAATGGTCCCATCGGGTCCATTCTCGAACTTGTTCTTACTCATGTCCCCGTTAGCACGCATACCAAATTTCGTCAAGATAGCTCAACTCCTTCGATAAGAAAACTGTATACAAACAGACGGACAGACGGACGGACATGGCTAAATCGAATCTCCTGGTGACCCTGATCATTTCTATATACATTTTGTATGGTCTATCTCGACTCTGTATCTTTACAATACAACAAACTTTCTTATTGTAAGAAAGCAACCCACAATTTCACTATAGATTATTATTTTTTAGGCGTCGCCCGCTTTAAAAATGCCATTTTTACGTCTCAGTTATTTTCAATTGACTGTGGTCGCCACAAATATTGTGCGATTTTCATAATTTTTTATTTCTGCTAAATAACTTGGGGACATGTTTCAACATGTGCAAGTACAAGAATATTTGATAGTTAGAAGTTGGTGAAAATGAAAGTGGGCCTTTCCTTACTATATGCCATAGTCAGAGGTCGATATGCATTCTCTTTCCGGGAATGATTTGTTTATCTTAGATTTGACTTAAGCCCTCGGAGTAGCTCGGAAATAGAATAGGCGATTTCAGACTTCTGAAAAAGTATTTTCATCCCCGCCAAGAAGTTTCTAACTTTTCCAGTCCTATGTTTGAAAAAAAAGATTCTGCGGTCGGAGATCGTAAATCTTCATTTGTTTGGGTTTTAGCTGGGATATCAAGTCGACTTGTAAATCCTAGAAGCATCGGAACTTACAGATTTGACTGTAACATATACAGGAGACACGCGATATTTCGATTATCCAATGACTCGTATGCATAAAGATAAGATTGGGACTCTTTCTCGAGCTGTTGAGCAAATTTCTTAGTTTGATATACAAGAAGAATAATTGACCTAAAAATCGTTCGGAAATGAAATCACATATCAAAGAGGCCTGTGCTAGAATCCGAAAGCTGACAAAATCTGAATCAAAATCGACAAAAATTTCATATAGAATTTACAGTTTTTTTTTTTGGTTTTGGTTTTGGGTTTGAACTGCTATTGGTTCTTAATTGTGTTTGAATTAACGAGAGTCGACTGTATAAAGAGATTTTGTAGGGCACTCGTGATCACTTTTAATTATAGAGAGGTTCGAATTAACGAGAGTCTACTGTATATGAAATTTCAGTTGACTTAAATTCCGATTCCGTCAGTTTTCACATTCTAGCATATGCCTGAAAAAGATCGTTTTATTGCAAAAAATTTCCCTTACATAAATCGTCACTATTCGAAGGATTTCTTTCGACTTCCAATTAAAGAATCGTATTATAGAAACTCTCTTCAAAACGATATAGACAGCCAATTCAGGTCGAACTAATTCAAGTTCCAGTTATGAATGTTCGATTTTAGGAAATTTGACTGCATTATAATTATTGTTATGAGTTATTGAAAGGAAATTTCACTCTCAATTAGTCGTGCTTTGTTTGATTTCTGGTTAGAACTTGACTTGAAAGTTCGAACAATTCAATTTGTGGCTGTGTGTGTGTGTGTGTTTAGACCCTTGAAGGACACCGAGGAAACTCGTTTACGGAATCAACAGTTTTTCATAGCCCCCGAAAGTGCTTCCTTGCTGTGCTGTGATTTTCTTGAGGGAATAAATTGCTTGAGATCAAGAAAAGATCAGAAATAAATAGAAATACGTTTGAAAGTGTGCAGGTGCAAGTTCCGTTCCGTTTTGTTTTGTTTTGTTTTGCTGCGCTGCGCTGCGCTACGCTGTGTTGTTGGATGGAATATGCTTTTCTACAAAATTCCTTCAGTCGTCAGACGCTTAAGTAATTTGCATAATAATTCTGCTTTTCCGCTGCGGGCTGAAGTGTGACACGGGTTAAGATGGGATCTCATATTGGGATCGTTGAATGCCGTGGGAATTCAGGTATTCTTTCTAGTCTTCGAAAATGTCATTTTGTGTTTTATTTTCCTTTTTTCTTTTTCACTACAAACTGGTATCCTAATCGTTTCATGATCTTTATGAAATCTCAGAAGAAAAAAAAAAAAAAAAAAATTTTATTTCTCGTAAGAAATTGTCATAGAAAGGACTGAATGGCAATCTTGCTCTTGTTGTCATAATCCATACAATAGACCAATTGTATGCCGAGTTCAACCGAACCGAACCGAACTGAGCTGAGAAGACTCTGTTGAGCTGTGTGCATTCATCGTCGTACGGGACACCATTATTCGAGGTAATATTTCTTTTCTTAATTAATTCTTTTTTTTTTGTTTTTTTTTGCTGCCCAAGTGGTGGCGGCGATCATATTCTCAACCAGTATGTGACAGCATCCGAAGAACTCTGAGGTCCTTGATTTGCATACCATCACGCTGCATGAAACACACACACACACACACACACAGCTCATATGGTGGAAAGGCGCCCGGCCCGGTAGAGAGAAGGGCGATTGTCACTTTCGAAAATACACGGCTGAACTGACAAATGTTATCTCGCATTTGCTAACAGGACAAATAACCTTTTTACGGTAACCCTTCCTTTCGAGTATCTTTCGTGACATTTCACATTTCAAAATGCCGCGCTCGTTTTCACCAGAAATTATGGAAAAAACCTACCTGAATTTTTTTACTAAAAATTGACAAATAAAAAAAAAATAAAAATTATAATAATAATAAAAGTAAATTTAAAGCCTACGAAGTTTTTCGTGATTTTATTTCCCTTGAGCTGAAACAGCTCAATCCAATTGTGTTACAGAAACCACATTTACGTAACGGCGCACAGTGGGATCGCTTCATACAATTGAGTTTAACTTTAAGGAGCACTCGTAGATCAATGGCAACCGAGCCTTATTTTAATGGAATTAAGAGAAAAAAAAACCAAGTTTCATCAAAATCGGCCACGCCCGCCTCCCACCACCCATACCTATTAAAGGGAATTTTGCGTTTATATATTTTTTCTGAATGTTTTGAAACTACCCACAGTATAAAGTATTGATTAGACCAGCGGTTCTCAAACCTTTTTTGCTCGCGGAGGCCTTGAAAGACATACAATTTTTTGCAGAGTCCCATATCGCACCTCCGTAATAAATAACCCTGCAGAAATTTCAACTAGTTTATGTACTAGTACCATACTAGTGCCGTACAGTTAACAGGGGAGTCCCAAGTCATAAAACACATAAAGAACGTAAAACATACAATATAGAATTCTTTCGCGGAGCTCTTTCAAGCGCACTTTGAGAAACGCTGGATTAGACAAAGAGATTCTAAAAGATTCATCAAAATCTGACACGCCCACCATCCATGAATGTCATTACAATTGCTTACCCTTAAAGTATGCTAAACATTTTTTACATATCACATCGAAAAATTTCATTGGAATTTTTGCGACTTTTTTAAGGAAATCATAAAATTTTGCTCCTGTCGAGTAGCTTGCTGTAGCCAAATTATACACAAATGGAAAGAAGAAACTCCCTTCTTTCATTTTCTTACAATAAAACAAGTAAGGGTGTTATAGTCAGGTGAGCCTGACAATAGAATACCCGACACAGACACACATCTTCAAATAATTTTTAATATCAGGAGTTGTTTAAGTCCATAGGGGCCCCATATACCGACTTTTGTTTAATTTCTTTATGAAAATCATCCCTTTGCCACGCCCACTTTTCCAATTTTTCGGAATTCTAATCGGAGGCTTAAATATACGTGCAAATTCTAAGTTTCATTGAAATATTTGGAAAAAAGTCAGATTTTGGGGCAGTTTTGGGATTTTTGTGACAGACCCTAGTACTGGAGGTACCCTTAATAATGGACCTATCAAAGAAATTTTTGAGAGGATGTTTATGGCTACAAAGGAAGCACAAGTGCCAATTTTCGTTCAAGTCCCATTGGAATTTCGGGTGTAGGAGCCAATATTAGAAAAACGCCCTTCTGCCACGCCCACTTTTCCAATTTTTTTGAATCATATTACTTGCCTTTAAATATAATCAAATACCAAATTTCATCAAAATATCTTGAAAAACTCTGGTTTTAGAGCAAATTTTGTGATTTTCGTAACAGACCCTAGTACTGGAGGTACCCCTAAAAATGGTCCGATCGGGTCCATTCTCGAACTTTTTCTTACTCATGTAGCCGTGAGCACGCATACCAAATTACCAAATACCAAAGATAGCTCAACTCCTTCGATAAGAAAACTGTATACAGACGGACAGACAGACAGACAGACGGACATGTCTAAATCGAATCTCCTGGTGACGCTGATCATTTCCATATATATTTTATATGGTCTATCTCGACTGGTTCTGGGTGTTACACACAACCACACAAACGCAACATACCCTCGACACAGAGTGTGTCGGGTATAAACAGCGAGCAAGGCGGAACACACTTTTATTTTTTCCAATCAAAATCAATAAAACCCTTTTTTTGATGTGCAACTTGGCTATGTATTAATTTTTTTTTAGCTCTTCATACTATTTCCATAATTTCTTCATTGAATTTATCAGCAAGGACCATATTTCAAGAAAAAATGTGCTTCAAATTGCAAGAGCATAAAAATTAAAACAAAAAAATGTATCAAAATATAACAAAAATTTTATAATTTTTCTGTGCAAAATAATTTTGTGACTTTGACCCATATTTTTACATATCAAATATTAATTTCTGGACAAACCAATTATAAATTCTTTTTAATTAAAAATTAGCCAACAAATCTTCATCATTCCATTTTTGAATTTCCATGGTCGAAAATCAAGGGTTTTTCACTCGAAATCCCACTGTGCGGCGGCGCGAGGGGTTTCCTACTTTCGATGTGTTCCGATCTTTTTTTTTGAAATTTTTTTTTTTTTTTTGCTCGTATGGAAACTAGAAAAACGAGTTTATTTTCATTTACATGCCGTTATAATTGAAATCCGAAAGACCAACTTTAAGAGGAGAAATATTACGAAAAGTAGCACAGTTGCTAGCGATTGCCGCGCAACGACATAATCCAAAGGCCAAGCTTAAGCTTGAAGATTTCTGAACTTTTCCAAGAACACGCTGTGCGAGTTTAATTGTAATTTGAATATGAATTTGAATCGTGCAAGCAGAGTGGCCCGGCAAAAACACTCTTGGTGAATGGTTATATGGCATACAGAAAATTCTCATAGCGAATTCATTTGGGAGAAATGCAAGTAAATTAAGTTCCTGCAGTCGCTCCTACAGGTCGTCACATCCGCTAGAGTCTTTTTATGACTATTCTGAGCAGAAATTTCATTCTTTCGATTCATTGCTGCCATTAATTGTTATCCGATTTGATATCCTTCTGAATAGCTAAGATTAGTCCCACTTCTTCTCTCAGGCCACTGGCGGCGCGTACAATTCCAGCTTCACAAGATGAACCTGAATGGAGACTCTGACTTGCAGACGAAAAATTCGCAGTCCATTCAAATGGGCGAATGTGTTGCCCTTTCTTACTTAGAGAAGAAATCAACTCAATTTGACTGAAGGCGACATAAGGTCTTATATTGTCACATTGCCTCTATTTCACTGGGGGACAAAACCCATAAACTAAAAAACAAAACAAAAAATCCTTTTAAATCGCATCCAAATTGTGAGCGTAATGGGGGGACTGCAGTCGCAATAGAATGGTATCACTGCAATTCCTATTACTCTCCAGCTCTCCAACACCCCGACTAGTCGCAAAAAATACCAGGACTGCTCGCTTTTAATTTGCCAACCAATGCCTTAAACTGTCTCTTTTACCATTGAGCTGTCGTTGACAAATAACCACTGCCCATATTTGCTACTCCTGTGGTCATTTAGAGGTCAATTGTCCCATTTGTGCTAGTTGGTCTTGGAGTGCTAAAATCCTTCTAGATTAGACCTCGAATGGTCAATTTTGATTGGTCATATTCCGGGTAACTTCAGAGTACACCATTATGGTCGCGGTTGGATAAATTCTCTTTGAAACTCATTACTTTATTTGAAATGCATTGGATTAGTTTGGGTTGGTTAGGATTTTGGAGCACAAAAAGGCTTTGCCACACAGAGTGTCACATGGTCAGATATTCAAGAAATTCTCTTTGGTTTTTCTCAACAGCAATATCTATCGAAATTTCCTAACAACTACAATATTTAAATGTACTGTCAATGGTTTCCACTTAAGAGGAAAAAACTATTTGTGCAGCAGGAACACTAGAGCATTCCCAAAATGTGTCCGCTTAGGAAGAGTGTCCGCAAGGAGAGACTACACTGTATTTGTAATCGCGATTTGACATCTATGACCTTCAAATACCCCGAAGATATCTGTTGGTTTTCTTTGCAGGCGAACGAAATGTGTGAGGGAAACCCCTTTTTTTGAGGGGTGCAAGGAAAAACGAATTATTTTGAACATAGATATGAAAAAGGACCCTCTTTTTTTGGGCTTAAATTCTTTCGTTCCGCTGTTGAAATTGATATTTATGCATATTTTTATACATTGCATTTTCTGTGAGACTTCTCAAATTGCTCTAGAAGACTCAGACTAAGGTATTACATATTGCGGATTAACGTGAGTCTATACACTACGGTGCTTCACTCCACGGCACCACAATGTGCACGGTCGGTATTCACAAGCCGACTGTGTACTATCTCACAGTGACAACACATTGTCCGAAGATGACAGTGTACTAAAATTTTCATCATGGAGGGGTAAGCCACAATATTGGATGGTCAGTCCGTGGGACCCTGATCCCTGTCATACCAAGTTGGGTTCTATTGGTCTACCTTTTGTGACTTGATGCAAGCCACTTCCATTTTATAGATCCCATACCCAAGTGGCACTGGGAGAGCGTAGAGGATGCGTGCTATGCTCTTGATCCCGGGGTCCGAGGTTCGATTCCCGGCACAGGCGAAACGGAATGTAATGTTCCAAGCCTAGCACTGGTTTTTCAAAAATCGCACACTACATAAAAAGACAAACACTCACACAAACACAAGAAAACCTCCTTGGTATCACAATGGGCCGATTAACGGCCTAAGTGGCAGCCACTTCAACCTACCTACCTATACCCAATCAGCCAGGAATGGTCGAAATGTGGGCTAGGGTCCGCGGGTTTGCCAAGCCCGTAAACCAAAATTTATTGCCCTCGCGGGAACTCAATAAGGTATGTAGTTAGCTCCGGAATTCAATAGAAAATTTGTCGGCGATATACTCGTAGAATCAGCGGGTATAACTATAGTAAAAGCCCCATTTTAACCGCCAATGGGAGATATTCCGAGAAAAGATGGTATCGGTCTTAACAGGGATAGAAATCCTCAAGTACCATCAACGAAGAGGATGATTTTGGAAATCTCTTTCTTGCGAACAGGAAATTTGATCTCACAGTAGGTACATGAAATCTTTTCTCGATCAAACAATTGCTGAGACTTTTGTTTTATTGGTCAATCATTCAGGAGTGGTCTAAAAATCAGAGAGTGTCCTCTTATTTTAGTTTGTTTCAAACTGCATTTCATTCAACTTGGAGAAGGTCCTCTATAAGTTGGCGAACAAATATTTTTAGGAGGAGAAGTTTTTTTTTTTAAGTTTGGCGTATGTGGCTCTAATAGAGGCCCAGCCATCTAACATAGTAAAAAAAAAAAAGAGAAGCTATTTTATTTTTACTGTTTGTTTCTCTAGCGTGTTTCTTTGACCTTTATTGACGTGGTCTAATGAGTTTGACGCTTTCCGCATCATGTTGGATTCATCTATTTCTTGATCATACCAAAAAAAATGGACTTGGTACTTTCAACTTTAAGTAAATATTTGAATTTATATATGAATTGAATTAATCACAAAAAATGAAATATTCATCATATTTCAACATAATTTTTTAAAATCGTATTGGGTTTTTAAATTGTTTTTACTATTTTTAAAATATCCTTAAACAAATCAGAACGTGTCCATATTTTTCCGTAAAGACTTTTACTCCCGCCATCGATATGCGCCACCCCCAGTTGTCTTCCCACGTCTTCCTTTAAACGCAAAAGTTCGTGTTTATTTTTTTAAAAACTACCCTAAGCAATGCCATTGGTAGGTTTCAAAAAGGAAAGGAAAAGGAATACGAAGAAGCCGAAAGGAAAAATACAAATAAAAAATAAAGAAAGAATAAAAAACTCAAAACGCCACCAAACGTGCTCCGTGCTGCATTGCTAATAAGATCAGCTTAGTTTTTTATTTTCCATTTTATTTCGTCGTCCAAAAAGTCTTTTAATTTTACGATATATTTTGCCTTTTCTTTTCGATGACGACCTTACATTCTTCATTGATGAGCTGAGGAGGCATTAAAGTGGGTGAGGCGCTTTGTTACATTCGCCAACGCTTCTCCAGTAAGTATGTCTCTGTTTCTATTTCTACTTAGGTTTCTGTTTCTGTCTCTGTTTCTCTTCTCTCTCTCTCTCTCTCTCTCTCTCTCTCTTTCTCTCTCTCTCTCTGTCTCTGTCTCTATTTCCGTTTCTGTCTCTATTTCTCTGCCCTGCCACCGTCTGTGAAAATATCGATTGACCAAGAAGTCCGCACCTAAGCTATTTTATGGGACAGCCTCGGAAAATTTGTGCTTCATTTGTTCTAAGATATCGCAATATTTAAGAAAACGACTGCTTCACCCTTGATTTTCACTAGCAACTCTATGTATGTCGCTGAATTTAAGGTAACTTTGCTCTTATTGAATTTAGATGACATGAAATTAGATGAATTAGTTCGAGGTCTTCACATTTTTACTCAAAAAGTTTTCAAGATTTTTATCACAAGAACTTCGATGTTCCTCTAGGAGGAAATTTTCTTTCATTGAAATCGTAAGGCAGAGCAGAGCTTACGTATGCCATTGAAAATGCCTTCGCTTCAATTTTCTCATGTCGTTTCTGACCGCACGTACTGCTCCTTCCAATTTTTGTGTCATTGAACACGAACAGTGGAGCAGTATACATTCAAATGTGTTCAAATTAAATGAAATTATATTCAGAGTAAAAAATATTCATCCCTAGCAATTGCAATATATTTCTGTGTTCATAATTTGATACACCTCTAATTGACGGTCTCCTATGGAGAAGACTCCATTAACCGAAACTGTCCGCTTGGGTTCCTTTTGACTGAATGCATGCCTACGCTGGAGATTTATACATACTTATCTCCAAAGTCGCCATCATTTGATATATTGGCGTAAGCATTTAAGAAATTCCAAGAGCTCAAAGGCGATGGTTCTAAAATTGCCGTACCATTAATGTCCACCGATGAGAGATTTCAATTCATATTTCAAATATAGCAGAAGTATAACTAGGACCCATAAATTAAGCTGTTATTCACAATATAGGGATGTTGAGGGTTTTTATTGCATAGTCAAGATTTGTGGCATTGAGTTTAAAGCTTTGTCTGAGAACACATTTGGAAGATTTTGTGTTTTTTTTTTTTGTTCTATTTGGAACACAGTCTGAGAAGAAAATTGTCCTCTCGTCTCGTCGCGTTTTTTTTTTTTCTACTCATTAATCGTTTAGAGGAGAAATGAAGTTCCGTTTCATTTCATTTCATTTCGTTTCGTTTCGTTTCGTTTCACTGTGCAGCCCTCATCCGTCATCGGTTAATGATGTTCGCGCGAATGTCTTGTTGTCCTTGTAAGCTCATAGTCAACAAAGAAATGGCCTGTTGGATTCACGACGATGCGTCGTCAAATTAGAAAAATGTAAATTTATTTTAATTAAGATGAATAAGCAACAAAGTGTTTTATGGAAATTACTTTAATGATGTTACTTGTTTCATATTATTTTCAAGGGAGCACTCAAACGGTCGAGTGGTACTACGCGATACGAAATGCTAACTATGAGCAACTATGGCGCAGTGGGCGGTGCTTCGGCAGTGCTTTTAAGTTCTAGCATGCGATTTTTTTTATTATTATTTGCAACTATTTGTATTAGGAGAAAAAAAGAAAACGAATAATAATTGAAAAATGAAAAACAAAGTTGGGAGAGTTCGATAGTCTCCTCTTTAATTTTCTGGATACATAATTTGAAAAGGAACATTTGTTTAAACGAGGCCAGGTCCATGCAAATGGGACTGCCCCCTTCCCCAGCAATGGAAACTTCATACTTATTTAACAAATTTCGATTTTAGATTATTTCTAGTCATAAATGAGTCCATGGATCAAATTTTCGTCGTTATGGCCGTGAAATAAGGTTATGAAGCGATAGCGGCATCGTGGTACGAGTATATCAAAAAAGTGGTTAAAATTATATATATTTTTTTGTACATCATTTTTCATTCACAAATAAACTACGTTTCAGCTTTTTTTTTTTTTTTTCTCAGAAACCATGTATGGCTTCGTATGCGGTAAAGGGTTAATATTATAAACTAGAATCTGGAAGAAGGAAAACACAAAATCCATTTTTGGGCGACCTTTTCAAAAACAAAAACATTGACAATTTTGACCAAACTTTCTTTACGTTTTCTTTTAATAAGGTACCTGACCCAAATAAGGTCATGCTAACGGTTTTTGTCACACAGGCGAAAATTGGTTAAACTTAGAGATAGTTTGAATCTTAATCACTTTTATTTAACCTGTTCTTTATCCGAAAATGTAAAAAAAAAAGTACAAAAAAGTGTTTAAAAGTATTATATTCATTTGAGACATTTTATGAATTGTCCTTTTTTTCCATATTAGGAACGCCATGTCTTAATAAGGCCCAATGCTGATTGCTCTCAAGAACGTGCGAAAAAATAAAGAAAAATGTAAAACTATTATCCAGGGACCGAACCAGTTATGACTTTTATAGTAAAAGTTACAAAAAAAAAAGTTATTTTTTGACTTGTATTTTATTTGAAAAAAATATTACTGTAAAATATTAACTTTTATTTTTTCATTTCAACAATAACAGTTAAACTGGGCCAATTATTTTTTTTTTGGCAAAAATAAAAGGCTTTGCCAAATAACAAATAAACCGATACTCCAATTTAAATAAATTTGATACCAATTGATAGGTCTCAGTTTCTAGAATCCAAATATACATAATTCGATAATCATTGGATGTTTCTGTGTTAACCACTTTTCCTAGAAGAATGTTACGGAGACAAGGGTTTTACCTAATGATGCGTCTTTTTGAAGGGAATTCAGTGGTATTAATAACTCATTTTAAGCTTAAGTCGATTTAAGCTACTCTTCCATAAGACCACATATGTATTTTTGGATTCTAGAAACTGAGACCTATCAATTGGTATCAAATTTATTTAAATTGGAGTATCGGTTTATTTGTTATTTGGCAAAGCCTTTTATTTTTGCCAAAAAAAAATATTTGGCCCAGTTTAACTGTTATTGTTTAACTGAAAAAATAAAAGTCAGTATTTACCAGTTAATATTGGACTTTTTCTAAAAAAGTTATGACAATAAAATGCATCCCGGATTCGTATAGAGAATGTCCTGAGGATCACAACGACATCGAATTGATTTCTGTGCGAAAATTTTTTGTCCTTGCTTTTTCAAGTTTTGAAAGACATTGAAACTGTTATTTTCAGTCCCTGCTATTATCTGATTTCATTGTAAATGTTGTTTGAGATCAAAAATTCAAATAAATACTCTGCACAGCTTTTCTTATATAAAATAATATTTTTAAAACTCACTGTTGTATGTTCAAGTGCAGGTACAAGGCATTATCGATAATAATTTTGTTAACTTGCTGCCCATTGCAGTGAAAGGCCTTTTTATACCCGACACACTCTGTGTCTGTTTGCATGCAGTTATCTTATCGAAGGAATTGAGCTATATTGAAAAAATTTTTTACAAGAAATTTTGATGAAATTTGATAGTTAAACATATTTGAAGTCAAGTTATTCAATTTCAAAAAATTGGAAAAGTGGGCATGGCCGAAGGGCGTTTTTCGAAAATGGGTTCCTTCAGGCGAAATTTGGCAGTTATGCTTGCTTTGTAGCCATAAACATCCTCTCCAAAAATTTCTTTGATAGGTCCATTATTAAGGCTACCTCCTAAGGTACTAGGGTCTGTCACAAAAATCTCAAAACTGCCCCAAAATCGGATTTTTTGGAAATATTCCAGTGAAACTTAGAATTTGAGCGCATATTAAGGCCTCCGATTAGAATTTAAAAAAATTGGAAAAATGGGCGTGGCAAAAGGGCGGTTTTCATAAAGAAATTTAACAAAAGTCAGTATATGGGGCGCCTAATGGCCTTAAACACCTCTTGATATTAAAAATTATTTGAACGTGTGTCACTGTGTCGGGTATTCTATTGTCAGTCTCGCCTGACTATAACACCCTTATTTTTCTCATTGTTTTTAACTGCTTGGTATATTAAGGTCCATTTAGGGCTTCCAAAAAAAATTTTTTTTAAGAACCAGTTGCAAGGTGTCTATTGTGGGCCTTATTAAGACCACTCAATATAATTGTTTCGACAACGTTTTTTTTTTTTTTTTTTTTTTTTTCAGAATACAACAAAGCTAGGGGCTTGCTCGCAACCTTTTTGTTTTGAATAAAGTCCGACTTTTGTTATTGGCATAGAGACTTTAAAAAATTACCAAGAACTTTTGGAAAAACGTTGTTCTTCTCACGCAAAATTAGATCAAGCATGTTGTTTTCACTTCTTCCAGCTTTGTTGGACGATAACTATTCACTCAGCTTTACAATCGAAGCAATTTTTTTTTCTTTTTGTTTTCTGAAGTAAATATAAACGCCAAAAATCATTTTGCTGGGAGTGCTAGAAATATCTTTTCTGAAAATCGGGCCTTATAATGGCGTTGGCCTTATTTGGCTGAACTACCTTAGTGGTTATCGAACAAAAAAAAAAAAAAAAAAATCCTTCGTCCAGTTCCTTGTATGAACAGCATGCAAAAGACCTGGGGAAAATTTCGTCAAGACCAAGAGCAAAACCGACTTTGAATAAAGACTTTGAGTTGGAGAGTTTAGAGAAAAACGAGTCAAAGTGGCAATACAACCGACCTCAAGCCTGTAACTTCTTGAGGCTGTATCTCCAAAACAATGTGGCGGATCAACTTGAAAGTTTTGAACAGGATTCTTGATATTTTGACGGCCTCTGTCCCGTAGTTGCTTGAGATGCTAACTTACGGAAGCGAGAGGATCTGAGATCGTCAATGTTTGTGTCGTCTTTTCTGTTTCGGTTTTTCGTGGTTTTCCCATGTGAGGCCTAAGTGTGTCACCCTCAATGGTCGCAGTCACACCAACCTAACGTAACCTTCTTGAATTGTTGTAGAATGAAATAAGATAGGATAAATCGACTTCTTAAATCAATAAAACCAATGTAACCATCTGAACAAAAAAAAAAAAAAAATAAATAAAAAAATTAAAATTAAAAAAAAAAAAAAATATTTCGAAAAAGTCTGATTTTGGGACAGTTTTTGTGAACTTTGTGACAGATCCTAGTACTGTAGGTACCCCTAAAAATGGTCTGATCGGGTCCATTCTGGAACTTGTTCTTACTCATGTCACCGTGAGCAAGCACACCAAATTTCGTCTGTACTGTAAAAGAAAGCTGTATACAAACAGACGGACAGACAGACGGATATGTTTAAATCGAATCTCCTGGTGATGCTGATCATTTCTATATATATTTTGTATGGTCTATCTCGATTGGTTCTGGGTGTTACACTCCAGCGAGTTACACAAACGCAATATACCTTCGACACAGAGTGTGTCGGGTATAAAAACGCCTTCAAATCTAAACCATAGCAATGACCGATATTCATGCGTTATACGGTCCAAGGGGTTGACCTTTTCGCAGATCGTTATTTATCATCGATGTCTTAATGAATATTGTTGAAATAATGTCATGCTGTCGGTGCATGCAAGCATTCAGTGCATTTTTTAAATCCTTACCAAACGCTAGCTTGTTGCTCTGTTAGCATTTCCTGCGGCATCAGTGAGCGAAAGTCTTGGGTTTTTTTTGTTTTGTTTGTTCACTTTTATGATTTGTTCTTTGTTTTTTATTTTTAAGTTAACCTTGTTGCTGATTTAATTAAAATTCGAATTCGATTAAGTTTTAATTAGCTACTGAGATTCGTTCATTTGCATTGATGCTGACCATTCATTCACATGTATGCAATTGATAGGGTCCATCTCGTTTCTGCGAGGATGTTAATTAATTGAAATATTTTTGTGCGTGTGTATTGTACTGAAAATTTTTGTACTACGCATTGAAAATGAATATGAAAATTGAAATTGCCATAGGGGAAAAGCTCGACGATAATTATAATTATTTGAAAATGAATTCATTTTTCCGAAATTCCGTAGGTGACGACTGCTTTTCCACATAAATACATACATATATGAACATTTCGTTGCATTTTTTATTTCTCAAATTAATGCAGGATATTTCGCGACGGCCATTCCCTACTCGTTTGTTCCTCCTTCCTTTTAACTCCCATAGACCACGGCGCGCCGTCGAGCTATGCTCTCTTTTTGTATTCAAACAACTCGCTTTATGAACTTTTCCTTTTAGTGGCCGGAATGGATTTTTCCATGATTACTTCTTTAACAGTCCATTGAAGTCTGTGGTAATGGAAGTTTTTGTTTTTACGTAATTCAAGGATTAAGGCAGGAGTATCCAATTGGAAAAAGAGGATCATCATATAAGCAACTTGTTTTTTTTTTTTTTATTTTATTTTACAGACGAAAAAAGTGATGCAAAAAAACTGATTTTGACGTTTTGATTGAAATCCTGTCCGATGCAGCACCCATGGAAATCTCTCGTTAAGGATATTAAATTTCCAAAACGGATAAGCAATAATGGCTAACGCAGGTGGGCAGGCACGGGAATATGGTGTATTTTTTCCATCTATGTGAGTTGGTTGTGGGTATATTTTTCGACGTCCCTACCTGACTGCCAAACCGAATTTACATACGTAATTTTAAAGTTACCTTACTTTGTGTTTTGAGGGTGGATTTAAGGGGGGATTTATCCTAGTCTACGGCTTCTGGGAGAGAAACTTTTGCTTTGCAGCTATAGAAAGGGGCATCTGCATACAGAACTACCCCTAAAAGTAGATTAGGTTAGGTTACTTGGGCTGTCATAAAACCGACACACTTAAGTAGACCTAAGGTCCGTTGTAATACCCTATAGATGTGAACACCTAGTTCTAGAACCATTTTGAGCTGGCCACAAAGCCCGAAATTTGGGCAAGGTTTACCGATTCTAAGTTCCTTGGGGATCGCATTATATAGTTTCCGAAATAAGAAAATCTTTTCCATGAAAACGCATGGCACTGCAGTAAAAGGTGTTGCGGAGATTCTTCTTCCTCGTCTACTAAGCAGTATCTGCAAAAAAAGGATTTCCTACGTTGTAGCCTCAGCGCTTGAGCTCCCAGTGGATAGTAACCAGTAAAAATTCCGACTGCCGCGGATAGACTGGATCGGGGGAGTTGTACAAGCTCTTCCGATCTCTTGTAGTTTATAAGTGGCCACCTATGTGGTCCTATTGACCACCTATGCGCGAGTTATCTATTTTCCCATTCGTTTAACCGGAGCCGACAGGTTACTAGAGGTATACCTACACTTACCCTCAGATGTTAGAGTATGGTGAAAATTTTGTTTTGGTCAATCTTTGGTGGGGGGGGTTTCTACGAACTGAAATCCCCAGACATCTGATTTTTCTCCACGCACCTGCTTATATTAGGTGTAGTAAAAAGAAATCCATTATTTTTCCAATAGATGGCGTTATTTATCTGCATCTCGCGTTGTATAAGTCCGATCGTGTTCCGCTAGGGGGCATTAGAAAGATGACAGTTCCTACTAAAAAAGCTTTTTTGACACTTTTTTGATTGATTGATTCAGTTTTGTTTGAGAGCTTGTCAAAGATGGACATCAGCAAAGAGAAAATTCGCTACATTTTACAGTTTTTCTTCGATAAGGGAGAAAACGCAAGCCAGGCGGCTGAAAATGTGAATAGCGTTTATGGACCTGATACTGTAACAGCCAATCATGCGCAATTTTGGTTTCGTCGATTCCGTTCCGGTAACTTCGATGTCAAGGATGCACCACGCTTTGGAAGGCCAATTGTCGAAAATGTCGATAAAATCATGGAAATTATCGAGTCCCACCGTCATGTTAGCACTGTTTCGATTGCAAAAGAGCTAAAGATTGCACAAAAAACCGTTTGGAACCATTTGAATAAGGCTGGATACACAAAGAAGCTCGATGTATGGGTGCCACACGAGTTAACTCAAAAAAACCTCATAGACCGAATTTCCATCTGCGAATCGCTGCTGAACCGCAACAAAATCGACCCATTTCTGAAGCGGTTGGTGACTGGTGATGAAAAGTGGGTCACTTACGACAACGTCAAGCGAAAACGGTCGTGGTCGAAACACGGTGAACCGGCGGAAACGGTGGCCAAGCCAGGATTGACGGCCAGGAAGGTTTTGCTGTGTGTTTGGTGGGATTGGCAGGGAATTATCTACTATGAGCTGCTCCCATACGGCAAAACTTTTAACTCGAAACTCTACTGTCAACAATTGGACCGTCTGAAGGAAGCAATCGCCCATAAGCGGCCAGCTTTGGCCAATAGGAGAGGAATTGTGTTCCATCAGGACAACGCCAGGCCACACACATCGATAGTGACTCGCCAGAAGCTCCGGGAGTTTGGTTGGGAGGTTCTTCTGCATCCACCTTATAGTCCGGACCTGGCACCAAGTGATTACCATCAGTTCCTGTCCATGGCGAACAATTTTGCTGGTGAAACATTCGCTTCAAGAGAGGCTTCTGAAATTCGACTGTCTCAATTTTTTGCTAATAGGAACGAGGGCTTCTATGAGAGAGGCATAATGAAATTACCTTTAAAATGGCAACAAGTTATCGAACAAAACGGCGCATATTTGACCTAAATCGGGTCATTCTAACTATCTTAAATAAAGCCCTCAATTTAATGCAAAAATAATTGATTTCTTTTTACTACACCTAATATATCATGCTATTTGTTTCCACGGGGAAAATGCCATAGGCATAGGCTGAATAATGGGATTACCTATTCTTTCGGGTGTCAATGGACTTAAATTCTGGTATTTTACCAAAAAATCCATGATCGAATTTGGGACTATTTTGGGGTAAGGTGTTTAGCCGCTAGAAATATCCATCTGACGGAGCCATAAGAATCTTTCAATAAGTAATTAGTTATGTCTATACACCATAAAAATGCTGATGGATTTAGTCTGACTATTTTTGGCTCAGTCGTTAGGGACCTGTTACTGTAGCGTACCTACGCTCTTGCATATTTTGCGAGTCCATTTGTTTGCTAACAATTCCGATGATAAGATAACTTGAAAATACTGTTATACCTTGAGCAAATATTTCGTAATGCAAACAAGACAAGCGATTACTTCTTTTGAGCGGTTAGCGGACATGATGGTCGCCAATATCGTCGTAACGTGGTGATGTTGAACTCGACGCTGACGATGACGCTGACGTTGACGTTGACGCTGATGCTGATGCTGTTGATGGTAATGGCAATGGCGATGATGGCAGAAGTAGCAGGAGGGGCATGCCCATTTCATTTGATTCCGATACGGGACATCACGGCCGCTAGAATGCATTGAAACTGCCGAGGGTGTCTGGCCTAGCCTAGCCTAGCCTGGCCTGGCCTGGCCTGGCTTGGCTTGGTCTTTACATGACGCACAGGGACTTTTATATTAGGTACAAGCTCGATGGCAGCACACGAATTGCTCCCGTTCACTTGCTTACGTACGACACGAGATGAGACGAGACGAGACGAAATGAAACGAAATGGAATGAAATGAAATGAAATACATAAACACAAGAGTATAGGAAAGAAAGAAATATAAAAGGAAATATTTGTGTAGGAATAGGTGTGCATTGCGCTTAAAAAAGCTATACCGCACCGTATCGCACCGTCAATGGACCAAATTAATACTGCGATGGTGGTGCTGATGGTGATGGTTGTACGGACGATGGTGGTGGTGGTGTGGTGTCGCTGGAGGTAGTATCCCGTGTCTCGCTTGTTTTGTGGGCTGACTCAGGCTGAGACTCAGAATGCGAATAAGTTTATAAGTGGTCGACGACTGTCGGTAGTAAACGAGCCTGACGAAGGGGTGGGAACGCCATTTATACGTGGTTGTTCCTCTCTTTAGCATGGCCGATCACTTGAATGGGTGGCGTTGGTGGATTTTTTTTTGCTGCCTTTTTTCTATACGCTTTTCATTATTTTCCATTTTGTTGCTGCTGTTATTGCTGGTGTTGGTGATGGTGCTGTTTTTGCATTGCTTCTATACTTCTCTGTTTTTCTATTTGTACATAAGCGCTTGTTGCAAGCTGCCATTATGATTTTAAAAAGCCATTTCAGATTTTTACGCTACTTCCTTTTACATTTTCATAATTTTTTCTAATTTTTTTCTCCATTTTTTCCCCCCATTTTCAAATTTTTTCTCTTCTTTCATAATTTTTTTTATTCATTTGCTCGCTTATTTCCTTTCACTGCTGACGGCTCATTGAAAATTGTGGTTTTTTGCAATAAGCAGTTTTTGTGTACAAAAGATTATTGTCGATGATTGTGTGATTGCATTTTATGTTTCTCGTTTTCGTGATTCTCCTTTTCACTTTCCCATATTTTTAAAACCGGCCCGACTCTATGTCGAGGGTATATTGTGGGTTTGTGCGGTTGTGTGTTACACGCAGAACCACAAGAAAAATACCATAAAAAATGTGTATAGAAATGATCAGCGTCACCAGGAGATTTGATCTAGCAATGTAGGTCCAGCAGTCTTTCGATCTTTCTACCTTTCTGTCTTTCTATCTTTCTGTCTTTCTATCTTTCTGTCTTTCTGTCTTTCTATCTTCTGTCTTTCTGTCTTTCTGTCTTTCTGTCTTTCTGTCTTTCTGTCTTTCTGTCTTTCTGTCTTTCTGTCTTTCTGTCTTTCTGTCTTTCTGTCTTTCTGTCTTTCTTTCTGTCTTTCTGTCTTTCTGTCTTTCTGTCTTTCTGTCTTTCTGTCTTTCTGTCTTTCTGTCTTTCTGTCTTTCTGTCTTTCTGTCTTTCTGTCTTTCTGTCTTTCTGTCTTTCTGTCTTTCTGTCTTTCTGTCTTTCTGTCTTTCTGTCTTTCTGTCTTTCTGTCTTTCTGTCTTTCTGTCTTTCTGTCTTTCTGTCTTTCTGTCTTTCTGTCTTTCTGTCTTTCTGTCTTTCTGTCTTTCTGTCTTTCTGTCTTTCTGTCTTTCTGTCTTTCTGTCTTTCTGTCTTTCTGTCTTTCTGTCTTTCTGTCTTTCTGTCTTTCTGTCTTTCTGTCTTTCTGTCTTTCTGTCTTTCTGTCTTTCTGTCTTTCTGCTTTCTGTCTTTCTGTCTTTCTGTCTTTTGTCTTTCTGTCTTTCTGTCTTTCTGTCTTTCTGTCTTTCTGTCTTTCTATCTTTCTGTCTTTCTGTCTTTCTGTCTTTCTATCTTTCTGTCTTTCTGTCTTTCTGTCTTTCTGTCTTTCTGTCTTTCTGTCTTTCTGTCTTTCTGTCTTTCTGTCTTTCTGTCTTTCTGTCTTTCTGTTTCTGTCTTTCTTTCTGTCTTTCTGTCTTTCTGTCTTTCTGTCTTTCTGTCTTTCTGTCTTTCTGTCTTTCTGTCTTTCTGTCTTTCTGTCTTTCTGTTTTTCTGTCTATCTGTCTGTCCATCTGTTTATCTGTCTGTCTGTCGGTTCGTCTGTCTGTCTGTCCGTCCCTTCGTTTACTTTTTTCTATCAAAAGAGTTGAGAATATCTTCACGAAATTTGGTGTGCGAATGGATCGGACCATTTTTAGGGTACCTCCAGTACTAGGGTCTGTAACGAATTTCAGAAAAACTGCTCTCAAACCGGGATTTTTCAAGATATTTTGATGAAATTTGACGTTTGAACATACATATTATACATAATTAAAAACAGTTAATGTGATTTCCGAAAATTGGAAAACTGGGCGTGGCAGATGGGTGGTTTCGAAAATTGTCTGCTACACCTGAAATTCAAATGGGACTTCAACGAAAGTTGGCATGCAGGCTTCCTCTAAAGTAAAAAAAATTTCCTCTACACACATTCTTGATCGATCATTATCCAGTCCCCAGTACTAGGGTCTGTCATAAAAATCGCAAAACCTGCTCCAAAATAGGAATTTTTCGAGATAAGTATGATACTGAAATTTTTAATTTGAGCTTCGATTGAATGTGTAAGAATTAAAAAATTGGGCATGGCAAAAGGCGGAGTTTTCCTTTAGTAATTGAACAGAGTCGGCATATGGGACTCCCTTATGGTCAAGAAAATGTCCCTTTTGTATACATGGGCGTTGTGTTGGGTGCGCTTCATATAATATTCAAACCAATAAAGCTTACCTTTTATCGTGTGTCAGGTAATGTTATGTCAGTTTGGACTGACTATAACACCCTTACTTGAAAAAAAAAATGTTTTTTTTACTCTTGGCTCTGCGTTTTGGGATTACCATTAGGTTAAAACTTTTAATGATGTACAGGATTACGATGAGCACTTATTCGTTAGAAATCCTTTTTATTTTCATTAGCACGGCCATTGTCGTTCAACGCAGCGCAACGATGGATGGCTGAGAGGAAAAGCCGATTAAATAATATTATTTTCGAATAGGATTGTGAGCTTTTAAATTCTGACCACTGGCATTAATGGGAGTCTTTTGGGCTCTCAATGAAATTTTCTTCAGTTAGGTACCCACCAAACTACCAGTCATAGGGGCATTGCGCTTATTTCTTCTTCAACTCATTTGACCGGAGTCATAACTGATATTTTACCTAAAAAAAATGTGTCTAAAGACAGTGGCGGATTAAGACAAATTTCCGACCTAGGCAGTTGCGATTTTGCCGCCTCAGACAGCAGCCTAATTTTCACCTTTTCTATTATTGATGCATTGACGGTCAGAATTTGCCGCCCCTGAAAGTTTGCCACCCTAGACAGCTGCCTGTGTTGCCTATTAGGTAAGTCCGCCAAAAAAATCCCGAATTGAAAATATCTTATAAACATGGGGATTTCCATCAGGATTCAGGTAAAGTCTAATGAAAAATAAATGAAGTTCATAAAACTTACCCGAATTGAAAGCTCTCCCAGGTGTGTTGTTGTTGCTAGAAATGTGCGTCGAGTCAAAATATACTGATTTCTTTATGAATAGACATCCAAAAGTTGAGGCAACTTTTAGCCGTTTGCGTTGGCATGGTAGGTCATATTTATTTTGAAAAGATGTTCTTGTTTTTTGGGAGCATCCACTCCATAAGAGACTTCATCATAGTAGAACCAGTTCTTTTTCATGTTTCTTCCAAAAAAAAATCGAAGTTGATAGCTACGAAATATAATCAGCGGACATGTTCACGCCTGGTCACAGAAAGGCCCGATCCAGATTTTCTTTTTTACTGCTCTGGTCACTGAGTGGGGTAATTAATGGGGTGATGTTTTCGCATATCTTTAAGAAATGGCCGCCCCTCAAAGTGCCGTTCTGGGAACTTTCCCGGCATGCCACTCTCTATCTATATCGGGCCCTGGTCACCGAGATATTTAATTCTTTTACTCTTAGGTGGAACATAGGGCCGTAGATTCACTGAGATGGTGTAGTAATTCTTGGGCACGAGTGTTCGTCGAATCTCGTCTTCACAATTCTCGAATACCCTCGATATGTTGTCAAATCTGAAAAAAAAAAAAAAAATTGAAATTAATTTTCTTCTAATGCTTGAAAATATTTAAAAAAAAAAAAATTAACCATAAAAAATGCTAACCCGAACACTCCAATGTGTGCTTACCACTACCCTGAATTGAGGAAAATCTTCAAAATTTTTCATTTGGCTCTCCGTCTATGGATTGGGAAAATCACAGGAAATTGTTTCCAACTTTCACATCAATTTTCCCGTAACTCCAAACGTGTTGCTCTCAACTTTGTTATGTGTGGAAAAAGTTCGCTGTGTGTGTGTGTGTGTGTGTGTGTGTGTGTGTGAACTCGGAACGTTTTGCCAATAAATTAAGAAAACTAATTCCTCTCGTTATCCTTTGGGCTACGGCATAAATTGAGCATAAAATGTCTAATAAGACCCAACGACAACGACGCGTCGTCGAGGATGACGTTTTGAGGCAGCGACCAGCGAAATGAGCAATTTTCATTTCAATTTAGCATTTTTTGCCCATTTGCTTTCAATAGGAAAATTCGACATGCACATTCCTTACAATTGTGTTCCTTGCCCCCGTCCCCGTCCCCCCCACCCACACCCACACCCCCATCCACAGGCCACTACCCCATACCAGTATCTGCGTTTTGTGTGTGTGTGTTTTTTTCTTCTTTCATTTTCATTGAATCTTTTCATGGAATTTGTTGTTGTTTTTTTTTTTGTCATTTCCTTCATTTTTCCCATTTATTCTGTGAATTTTTGTTGTTGTTGTTTTTTAAAGGAAATTCTTTTGTCGAGCAGGCAGCTGCTTGTGTAAAAGTTTTTACCTTCGCAAATCAGATTCAACTGGCATTGTAATTTGATGTCAGCCAATTGGTCAACCGATGCGACGGTGGCGATAATGGTGGCAAGGGTCACCCATTTGAGGGTGATTGGGAGTGTGTGTGGGTGTGTGTGTGTGTGTATGGAGTTAGCTTTCGATAGATTAAGCTCACGGACGTTGGCGGCTTATGATGTTTCCACGTTTCGAGTATTTTTTTTTTTTTTTTTATGTTGACGATGTGAATTCTTTAATCACTTAAGCTCTTTATCGAACGTCTTAGCGAAGTTTCCAATAAACTTTTAATGTCCTTAAAGAGTGATCGCCATTTTTGTATTTTATTATGTACATATTTTCTATTCAGTTATTAAAGAGCGGAATTTTCGAGAAACTAATGGTAAGCCTTCGGCCCGTCGCTGCATGAGAGAAATAATTTATTTTTGATTTTTTTCTTCAAAAGCTGAAGGGATACTCGGGTCCCGTGGGCAACGATATTTCGAAGAGATTTTTTATTTACATTCTTTGGGTATTTTTCGAAGCTGATAGGTGCAGGATTTTGTTGCGATTTTCAATAGCCAGTAGGGAGAGGGGATTGAAGGTCCACTATCCACTATTCCATTGCAAGTTTAAGCTCGCAATCTCTTATCAGAGCCACTCTTCTGACAGCTGAAAGTTCAGAGTCCCGCTGCATGTACTTATTTTGGCTTGTAAAAAAATAATAAATAAAATATTTTCAAATGCAACAGTTTGATGTGCGGAGCCCGGGATGGACCGGGGGTATTTAAATACGCAAGAAGAAGAAGAAGGGCATAAGTAAAGGTGAGCATTAAGCATTAAGCCGCGTAGTGTGTTACCCAAGTGCAAAATCAATATGGGAATGCTGAGGAGTATGGGAAAGGGAAGGTCTTCGCATACGCGGAGTGACGAAACTGGACCGTAAATTAAAAATTTCGTCTGGTTTGAGCAGTCTCCGTTGGCGGTTATTGTATGTTTGTAAAGTAAAGAGATTCGATTGCCATTGTTCGCAATGGTTTAATTTTTTCAGG
The DNA here is from genome assembly GCA_020466095.1 of Chlorops oryzae. Classification (NCBI taxonomy): domain Eukaryota; kingdom Metazoa; phylum Arthropoda; class Insecta; order Diptera; family Chloropidae; genus Chlorops; species Chlorops oryzae. The sequence continues at coordinate 143,748,935 of CM035806.1, forward strand.
AATCCCAATCGAGAGAGGGGTGCTTTTAACGCTTAGGTATCGCGGGAGTAGGCATCGGGGGACCTGAGTTTTTTTTTTTTTTTTGGGGTAAAGAAGAATTGAAAAAAGCCCATTTATTTCGCGTCGAGAAATAGGGTCATTATGGTTGAAAGATAGAGGTTTGTAGCGCTAAGTCATCACGAGACTCCGCCAGCATACATACTTATATGAATAGTATATTGGGGCTTTGGTAAGTCCACCAATTCGTCTCGTTTCGAGGGCGAAATATCCCAAAATATTCCTCACCCTTGCATCCATCGATTTTTATGTATGATTTGTGATTTTACCATAAATGGCAGGACCATAGCAATTGCTTTTACGGGCACTACGTACGATGTGCGACCAAGAAAAACCGAGGGAAATACCTTTCGATACCGATATCCTAATATCGGCAACAAAAAACTGTCAAGGGAAGGACTTTTTGTTCAGGTGCTTTCTTGTGAGGATGTCCACCAATGAGGGATTTAAATTTCCAATCGATCCAATCGGAAGTTATACGGGTGCACCGATGCAACAAGGCTTCATGGAATTCCAAAATATTCGAAAACTGAAGTCAGTTTTCTTACTTCTATGTTAAAGATCAGAGCAGATCAGATGGTCTAAGATTGGTTAAGAAGGCAGGTAATCATGGTTCGTTGGCGAAATGCTTTATGTGACGGTTATAATTGAACGTTATTCCTAAAGTAGAGCAGTTCTGTACGTAGGAGGGGGAATGACAAAGACTCTTCCTTGCTAAACACAATTGCTGGAAATTTTAGGTTCTTTTGTCCCAGAGTGGTTGCCAAAAATTTTTGAGTGAAATTTGATTTTCATTTTCTCGGTTTACTTTGGCAAAAGTCTCATCCAATCCCTGTTGTTGTTGGTGCGGATGTTACAGTCGACTCTGGACATAGGTTACTAAGGCCTAAGGTGGTCATTTCAGCTAAGCTGTTTATTTGTTTTAAATGTGAATGTAGGTACCCAAATCTTATTAACCCAGTGCCAAGTACTGGTGCCGATTCAGTTTCTTTCGTCGGTCTGGGTAAAACAATTTAAGCCCCTCCTCTATGATGGCAATAATGGGGTGCTCTTTTGGCCATATCTATATGAAATGGCCGCTCTGGGAATATGCCCAAAATCGTGGCTTAAATAAAATGTCCTTTTCCACGCCTCTTTTTGAAAAACTGAAGTCCTGCAGTGCTTCACAGAGAGCATATTGCAAAAGTGCAAAGAAGCATGGCCTTATGTTTCAATTTAAAGCTTTTTCAAGCTTTACTCTGCTAAGCAGGATGTTGAGATTCTCAACTTGAGAATTTGAAGTGATTTTCAGTTGTGAGCTTTTGTGATGACCTAGCAGAAAAGGATCAAAGAGTGCTTTCAAAGAAGAGTTTAATTATTCCTAAAATTGATCAGTCTGTTTCTGGGATTTCTTGACATCAAGATTCCTTTTAAATATTGAACATATTCTAACACAAAATTCTTGACAATTAAATTCAAAATTGAATGGAGATTTTTAATTTCAAAACTCGCCGATCAAGAAGATTGCAAAGAATTGCTTTCATCGAGGATATCAATTCAATTGAGAAGTGATTTTTTCTCTTTGATGTTTTATTCGATTTTTATTTTCTTCTTTATTTTGCCTGAACTCAAAAGCCAATAAGTTGCTATTATTTTCAGTTTTCAAACTAGACTCTACATTTCCATAAAAAAAAAATAACATTCGTAAATTCATTGTATTGCTTCTTGCTCTGCGATCATGTGCCCGGCAACCCCTTGCAACCAATCAACGAAACATTTCCCCTCCATGTTTTGAGCGTTCACACAATCCACTTTTGCAGATTTACAATTCTATGTTTTCCCTCTTTCAATTACCCCGCCCATTTGCGCTCAAAAAGAAGCTCAAACAAAGTTCCACTCATGTGCTCCTCCCTCTTAAGGGGAACTGTTGTGAGTGGTGCGATGTTTTTGGGATGAGTTCAGTTTTGATGATTTCTGGGAAGAGGATCGTGAATGCGATAGATTACAATAGGAACAGTTTGTACTCAAGACATACACCCTGGTGCGAGACCATGCTTAATATACTGTTCTAATAGTGGCTTCCGAGAGAGACACAGACAGAGAGAGACAAACAGAGACAGTGATTGAGAGGGACAGAGAGAGAGGGACAGAGAGAGAGAGAGAGAGAGAGAGGACACACAGAGAGAAAGACAAAAAAAGAGAGACAGAGAGAGAGAGAGAGAGAAAGAGAGAGAGAGAGAAGAGACAGGAGAGGACAGAGAGAGAGAGAGACAGAAGAGACAGAGAGAAAGAGGAGAGAGGACAGAGGAGAGAAAGAGAGAGAGAGAGACAGAGAGAGACAGAGAGAGAGAGAGACGAGAGAGAGACAGAGAGAGACGAGAGAAGAGAGAGACAGAGAGAGAGAAAAGGAGACAGAGAGAGAAGAGAGAGACAGAGAGAGAGACAGAGAGAGATAGAGAGAGACAGAGAGAGAGAGAGAGACAGAGAGAGAGACAGAGAGAGACGAGACAGAGAGAGACAGAGAGAGACAGAGAGAGACAGAAGAGAGAAGAGAAGAGAGACAAGAAGAGAGAGACGAGAGAGACAGAGAGACAGAGAGAGACAGAGAGAGACAGAGAGAGACAGAGAGAGACAGAGAGAGACAGAGAGAGACAGAGAGAGACAGAGAGAGACAGAGACAGGAGAGACAGAGAGAGACAGAGACGAGAGACAGAGAGAGACAGAGAGAGACAGAGAGAGACAGAGAGAGCAGAGAGACAGAGAGAGAACAGAGAGAGACAGAGAGAGACAAGAGAGAGAGACAGAGAGAGACAGAGAGAGACAGAGAGAGACAGAGAGAGACAGAGAGAGACAGAGAGAGACAGAGAGAGACAGAGAGAGACAGAGAGAGATAGAGAGACAGAGAGAGACAGAGAGAGACAGAGAGAGACAGAGAGAGACAGAGAGAGACAGAGAGAGACAGAGAGAGACAGAGAGAGACAGAGAGAGACAGAGAGAGACAGAGAGAGACAGAGAGAGACAGAGAGAGACAGAGAGAGACAGAGAGAGACAGAGAGAGACAGAGAGAGAGAGCAGAGAGAGACAGAGAGAGACAGAGAGAGACAGAGAGAGACAGAGAGAGAACAGAGAGAGACAGAGAGAGACAGAGAGAGACAGCGAGAGACAGAGAGAGACAGAGAGAGACAGCGAGAGACAGAGAGAGACAGCGAGAGACAGCGAGAGACAGCAAGATACAGAGAGAGACAGAGATAGAGACAATCTGAACTTGGTCTTTGGTTTCCAACCCGAATCGAACTGAGGCGGTAATCGTCTGCCATGGAAAAAATTTCCTTCCGAGTGGAAAATGGAAAAGGAACACTCTTTAGATTATATATGTAAGTACATAAGTATGTATCTTTGTAGAGATAGTGTTTGACAAAGCTCTCCGGTACGGAGCTTTTTATCCGATACGCATTCCGAGGCTTTGATACAAGATAATGGAATGCTTTGAAAGCTATTCGCGGATATGTGAAAAGTTTCCGAGAAATTGAGTTTTCACTGTCCTTTGCATTTGGCACTGCTTTATCGACTTCGATTGAAACCTTCTTTCGTGAACTAGCTAGTGGTAATGAGAGCTTTCGGGAAAATGCAATAGTTTCGCAAGGACTACGGCGCGCACAGCGTTACCGACGATGCGTTCACACCATCGGGCGCATCGATTGCGACAAAATTCGCTGCTTTGTTCAGTTAGTGACTTTCGTAATTTGGCTTTCGTAAAAATGGCCGTTTATTTACAGTTACTAATGGGAAGGGAATTTTATTAACGGAGGCTCATTACTCAAGGTCATCAAACATGTTAAATATTACACCCGTTGGGTTACAGAATTTTTGAAATTCTCTCTATTTCATGTAAAATATTTAGTTATGAACATTAATGCTAGATACTGATATCTCTACGTATTTGATTTGCTCGGAATTGAACTCATTCATTAATGTTTCCATCTCTAGAGAATATCAACTAGATCTGGTTAGGGGTGTTGAGTTGATTTATCAACACTGTCGTCCGCAGATGCTAGTTCTTTGGCCGCCTTCAAATCGAGAATCTCCTCTACTGGAAAAGACATTCGAAATCGAATTCAATTTTTGCATGGCGTGTTCATGTTACCAAGGTTGTACACACTATCCAGCATCAAGTAATTACACAAATCAGATGAAAAAATTATCAGCTAGGGGTGGGTGTCAGCGATGACATGGATCGAGGATCGGAATGCCTGCAAAAGGGTGCTGAGATCACATATCAACACCTGAGGAGAACCGTGAGCGAATCTAAAGAGACGTAAACAATGGCTAAGAAGACGAAAATAACCCACGTAGAAATATTTCACGTGGATAGCAATGGAACTTACTGTACTCGCCACTTTTGCCCGCCGTCTAATTTCATAGGGTATCAAGCAAAAACCAAGCATAATATGTTGGAAATAAAAGTTTTTTTTTACCACATTGAGTATTTGGAAAATAAATCTTTGGATTCCACGGTCTCACATACTATGGCCCATAAATTCAACCAACAGAAAGACGATTGGATTGAGCTCGCTTTAATGTCTCGAGCGTTCACTGCGAAACCGATGGAACGAAAGGGTTAAATATGTGGGACAAAGAATTTTTGTTTGTTTTGGTTCAAAAATATTTTGCCAATTAATTTTATCATATTATTTTCAAAAAATTTATTACACATATGGGGTACCAAATTAAAGGAAATCGATCCAGCATTTTGAATAAAATAAAAAATTTGTGGTGTTAATTGCACACTTTTCATACCAAAATGGCTTCCAAAGAAAAAAAATTGAAAGTTTTTTCAGAATTTTCCACTTTGACCGTTTATTTCTCACTCAATGGGTCAAATTTTTACCATCAATTTAGTTTTGGCTTAAAGCATTGGCAATTGGCATTCAAACTGCATTTAAGTTTTTTTTTTTTTGTTTTTTACGATGAGCCATTATCGTGGGAGAGTTATTTTTCTCGACTTACTGCCTCTAAAAATTTTAAGGCCCTATAACTCCTCAGGGGTGCATTTGCGACCCGCCCTCCCATACGATTTTTTGTTAATTCTGACCTCCTCTATCAGCTCCCGACCGGTTGACCTTCACAAACGAAACACCCTGTATATCATTAGAAATTTTTGAGCCTTTTTAAACTCATAAATATGAGTGTGAAAGGAGTCATATACATATGACTCTAAATTGGGCTCCATCGGTATATGACTTCGGACTCATATAGAAGAACCGTTTGCACGTTCATTTTGGACTCCTAAATAAGCTCCCGCTTCGAATAAGGATTCATAAGTGATTTATTTAGGACTCGCAATGTTTGCTGGGTGTGTTCGTTCGCACGTCTGTGTATACACATATGTACGTATGTAAGTAGGTGTGTTATATGTGTGTGTTTAGCGTTTGAAGGAGAGCTTGCATTATTCGAATGCGGATATGGTCAAAGGTGTTGTAGTCAATTAAAATTTAAGTGGGGCTTATAATGTTGTTTGCACAAGAATGGAGTACAGTTGGAGGTACTCACGGGCCCGTTTCGTTACAGTTCGGCCGCCATGAGTGGAGAAGACTAGAGTGCAGTGCCCACTTTAGTTGATGAAGATGAAGACGACGATGGCTATGACAATGGTGATGGCGATGGCGATGTGAGCTCGAATAATGAAGAATCTTAGACCTCATGCAGCATCAAGGGAAATTAAATGACTCGCGATTACCATCGACAACAGCGAGAGCTCCTTCCGCCCGTATTGAATGTCATCTTCAACACGAGCGCTCCTCGCACGAAGCGTCGTGTTCATGCATTTTGCATGATTGAATCCATCCTATCCTATCCGTCCATTCGTCGTCTCTGCATTCACATTCATGATGCTAGCGCCATTGCTGACAGCTGCGAGTATGTTTGTGGTGCATAGCGTGCATATGTGACACGGCCAACCACTTACCGCTTACCGCTTACCACTTACCAATTACAGGAAAAGGAATATGTAAACGGCCAAACAAGGACTTGTGTGCGCTTGCACACTCTGCTATAGAGTCGACGACGATGGCGATGGCGATGATGATGACGTTGGTGCCTTGCGGAGTTGACAAATAAAATTTTACCCCATTTAAAAAAAAAAAAAAAATTTTTTTTCTGACTTACGCTTTTCTCGCGCTTTCGTTTTTCATTTTTGCGAATTCTTTTCTCAACATTTTCTGTGCCAAAATTTAATATGGTATGAGTACGAACGTAAGCACGTATGTATGTATGTATGAGCATATGTACATATATGGGTACATAACCGTATGTGGGTATGAATGAATGGACGAGTGAATGAATGGTTGGATGGATAGAAATGAAGAAGGAACCCTTATTTTGAAAAAATATAAAAAATAAAAAATAAAATATAAAAAAAAACTGCACATTTTTCTACTTGTGTTCAAACAAAAGGATGTCAGTTCACACACGCATATATGGGCACACATTCATGCACGCGAACGTATCGTTAGCTAGAGTTGGCTGAGGCGGTTGGCCCGCTGTTTCGTCTGGTTGGTTAGTTGGTTTGTTGGTCGGTCCTTCGGCTGTTTGCTTCAATCGACTTCAGTGGTGATTGCAGTTCGGATGGTGTGCAATGTCGGAATAAAGTGATTTCCACTCATTCCGTTGAATTCAATTCCATACCCATTGCATACTACATATACCATTTCATTTCATTCCGTTCCGTTCCGTCCCTTTCCATTCCATTTCTTTCTTTCATTCCATCGGAAGGATCGCATGTTGGAAGAGTCTTTGCCGTGACAGACACGTTTTTTTTTTTTTTTTTTAGTTAAGTGCTTCAAGCCGGTTTTCCGGCGTATTTATTCACCTCAGTTGGCAACAACACAGACCAATGTTCCTCTGCAGGAAAAAACTTCAAAATAATTCAAAAAAAAAAAAAAAAGATTCCATTTTTGTTCCAAGTTATAATGTCTTTGCAAATTACAAGTGAAGTGCATATTTGAATATGAATATAACATGGCGCAATACTTTTGTAGCTCCTAAGTATTTTTCCCCCGTTTTTTTTTTTTTTTTTTTTTTTGTTTTCCTTGGGAATACATTCACTCGCAGCTTATGTGTGCTTGCGTAGGTATGTATATGGAGAGTACATGCGGAATTAATGGATTTTTGCCTGATGTGCTTAACATAATCCTTTGAGTTGCATTTCAGCGACACTGGCGAATCTTTTGTACGGAGAAAAGCAATTAGTTGGAGCATATGTGTAAGACAACAGACCGCAATCAGGACCTGGGGGCAATGCAATTTAATTCCTTAAAAGCACTCTGACGCTTCTGATTGAATCCGTCCTCCGTTTTCCGTTCGTATATGCTTGGAATAGGGTTGATCGACCACATCGTCACAAACAATTTACCATGCCGTTTTCAATGAAATCAAACACATCTAATTATTTGCGGCGTGATAAAGAACAAACAAAGATATTTTGGTTTATTTTTTTTTTATGTAGGTATCCCTCGTACACACTTGTCGTGATCTCCTCTCGCATTGAACACACCTTGATATAGAAATTGATTTGTATTTAAAAATAACAATTATAGGAATATTTTTCACTCTTATGAGATCTTTTTAATACATTGGAGGGGGTTAGCTTAGAAAAATAAAGCAGAATATTCGCTCGGTTCTGCCTTAATGAGTGTCACTCCGCCTATTCATCTATGAGGGAGTTAATTGTGCAATGTCGATTGCGCCAATTGTCTCTCGTCACATAGCCAGCAGCAATGATCGAACGACATGCTCGACTCACTATCTCTCTCTCTCTCTCTCTCTAAAGCAGCCTTAGGAACTGTCCTTGCAAATATGATTGATGAAACGGAGCCGAGAAGAGAAGGATGTGGTTTATAGAACGATTCGACCGGTTGTTTTTCAAATGGAGAGAGATTTTTTTTTACTTCACAAAATTGACCAATGCAACAGACAAGAAGCGTCGGCGGCATTAGCTAAAATCCTCATGTAATTGGTGGAATAATTGATTGATTGAAATTACAATATCTCAACGATTTAAGAGCTATAGCTCTGTGTTTAGATCCGAAGTCCAATGATGATAGTGTGTTCTCAATGCTTGTTTACCTTTAATTGTCGGATTTATTCTTCGTGATTATCGACAACAGTTTCTTGCTATCAGAAACAGTCCCTCTCTCCAAAATCGACAGTTCTTTTTTACGGATGGTTCCAAAAACAAACTATACACATCTTTCGCAGTCGTCAATAACGCAAACGAAATTATCGTAACCGGACTTCTTCCTCCTTACTCATCAATCTTCACAGCAGAAGCTACCGCAGTAATGGAAGCAATTAAGCATGCAACAAAAATCAAGACTGCCTCGGTGATATGCACAGACAGCAAATCCCTGTTTGACGCAGTATATAACTGGTACATGACCGACGATCACCTAGTCACCTCAATAAGAGACTTAATATCAACGTACAGCTCAAAAATAAAACTGATGTGGGTACCTAGCCACGTAGGCATATCAGGCAACGAAGCAGCCGACCATGCAGCAAAAACAGCAAACACACATCCAACTTACAACTGGCCTAACACCAGCAAAAAAGACAACTTAAAGTACATCACCAAATTAATCTGGAAAGACCAAAGGCTAGCCTGGGAATCCTACAAGCACCACTACAGCGTGATCAATCCAAATATGCTGCCTCAGACTTATCCATCCTCTATCAGCTTTAACCGTTTGCGTGCGTTCATACGACTTCGTATCGGCCACACCAAATTGACACATAACCATCTTCTCGACAAAAACTCATCACCAAACTGTTATTTTTGCAACATCTCTCCAACCTCAGTCACACACTTATTAAACAGCTGTTCCCACTTTAATACAGCTCGACGGTCCATATTTAACAATACACCTCCTACCGATTATCTGAAACAACCTTCTGTCAACAACATCAACATCATCTATAATTTTCTAACTAACTGCAACTTACTTAATTTCATTTAAATCAAAAATATTACATTGTAAAAATTTTCACCTCTAATTTGCATTTGTATAAACTCGCATTAATCTAAACCAAATTGTAATATTCAGCAGGCCGATAGCCTCGGAAGCTAGCGCCTCCTATTTTTTAAAGATTGCGTCTTAATTTATTAAGGCGCAATACACAAATAATAATAATAATAAAATTCTTCGTGAAAAACGTGCATTATGAGATTATAATACTGAAGCTTAAATCGTCTCAGACATGTTCACTTTTTAAGGGCATCGCATTTTTTTTTTTAAATAGTTTTTTCGTGCAACTCTATCCTTGAGTTATTTTGCTTTTCCTCTTGAATCGCTGAATGTTTCGTCCATAAAAACCGAAACTCATTATTCCGCATTTTCAAAAGCTCTTTCTTTTGCAGCTCCGAATTTTTCACATTTTAATTACGAAAAATGATGCAAACAATACGTTTATTACATGCTGATTTCTGCTTTGGGCTGTACGGTCGGTCGACCTCGACACTTACTCTCAACACTAACTTACTGTTAAATAAATTAACGCTCAACTTTAAAGGACGGAATTATTTTTTCTATAAATTATTCTTCATTAGAAGTGACATATTTTTATGTAGGGGAACAGAAAATATTTAAATTCAGTACCCAAAAGTATGCAATTAAATATTCCGAATATTTTCGACAGCGACAAATCTGTCCATTCTTGTAGATTTGCTCATTTACCTAATCAAATCTTGGGGAAGGGTTTTGAAATATCTACGGATATCGTTAAGGCCTTAATTAAGCTCCTCTTCCAATGGCTTAAAATGATATAAATTAGTTTTAAAACATTCGAATGCATACTTTTAGGTGCTGAATTTAAATATTTTCTATTGCTCTTTTTATATGTATATTTAGTTGGATCATTTTGTTTGACAAAAACCAAAAAAACAGATGATAGTTCGACAAGTAGAATAAGATTCCATTATATTTTTTTTTTTTTAGAAAGAATGCCTAGGGAACCACAGATGAAATATGCCTGAAAGCATGCAACATATTATTACAGAATAAATGAAATGGATAAAAATTAGTAGAATATAGGATGGAAAACTTTTGTTTACAAATGTGCAGGATTAAAAATCACATTCGACCTATGGTTTCTTCGGCACATTTGTTAAGTATGGGTCATAGAAAGCCTTTAGAAGAGGAGCTTAATTAAGTCCTTAACGATATCCGTAGATCTTTCAAAACCCTTCCTAAAGATTTGATTAAATGGGCAATTCTACACGAATGGAAAGATTTGTCGCTGTCGGAATATTTAATTGCATACTTTTGGGCACTGAATTTAAACATTTCCTGTTGCCCTAGTAATAAATATACATATATGACTATGTAATGTTCCACTCCCTTACAGCTCCAACCCAAGCTGACATCTTTTTTTTTTGTGGCACTTCTTTTCAGGGCGATCACTTGCGTGACGTGGACACACTCCCATTAACCTGATGATCCTATACATACTCCTATGCTTGGACTTCAGTTTCTTGCATGTGTCGCGACCTTCAGCTGTCGGCAAAGACCGCTTTTACCTCGATCGTGGCGTTTTTTTGTTTTTTCTTAAATCTTTCTTGTTTTTGTTGCGATGTTAGGGGATTACTTTACTTTCGTTACTGTTGCTATGTGTAAAGTAGAGAACGAAATTTCAATTTGGACTCCACGTACTTGAATGCAGAAATGGAAACGAATATAGAGAGATAATTACAAAAAAATATTTTTTTTTTTACTAAGAATTAACGAATGGAAGTGGAAGCCATCGTTGCGTTGCAATCTCTTCAGGAAAAAAATAAAAAATAAAATAAAACGCTGCGGGTATGCGAATTTTTATTATGAAAGCGCAAATTGTGGAAGTTCTTTCCCACACACACCCCCTTCCCAAAAATTTTTTTGCGGTTCCGATGAAGTTGAAACATCCTCAGAGTCCTTACGTAGCATATTGCAACAATATTTTTGCAATGCAGTGGACGAGAGAGAGAGAGAGAGAGAGAGAGAGTATCAATTGCAATAATTATGCTGACAGCAACGAACCGAATGCTGACTACAGTAAACAGAAGCTGGAGCGGTAGCAGGAGCGGGGAAAACCTCTCTACTAAGTTTCGATGCTGCCTCAAGAATAAATGAAGAGCATACAATTAAATATCAATGATGTACATACCTACCCACAATCGTTGGGCAGCCAGAAATGCAGGTACCTCAGCATATTGTAATCATAGCAACAGCCTTAAAGCCAAACCAGATTACAATTACGCTGCGGCGCACAGTGTCGCTAGAGCGACTAAATGTGCAGGCAAAAAAAAAAAAAAGAAATTAAGGCTTGTTTTGTTAAACAGAAATTAGAAATATTAAAGCCTAAATTTGTTGTATGTGGTCCGGTCAAAGTTTCACTTCGCATCACTTGTTTATTTCTTAGCCCGAGGTAACGATACGTGTGCTCTCTTCAAAAAATGCCTTTTATTTTAAATGTTTATCCTTTCTTGGGTTGAAAGTTTTTTGCTCTTATACGGAATAAGGCCTACACGCTACTGAGTAATTTCAAGAGGGCGTTCAGTTTAGAGATGAGACGTCTCCATTCCCATTTATTTAACCTTTAATGGCCATCAGTAGTCGTCCTTGTGCAGAGCTTCAAGTCCGTGGGTTCAAAAATGCATTTAAGTATTTTAGAGTTTTGGTAAAAGTGGGAGCGGGTGGGTGGTGTGACTGTATGTTCTCCATTTTTTTCAAAGCTTTGAAATGTCATACACTGTTCTAAAATAACTCTTTCCATTTTTGGCCAAAGAATATATGAAAACGCCACACTGTGCAGCGTTTCGTAAGCTCGCTTTGTGAATAGAATTCCATTCCTTTTGGGCCTCCTATGGTTCAATTCCATTGTATTCCATTCCATTCGATCCGATGCGATTCGATTTGATTCAATTGAAATTGCACTGGAGCAAGAAATCCTGAGGACATCTTGACTATTCATGTTTTGTAACGGAGGAACGCAAATTCTTGAATGCGAACCCAAAAAAAAATATTAACGCAGATAATTATTTTCACAAGATGCAGTTGCATTCATGAGAATACAAGTACTATCAAGCACAAATTTCAATAGATTTGAATTTTTCATGGGTTGAAAATCAGCATATGTGAGTCACTCTATAGAGTTGTATAGAGTATAGAGTCGTATACGAAGTATTTTAAATCCAATCAACAGCCTCATATTAAAGGTATTCCATTTACATGAGGATTTTTGATACTGGCAAAAAAAAGTTGTCTGACCATTGGTCCACTTTGTGCAGCATACGAAAATCTCTCACCACTTGAGAAACAACCGATCGGATCGTCCTATAAACTAGATCCTCTTCTCAGTCACTTGAGAGACAACCGATCGGATCATTCCATAATCTAGGTCCTCCTCTTACCACTTGCGAAAAAACCGGTCAGGTCGTTCTATAAACTAGATGCTTCTCTCGTCACTTGGGAAACAACCGATCGGATCGTCCTATAAACTAGATCCTCTTCTCAATCACTTGAGAAACAACCGATCGGATCATTCCATAATCTAGGTCCTCCTCTCACCACTTGCGAAAAAACCGGTCGGGCCGTTCTATAAACTAGATGCTTCTCTCGTCACTTGGGAAACAACCGATCGGATCGTCCTATAAACTAGATCCTCTTCTCAATCACTTGAGAGACAACCGATCGGATCATTCCATAATCTAGGTCCTCCTCTCACCACTTGCGAAAAAACCGGTCGGGTCGTTCTATAAACTAGATGCTTCTCTCGTCACTTGGGAAACAACCGATCGGATCGTCCTATAAACTAGATCCTCTTCTCAATAACTTAAGAAACAACCGATCGGATCATTCCATAATTTAGGTCCTCCTCTCACCACTTGCAAAAAAACCGGTCGGGCCGTTCTATAAACTAGATGCGTGTCTTATCACTTGGGAAACAACCAGTCGGATCGTCCTATAAACTAGATCCTCTTCTCAATCACTTGAGAGACAACCGATCGGATCATTCCATAATCTAGGTCCTCCTCTCACCACTTGCGAAAAAACCGGTCGGGCCGTTCTATAAACTAGATGCGTGTCTTATCACTTGGGAAACAACCGATCGGGCCGTTCTATAAACTAGATGCGTGTCTTATCACTTGGGAAACAACCAGTCGGATCGTTCTATAAACTAGGTCCTTCTCTCTTCTGCTCCTTCTCATCAACACATTCTCAATGATAACGTTCCTTAGACTCCTTTTAAGGAGAGATATGCCAGATATTTCGTTCGGTCATTGTTACTGCATTACAACATAGAAAGAACAAGGTACAATGAAGTCCCGACATTCTGTAGAAAGTTACCGAAATCTCTTTTTTCATTCAGAGTTAATTTTGTTTTTTTGTTCTCAGTTGGAAACTTTATTAATAGTGAATAGGTATAGTTTTCTTATGTTTACCATTACTTTTTATTGATGATTAGGAGGGGGAAAGAAATCTAGTCACGTTTACTGACTACTCCCTTCTTTCCCATCTGCCAGTGTTCAATGCAGTCCTCAGTAGCTCTCTCTAAGTATGCGCTAAAAATGCGATCAAAGGAAGAAAAACTGACTGATTGGTAGAGTTTCTATTTCCGTTCTTAACTGAACTATGATTGATTAGATAATTTTAGCCGGCTTCTTCAGGCTATCCATGTTCGAGAAGCTAATGATCGATAGTTCATAATTCTAATGAAAGATTCATTTCGGTTTTGAATGAATGTGACTTAACTTTACTTAAGAACAGATCGAGTCGAGATATCCATAACGTTAATTCAAGTTGCGGTAAGTCAAATCTAATTAAGGCTTTAATCAATTGACATCTTTGTATGTACTTAGTTGATGCAGTCCCTTAGAGTACGGCCAGTTTTCTATAATGGCTTCGTTCTTGGAATCCGAAATTGCGTTATCTCCACAAATCTTTTTCTTAGGAAACTCCAAATATGATCGATAGGGCTCATGTTAGGGGACTGCGGAGGTGCATGCGATTGCTTCGGGAAGTTATACAAACAAGAGCCATTGCCGTTCAGTATGCGACGTGTATTTGGGATCATTATCTTGCTTAAACCAGAACTTTGTCCCAATTTGATTAAATTTTAAAATAATTTATTTTCGAAGATGCCAAAATCCATCATTCGGTCAATTTTCTTGACAATGAACACCAAATTTCCAACTCGGCCTCTACCACGCAACTCCAAACCACTGAATTTTCTCCAGCACAACTCACCGTGGGAATAAAATTTTTCAGGTAAATGTCTCTGTAGGCTTTTTCCCATATTTAGTTGAGTCCATTCCAACCCGATGTATCAAATTTGTACTCATTTGTAAAAGTAACGTTGAATCAAAATGTTATCATGAGCCCATAGAATTCCAGTAGATCACCAAAACATGTCGGAATTTCGCGGTATGGTTCTCATCGGCAGCCAGATTTCTTAGATACGGAATCAAATTATGAAGGCCTTTCTAAACCTCCTTTTTCTTGCGTTTCGAAATGTCCCGGCCTATCTCGGGATCTGCAAAACGCGACCAGTTTCTCCACTTTGTTCTGCGGGTTGCATCATCCGAGGTACAGGCCTTTCCTTATAATATTCCATCCATTTGTGTGAGGATCTTCGCGAAGGGGGAGGAAGATGAAACGTTCTATCAGGCCACGAGTACGGATTTTACGCATTGAGCTCTAGTTTCGTTGGGAATGGCACGCTGTTCCTATAAGATAGATCTCAGGAAATTGGATAAATCCAGGTCTCGAGATATCAGATAAATTCTTGAGTTTTTACCCAAATGAAGCCTATAAAGTTTTCTGTCTATAAACGAAATCATGTACTCGGCCTACTTACGGAATACCTTTGCATTTATTCTAATCGTGTGTTATATCGGTACCTATATTTTTCTGTCACCACGTTCAATTAACTTCGATTGTTTGCACGCGAAAGTATTGGAGGTTATTATTATTGTTTTTGTTTTGGTTTTTGCTTTAATTTGAGTGCACATAATTGCAGTGGAAGTGAAAAGATAAAAGTATCCTTTTTCCTGCACTGAAATGGTTACGGAGAAAATTGATTGTCCCATTTAAATTTAATAGTCGTGAGCATTGAGCGTTGCCCGCCCCTTCTGGTCTCGCAGCACGCCTATTCGACTAAATAAATGAGACTTTGAAGTCCAAAGGGAAGAAAACTCAAAATAATTACGCCACTATAAATCAAATTTGACTTTGTTGTTGGTCCTTGGCTGTTGGCCGTTGTTTTGCTGGCTATTGTCGTTGTTTTTGTTGTTATTATTCTTGTTGTTGTTATGTTGGCGAAATTATTCACTGGTCATGGTCATGCGTACGGGATACGGCATGCTACGGTTAGGGGGTATGAGAGTTGTGTAAGACTTCTTGGCGTGTCGGCTGCTGGTGATGTTGCCAATTTGCAGATTTTTACGTTAACGCCCCCTTGTCGTGGACGGCGCGGCGTACCCATCGCATCCCAGCGACAGCGACTGTTCACTTTCTTGTTCGGTATACTTCGTTAGCCATTGTTGTTCCTATACCATAGCCTTCCCGATGCCGGATGAAGCGGAACGCAACGTATCGCAACAAAATGATATATATCATACATCAGTAAACGCCAAATACAGTGGCAAGAATTATTAAAAATGCAGAAAACTTTTGTCTTCCCATAATCGAGGCAACAAAAATTTTGGCTAGAGGCAATGTGCGCATAGAAGGAAGAATGGACATTCTTTTTTTCTTTTCTTTAGCACATTTTTTTTTATGCAGAGCAAGTTCGAGTGAAAAGTGCCCTACACTTCTCTAAATACTTATGGGCCATTTCGAGCCGAAAAAAAAAAAAAAAAATGGGTTGAATAGGCCCGCCTTAAACTCTGAGTTTCAAGTAAGTCATTAGGAATTAGTTCCATTATTAATTTTTCTTAGAAACTCTCCCGCGTTACAAGAAAAACAAATGACTACGTATCCAACATTGTCATTCTGTTTCAAGTAGCTCTCACTTCATAATATTTGCGGAATTTTCTTGTAGGTCCGCTTTGACACATTCCACGGCAGATTCGAACTTTGATCTGCAAACGACGTAGCAACGTTTGTGGGTGTATACGGAGCCTCATGCTATATAATTAGCAATCAAATTTACGAAGGGACAATCGCCAAGCGTTGAGGGTATCTCCCACCTCGTCTACGACGTCACGTCACAGTCGACCATGAAAACAAGTGATTGATTACGTCATTTTTTCTCTTCGCGAAATTTCAATTTTTTGTTTGGTTTTTTTCTCGGCAGTTCGAGTCATTTTTATTGAGATTTTTGTTCGGTCGGTCAAGTCAATAATTTGCAGATCTTGTTAATTTCGTCACTGCCGTCAAATGGGCCGCACAAAAAGGGCATACAGTCCCGTTCCTGATGTTCTCTATCAAAAAAAAAAAAAAAAAAAAAAAGTTTGATGCCACATCCTAAGCTTAACCAAACTCGAAGCAAAATTATTCAGCCCCACTACCCCTCACAAATGGCGCGAATCGCTCTGCATTTAAATGCTTTCGATTAGGAGAGATCCTTTACGGGACCGATACGCGAGCTGTTCTCAATTAATTAAAGTGAGTTAGCAATTTATGCCCCCATAGCCGCGACGATGAAGTGATTTACTTAAAGAACTTTAATTCATCTGAGAGAATATTTAGCATAAATGAAATGCCATCTATCATAATGTCCAAATAGCACAATGTGTTTCTTTGATAATTGAAATATGAGAAATATGAGAATGACGAAGCTGGATAGGGAGCAATATTAGGCCATTATTACTTGCACCGCCTCAACTGGGTCTCTTCATAAGAATTGTCCAGAATTGCTCAAGCTTCGAGGCTATTTTTCTTTGTGATTCAAGAACCGAAAGAAGTTTTTTTGTTTTTTTTCGGTCGACCCTAAACGTCTTTTTCTTCCGTTAGACATGCTTTCGAAAGACAATTTATTATCTCGGTGTCTACGCCCTCAAAACATTTACTAAAAAATACAAAAATTTGTACCTGTTTCTTCCTTTCTCCCTTTATTTTTTCATGTGACACCCAAGGGCATGGTAATTTAAAAAAAAATTTTTTTTTTTTTTTTTAATAATTCTCCTTTGAGAAATGGACAAAAAGTGAAATAGAAACACGAAACGAAATTATCGCATATCGTAATACATAGTTGAGGTAAACAATGGAACCCTACTAGCTCGTCATACTCAACACTATTGGCAATAATTTCATATACATAACAAAGAGGGCCGATTTGCCAGAAGCAAGACACCGAATCAATTTGCTGAGACTTGCTGAAACCGGTGATTATCTGGATCAATTCGGTATTGATATTTCCTTCATTGATCGTATGATTGGTAAACAAAAGAGTTTGCAAAAAAACAAAAAAAAAAAAAGAAAAGAAAAGCACAATAAACCTTCGAGTCAATACAACACGGCCTAAGGGAGAGCTGAATCGACAGTATGAGGAGAGTATCGCAATATCATTCGATTCGCATCAATGTGGATATTCCTCACTTGACTTCTGTTGTATTGTGTACAATAACGAAGCCATCGAATTGAATTGAAATGAATTGAAATGAACACTGCACAAAGGGCACAATCATACTTGGCACATATGTCAGATAATATTGCAATTATTGCCAGAGAAGCATTATTATTATTGGGCTGGCAGGGATGGAGCAAAAAGTCAAAATTGTTGAGGCGTATCGAATTTGATTTGTCATTGCTGCCGCAACAAAAAAAAAAAAAAAAAAAAAAACTGCGAACGAAAAAAGGCAAACAGGCACGCATGTGAGTCCTTCGTGTCATTCATTTCCGATGCTGGTGCATACGAGCATTCCTTTGCATGGAAATACGATTCATTCCGATGCATGTGCATGTGGCGGCTTGAAGGCATGCAAGAATGAATGCGAGAATAAAAGAATGGAAATATGAAAGACTGGCAGCAGAAATGAGGCAGTCAAAAGTTTTTGCTTTCTAGAGGAACCTGAGTGCGTTGCGATTTGGGTATGATGCACGCATCAATCGATTCCAGGACTCTGTTCTCTATTTTGCGTACGATCATGACGATGACGATGATGATGATGACGATGATGCCACGTTATATGTATGTAGCTGCGGTGTGACAATGATGCATTGCCGCCAGGACCATGAAGACTGGATTTGCATAATTTCGCTATTATTTCCTAACGAAAGGAGAGAGAGAGAAAGCCTAATGCCGGCCTGTCTTTTTGGGCATGAGAGTCCTCAACTGTGAAGCTATTTCGATATGCATGCCGACTATTTGATGCCAAGGTGTTCATGCTCGAATCAGGGACTGTTTTCTTTTTTTCTATTTTTCTTTTTACATTATGCAAATGATGAGCACATTTAACCCCTTTAAGCGTGCGTGTGAAATGAGAAAAATCAAACCGAACAAACCGGAGTTTAAAAGATCCTTCGAATTCCGAATCGAAGAGTTAAAGAGAAAAAAAAAAAAAAAATTAATAACTTTACATTAACAGACATTACACTCGTGAGAATAATGACTGACGGCGACTCAATCTCAAATAATTTAAGCAGCTGAAGACATCGCAAAGTTTAAGGTGTGACCGCGAGGCAAAAAAAAAAAAAAAATTTTTTTTTTTTTGAATCGGATAACAATAGTTTAGCATCTGGAACGAGATATGGCTCCATATCTTCTGGGGAGGAGAGACAATCTCTTTGTTCAGCATTCTTCTGTGCTGCTCATTGCAAAGGACGATTCGCGTTAGTGAAAGAAAACATTCAATCCTATGTTAAGTGAGGAATAATTGATGAACTCCATTCAAATCGGTAGCAAAGTTTAATTTCAAATTTAATTGAAATATCATTTAATGCGATGAATCGTCCCTCGTTAGAAACGCCGAGAAGTGTTTTGACACTCGCTTGTCCCTTTTGAACGTGAAACGAGCAAAGGACAATCATTTCTGTAAGACAACAAAAAAAAAAATGGGTCAGATAGCAGTGAGTCAAGGTATATAAATGTTGTGCGGGTCTTGGAACTTCCGCAGATAAAAACAAATATATATCCTTGATCAGGATCGAATACTGAAACTATTTGGACTTATCCGTCGGGAAGGCAAAACACAGTACGCTTAAATTGTCTGGAATATGGATAAATCACAGTCGAGCTTGGCCGACTTTAGCTTTCTTATTGGCTTTATTTGAAAATTTGGTTGAAGTGCAAATTAAACTCCAATTGAATGAGGGAGAATGCTTAACAAATTCATTATAATTTTTCGTTTTTTTTTTTTTCAATCTAATGTGATTTCACTAGGCTTTAAAGAAGCCAGTTGTTTCTTTTTCGATGCATCGGAACAATTACCATCGTTCGAGTAGTTAAACGGTCGGAAAAACTACCGGAAAGACGAGAAATGTTTTCATTTTTATCAAACAAAGGACGACACGAAGCACGCGCCATGTCAACTGGAGCACAAAAAAGAAGAAAAAAATCACAAAAATGAAGTTCATGGCCAAGTCGAACGGGTCGTAAAATGGACTGCACCAGATGGCTGTTGTGGCTTCGATAGTTTTTTAAGTTGTTCATTTCGTTACTCCACCACGGAACGGAAACGACTTAACTTTCTTTCCTTTAAAGTTTTCATAGTCTTTTATTGCGAAGTTGGTTTTTTTTTTTTGTTTGTTTAGTTTTTGTTTTTCTGTTTATTGTCGTTTCTATTTCGATGTTATTCATTTGCCTTCCTGCGAGCAAATATTGCAGAAAATCGCGTCTTTTTCCTTGTTTTCCGGCAGCTTGCAGCATGCCTGCAGTTGGAAAAATTTCTCAGCGAGTTGCAAAACTTTCTCAACTTTCCCGCTTTAGTTAGTTTGAAAAGCGGAACGCAGAGAAAGGAGCATCGTCGTCGAATAGGGGAAATATTGTATCTTTAGTCTAGGCTGTGTGCGGGGACGGCTCTGACTCAATTAGACTTTGGGAAGTGGCGGGGATAAGATTTTGTCATTTTATTGCCACCGCGGTACTTTCGCAGAAATAAAGGTGCATAAAATTACATTTTTCTGTAGTATTGCGATCAAGTTTATGACACTTCGGCATTTAAGTATCCACAGAATTTGTGTTACAACCTATTCCGAAGGGGTTCCATGACATTCGACAAACAAAGGAATAAGTTTTACTCGGAGCGATGAAAAGTTAAAAATTTTACCAGAGGCCCTTTGATACGGGGACGGTTGAGAGTATTAATTCATAAATACGGAAATGAATTCTCTGATTATGTGCGTCCAGTCATGGGGGACTTTAATGCACAAAATCGGTGCTGTCCCGCAGAAAGCATTTTAGAATCTGGAACGCTCCAATCTCTTCCTCGCTCTCCTTCTCTTCCCATCACTCTTCTTCTTTTTTCTTCTCACTTTCTCTTTCTCTCTCTTTCTTTCTCTTTCTCTTTCTCTCTCTTTTTTTCTCTTTCTCTCTCTTTCTCTCTCTTTCTCTCTCTTTCTCTCTCTTTCTCTCTCTTTCTCTCTCTTTCTTTCTCTTTCTTTCTCTTTCTTTCTCTTTCTTTCTCTTTTCTCTTTTCTCTCTTTTTCTCTCTTTCTTCTCTTTCTCTTTCTTTCTCTTTCTCTCTCTTTCTCTCTCTTTTCTCTCTTCTCTTCTCTCTCTCTTCTCTCTCTCTTTCTCTCTCTTCTCTCTCTCTTCTCTCTCTTTCTCTCTCTCTCTCTTCTCTCTCTCTTTCTCTCTCTTCTCTCTCTTCTCTCTCTCTCTCTCTTTCTCTCTCTTTCTTCTCTCTTCTCTTTCTCTCTTCTCTCTCTCTCTTTCTCTCTCTTTCTTTCTCTTTCTCTCTCTTTCTCTCTCTTTCTCTTCTCTCTCTTTCTCTCTCTCTTCTCTCTCTCTCTCTCTCTCTCTTCTCTCTCTCTCTTCTCTCTCTCTCTCTCTCTTCTCTCTTCTCTCTCTTTCTCTCTCTCTCTCTCTCTCTCTCTCTCTCTCTCCTTCTCTCTCTCTGTCTTTCTCTCCGTTTCTCTCTCCTTCTCGTAGCATTTCCTGATTAAATGCTTTGGAAATGAAATCTTCTTCTCAATTAAATCCACGACAAACAAATCGGCCGGCGAGAGATGACGAGACTGGCAATTAACTTCGGCCTTTCCGTTGGCCTCTTGGTGTTTTTTTTATTCTTTTGCTTTCTCACTTCCTTGGGCTAGCATACTTGCTGAATAGACGCACGAAAATAAGTGGGGAGAGAAAAAAAAAAAACAAGGGCGCGCCACTTCTATCGGCCGAATTAAATTACATTTCGTAATGAGTTTATCCTTGGACTGAGTTTGTTAAGTGCTACGAAGTACTTAAGTCAAAGACAATTCGAAAAACAAAAACGACACAAAAAAGTTTTCAAGGTCAAGGCCATTATTTTGTGCTTTGCCACAGAGTTTTGCCGCAATTTAAAAAAATTTTGAATTTTTGGTTCATGAAGTAATTAAAGAGAAAGTCTTAGAGAAAAACTTACAAAGCATTTCAATTTTGGCCATGTGGCCTTCAGATTGAATCTAATTGGAAGTAGGATAAGAATTTCTTTACGGTTGAATAATTTACTCGATAGATATGGTTCGGTTTTAGCATCCCTGCACCTCCATCTTTAATATACGAAATTAAATTAAATTACAGTAGAGTCTGGATGGTGTGAGCACCGGACAGAAGCACTGTAGAAGCACTCCTTTTAAAGCACCCTGAATGTTTTCGATGTGCACCAAACAGGAGTGTTAAAGGACTCCTAGAGAAAATCTTCGAAGTAGTGCTTTTGCCAAGACCTCAGAAATAAAACTAAAAATCAAAAACACCTCCTGGGAGCATTTAGGGAGACCAAACGAGTAATTTTTTCTAAATGAATAACTGAAAGAAAGTCCAACAAACAGAATCTGAAGGAGCATTCTAGCAACCATGATAGATAAATTTTGAGATTCCGAAAGGTACACTTTTTTCATGTTAGGCTCCAAGTTCTTTTCTCCCGGAAAAACACTCATTTAGAGCGTGTTAAGAGCGGCGTGCGGACTCTGGGTAACGTCACAAATAAGACACAATAAAATCAGCTGGGGACAGGACTCTCCACCAATGCGAATGCCTACAAGCTTATAAACATTGAGTCTTTCTTTCTATGCAGAAAATGAAATGAAACAATGAAATCCTTCATGACTGGACACTCTCGCAGACATTGAAAGAGATCAAAAAGTTAAACGTATTCATGTTGATGTTGAGTAAAACTCAATGTGCTCAAAAACCTTCTTTTTTTTTGTCCCTCATTATGGTTTTCACTGTTATGAGAAATGCGTTTTTTTGAGGCGATTCTCGAGTTTCCCGTTCACGTAAATGTAACAGAAAATCTAGTCAGATCCCATCTTAACGGTCACACAGTAACATCATTTGCACCGCAAGTTTTTGTTGTTGCTGTGTGTGCGGGTGTGTGCCTGTGGGTGTGGATGTGGGTGTGGGTTCGGCCACTGACTTTAAAGAGGAGTTCAAGCAAATTAAATCAAATTATCTTCAATAATGTCCTGCTGTTTCTGTGCTTCTTCGTTTGTATCCTCTTTTTCTTCCCTGTTTTTTCATCCTCACACAATTTCATTACATTTCATTTCATTTCATTTCAGTTGATGTACAATTTTCCCAACTGAAGACGTCGCGCTCGTTTATGAAGCTCTATACGCCATACGCACACAACTCTTTATCGACGCCGTAAATTGGCCATAACATTTTATTATTAAAATTTTTGCATGTGCAGTAAAAGGTGTTTACGAGGTCAGAGAAAAGTCGAATAAAAAAAGCAAAAAAAAAAAAAAAAATAATAATAATAATAAAACAGGAAAAGGTGAAAATCAAATAAAGTCGGACAATCGTTTTTTGCTTCTTTTTTCCATCTATTTTCTGCGCTCGGTTTTCCTTTTACTTGGCGTGTCTTTAATGCGATATTCTTCATAGCTTTGCCATTTAACACCGTCCTTATAGGCCCGAGAGTAAACGCGAACGCCGATCAGGAGTTGTGAACTGCTGCAGAACAGGAGCGCCGCGGAAAATTCGTACTTCGGGGGCTTAAGGGTCTCCCTCGTACCACTGAGAACAACCCGAAGTGGGACCAACGATGGAAAAAAATGCCATGATTCTGTTTGCGACGCGAGTAGGTACCTATATCTCGGAGATTAGGGGCACTCCCGATACCCACACCACTTTTCGAATGGGCTGCTGCAGACAGACATTGAAATTGTCTATGAAGGGTAGTTTAGAAAATTGATCCGGCAAAAAAGCCTGAAATTTTCTTTCATGTTTCCCATTGGATCCGAAGGTTGGAGGCGGCTTATAGTCCTCCACACATGTTCGCAAAATAACCGCAAAAATTTCGCATTCGGACTCCGAAAGGTGTCTGATGGGTGGTATGGGCAATATTCTCGTACTGTAGCATTGCTCGCTGTTCGCTGACGCCAGTCTAAGTCTAGGGTGGCGGAGGGCCTTTACATGGTGTTGGATGTTGGGTCTGTGGATGTGCGCGATGGGAATGGAATCCGTCGTCTATAAATTATATCCCTTCCAAATTGAAACGCGCGTTAAAATGCAGTTAACTTTTTCAACTTCTTTTCTGAACGTTGTTGTTATTGCTGCTCTTGTTTTTGTTGTTGCCGCTTTCTTCGGTGGTAGTTTTATTTTGTCGTTCTCATTCTCGTTCCCGTTCCCGTCATTGTCCACGTTCTCGTCCTCGTCCTCGCCATTGTCGTTGTCGCAAACGACTGCGGCGATTCACTGCCTAGCCCGACGGCTATATACATGCATACACACATACGTACATTCATACATATGTATTTACGTTGACAGCACAAGAAACTATAAAACGGAAGGAAGGACATTAAAGAAAGGAAGATGCGCACAGTGTCTGATGTTTGAATGTTTTCAATGCCAGGACTACCAAAGGGCGAGTCTTCTTTCTTTGGGATTTTTTCGTTTCTTCATCATCATCATAATCATGTCTCTTGTTTTTTGAATAGGTACCTATATTTTTTAAAGTAGTATTTTTGGAGAATTTTTTGAGGTCAACATCGAAAGCTATTTCAAATGCTTAAAGGATTGGTTCCTTCTTAGAGAATAAGACTCGATTTTGAGGAAACTCACCGTTTTAATGATTGGCCATTTTGTGTCGATTTAGGACCTTTACATATCCTCAACTGATTGACGGTCCATGCATTCCCGTCATGATGATTATTAGTGCATTTCGATAGATCGCATAGTTAAATACGGTAGAGCCCCCCCCCAATAAGGTGCCTTTATGGCTGGTCAGGGGAAGGACTCCCCATTATAAGAGTGTGAATTTGAAAGGTTAAGGATAGAATATCGAAAAATATTGGGCAGTTTGAACAAATATTTACGTTAGAAACGCAACCGACCTCTTTAATTTCAGTGATATTCATCAACATTTTCAAGAAAAATAAAGAAAATTGCCTACCCAGCAAACATTTGGAGTCCTAAATGGCTCATTTATGAATCCTTATTCGAAGTGTGAGCCCTAATAATGAGCTCATTTAGGAGTGCAAAATGAACGGGCGTGTGGTCTTTCTATATGAGTCCGAAATCATATATCTACCAAAGGAGCCCATATTAGGGTCATACATGACTCCTTCCGCACTCATATTTATGAGTTTAAAAAGACTCAATTTTGAGAGTTATCTATAATCGAATGAGAGACTTTCGAAAAAAATCCTGTTCAAGCTAGGGGTAAAGGTGGGTATCATGGACTGCACGGGTTATGTGGACTACGTTCGAATGATATATGGGCTCATCACATGCAACATGTGTACCCAATACAATATTTTTTGTTTGGAGCTATTAGGTTAGGTTAGTTTTAGTATGTGTGACTGCCACCAATGGTGACAGACTTAGGCCTCCACTTGGGCCTGTTGCGATACCACGAGAAATGGGGAAAAGCAGAAACAGAAAAAACTACAGAAACATCCACGACCTCAGATAGGAGGATTGAACCCAGAGCATTTCGCTTCGTTAGTTGGCATCTCAACCAATTACGGCACAGAGGCCGTCTTTTGAGCTTTTATTTTATTAAAAATAAATAAAGAAAAGTTATTTTTTAAGTTAAGAATAGTTCACTTTTTGGGTGATGTATGTATGTATATACATATATCGGCAAATCGGTACACGGCTGTCATCACTAATTGGAAAACTTCATGATTTCTATGTATGTAGGAATTTGTTCGATTTGCCTTTCTGTCCAAACTAAGCTTGTTTCGATGTTCATAGGCTCCAAAATAGAGAAAATTTCATTGAAATTATATAGTTGCATATTGAACATGGATGACTGAGAGGTATTGAATGCTGTATTGTTCCATCAAAGCCAATGTTTTATGTATGTATGTATGTATTTGGGCATTTGTCAGACAGTCTAACAACTTAAAAACATGTAAATGAGATTTCTTGGTCAAAAAAGCTCTCACGGAATGCTTTAAAGATGCATGGTCTAATGGCCGAAACTGAAAGTTTTCATTACTTTTCGTAATTCTTAGGTTCGATAAAGTGGAGGACACCCAAGAACGATGCACATCCGTCCATATCCAAATATATATGTATATTTTACATCTGTACATACGCACATACATTGTATGTGTAAGCAATCGAATATGGAGTGGCAATAAACACCCTCAGAAATCGCATAAAAGGCACACACGTATGCATACACACACACACAAACACACTCGCTCATATGGCTTCATAAATTTTTTGTAGCCTGCGTTAAAGAGCACGCCTAAATGGGATATGTTCAAAGGTACATATGCGCATACGAGGTTTGAGTTGACTTCAAAATGAAGGAAAATTGTAGGCAACAGCAATGAGACGCTTAGAGAGCGAGAGTGAGAGAGAGAAAGAGAGAGAGAGAGACAGAGAGAGAGAGCGCGCGAGAGACAGAAAGCGAGCGAGACAGAGCGAGAGAGAGTATGAAGAAAAATTGTGGGGGGAGTAGGAAAGAAAAACCGTGAAATCGCATTCTCTGTCGAAATGAAGATAAAGGCGTTTTGCACGTACACGCATTTAACAGGACTTCATGTCTGTAACTAGTAGACATGAATGTGCCATGCACATACATACATACATACGTACATATAATAATACCCTCGTTAAATGGCGTGTAAGCCGGCGGTATTGTGTGTGTTTGTGTTACAGCAAACGCGCGCCCACTTAAAGAAGAAATTTGCCACCGTAGGCAGGCTTGCAGGCTCGCAGGCTCACACATGTGCAGTGCCGTCTGCTCTTACGTGCTTGCTTGTGTACACTCCTGACTCTGAATGAAGATATACAATTGCTGTAAATGGAAAATTGTAAAAGTTTTCGAAGAAAAGTATTTCGCCAGTATATCGGGCTTCTTGCCTGCCCATCCGACTTCATCGTCGATCGTTGGTTGCCATTGTGCCGCGGGTCTTAGAATACAGAAAAGAACTGAATTTTTAGCAATCAAAAACAACAAAAAATACAAAAAAAAAAATACAAAAATATACAACAAAAATATAAATAAATAAATAAAAAGAAATGAAAAAAAGAAGAAATAAAAATAGCAAAAAAAAAAAAGAAATACGACCCCAAGGATGGGAAGCAAACGAGCGAAGAGTGAACAACTGAACGAATGAGCGCACACGTTAAACCCCCGCTTTCGATGATGATAAGCCCCCATGCAGTTTTACCGGCTAAGGCTGAACTGATGGGCTCACCGTGGTGCTGCTGTAAATGCTGTCGCCGCGACCGCCACCGCCACCGTCGCTGCTGCTTTTGCTTTTGCTCTTGCTGTTTGTTCGTTCACGTGGACCTGGTAAATACGTATCTAGTACGAGTATCTAACCGTCTCACGGCGGGGTTGGGGGAGTTTGCGCCTCAACAACTGCAATAATCATTTGAAAAGGGAAGCGACAGCGTCTGGCAAGAAAGCTGCTGAGATTATTTGGCAAAAATTTCAAATGCGAGTATGAAAATCCGTCGTGAATGGCAAGAGCAGAAGCAGAAGCAGGAGCATCAGCAGGAGCAGGAGCTAGAGTAAACGCGGCAGTTTGAGGCTCTGGGGCAGGAGTGCAAGCCAACCGAATAGAATAGAACAGAGTAGAAAAGGAACGCGGCAAGCGAGCATTGACAATTTGAACGGCAATGTCAACCTTTGCTCGACCGTCGTCGTTGTCTGCGCTTTGTGCTTTCCAACAATATATTTTGTAAATTTCGTGCTGACTTGAAATTCCCTCAATTTTTTTTTTTGGTATTTTTCGCTCAATTTTGGGCCTTCTTTAGCGTTTTTTAATATTTTTTTTTTTTGTGATTTTTGGCATTTGTTGTTGGACAATCTACATCAACATGTGTTCGTATCGATTTTATGAAATCCCCATGCCACGCTCACTGCCATTGCTCAAGGAAGCCTCCCCTATCGCTGTGTGCTCTCTGCCGATGGAGCCCGTCTGGGATCTATATGAGAATTTATCTCAAATGATTTGGACGACTGACTGTACGTAAAAAAGCGTCATCGATTATTCCTGCCGACAATATCTGGTAATGGTTTTTTCCAAGCGAAACTGATTACGCAAGAATCTTTTATTTTTTTGGAATTTGCAACACTGTGCGCACTTGCAGCGAAACACAAGCCCAAGGTGTCTCCTACTGGCAATATTTGCATACGTTACTATTACGAAAATTCAATTTCTAGTCTTCCGAGAATTTTACTTATAAAAAAAAAAAAATTGATTATTCAAGAAATCGTTCATTCATTCCATTTGCAAGACAATGACGTAGTGTTTAGACGCTTTCTTGAAGAGAATTAAGCTTCAATTCCAATAGCGCATGAGCTGCGGGAAAATCGTGCGTGTGCCTGCGTCTCCACACGCACGATTTTCCCGCAGCTCACGCGTAATTGGAATTCCCGCTTATCTGCTGGGTACATTTGACGCACGCACACGCACGATTTTCTCGCAGCTCACGCGCTATTGCAATTCAGGCTTTAGAAATTGAAAATGGAATCGCCTATTGATACTTTTGATTCTGGGGGTATATCTTTTTCTTTTCTTAATATTTCCGATATGTGGAAACGTCAGGTCCTCCATTTTTCAATGTGAGTTAATTTTATGTTAAATCAGCAGCTACGAATGTAAGTATATGGGTCAGGCCACGAGAAACGTGATATAGTAGGTCAGGAATTTCAGTCTTTGGACCTTATATCGAAAGCTGATGGCCATTCATAACTCCCATGGGCGTATCCAGAATCTCAGTCAGGGAGGGGCAAGATACAAATAGTTTGTTCTATATGAAAAATGATCTTGCCGGCCTTGTCCCATTTCTTGATACTCCTGGCAAACTCTTTTGCGATATATACTGAGGGGGGCATCTGCCCCTCCCTACCCTACTGTAAATACGTCCATGGCAACTCCCGATACAATAAAGGAGAGAAATACCCTCAGTTGTTGTTTTTATTGTAATTTGAAAATCGAAAAATTGAGATGTTTTTGGAATATGGGCATTTCCAAACGGACGCGACACTTAAATGAGCAATTTTAAGTCCCGAATTCAACTATGCGGTAAGTTGTACTTTTGCAGCTTACGCGGACTTTTATATTTTTCAAAGTTTCTATGCAGTCCCGAATGGCGATCAGCTATATACGGACGCGACATAAAGTTTTCTTTTTCTGGAAATGCCCATATTTCTCTTATATTTATAATTTTATATCTCGAAAAACGACTTGCGATAGTGGGGATGTTTTTCTTTGGTTCGTTTGAGAATATCTGGGGGAAAAAATAGAAATATAGAAAAATTTTATACACTAAAAAAAAATGTTCGGCAATTCATATTTAAAATAAATAATTGCAATTTTTTTATAGAGCCGAAGCTAGATAAATAACCAATTATACAAAAAAATGTGGACCATTGAATTAAATTTGAGAAACATAAAAAAAAAATTTGTATATCCAAGAAGTTTCCAACAACACAGAGCATTTTAAGTGAGACAATCTGTATACTAAAAGCCGCAAAACCATATGAAAATCGGTTTCTCTCCATTGTTCGAAATACGCCCTCAAACCATCATCGAACCACCTCCGTGCTTAAATATTTCACAGTAAGTCTTAAAAGAAACAGCATTAATACATAAATCACAAAATTTTAGAATTTTTGGTGTTATGAGATTGGAATATATCGCTTTCAATCTGATGGACATTTGTGGCACTGGACTAGACATCTATCAACACCCCAACCAAATCAAGTGCGTCAAATAGTCGAGCACGGAGGTGGTTCGATGATGGTTTGAGGGCGTATTTCGAACAATGGCGTCGGTTGATTGGTACACACCGGTCGAATAATTGATCAGGAGCAGTACCTATCTATTCTGCAACAAATTAGTCCCGATGTTGCCAGAAAGATGGACCTTGGTGCTGAAATTGTGATTTTTCACCAAATCAAAGACCCAAAACATCCCGCTCCTATCGAACCAAACTGGTCTAAAATCCAAAGTTTTGTGTTTTAGTGTGGCCAATTCAATCTGCGGACATGAATCAGATAGAAAATTTTTGGAGCCACCTCTAACCACAAATTTCCACGTACCCAAGACTACCAAGAGGAATGACTGAGCTCTGGGAACGAACGAAGGAAATTTAGGAATCGTTTCCGGCTTAATTTGTACGTAAATATACGAGTAGTGTACCAGACCATATAAGCGAATCAAATGAAACAGAAAGATACTGGAGAAAATATGAAATTTATCACTTTTTTTTAAATGTTGTATAGTAAAATATCGCGAGTGCAAAACTGTAACATTTGACTTTTCTTACATTTTGCTCTGGTACTTTTAATTCTATCAGTCAATCTACCTCACACTCTTCTTGCAGAGAGAATACTAGTGGACCAATCCAATAACAACAAAAACTTATACCGAGTAATTATATTAAAGAAAATAACAGCTTCTAAACTTAGAATTGTAACAAGATGTTACAGTTTTGCACTTCAGTGTACGTGCATCCTTTCCCACTCATTTTCTGCACGTGAAAGCTTCCTGCCAGTGTCGTATTAAATTTTTACCCGGTTTTTTTATTCGGTGTTAGCAAATGTAACTGAAAATTTCAAATGCAACTCTGCACTAACCTCAGAGTTAAATGTTAACCCAGGGTATATTTTCGGGTGATGATGATAAGATGATTTTTTTACTATGTGTTTTGACATTTGAAACCCTGGGTTTCGCCGATAACCCTAACCCGGCCTAATGAGAACATAGCATTATTGGTTGAAGTGTACCCAACACCATAATATTCTCAAATTAATAGCCCCAATTTTGTTGCTTCCTACTTGTTATATCCCAGCATCGAAAGCGAGTACTCCTATAGTAACCTTACAGCACTCCCTCTTAATTTGCCAACCAATGCTTTGAATTGTATTTTTTTAACATTGAGCTGTCATTGGAAACAACTACTCGCTATTTACTCACAAAAGTGAGTACTTCAAGAGTACTCCCAAAAGGAGTATTTCTACTTTTTATGGAAAAAAAAGTTTTTTTTAAAATTTATTTTTTTTCTTTTTTTTTTTTTGCTTTTTTCTTTATTTAAAAACTATTATTTTTCTTATTTCTTTTTTAATTTTTTTCGTCTCGGCTGAACCTCGAACCTCGAACATAAAAAACCTTGAAATAAAAAAAAAATCTTTTCACCCGAGGCAGGGATCGAACCCCGACACACTCGGTTGCTGAGCGAAAGTCTTAAGCAGCAAGCGTACATTAATGAACGAACTCATCCACCATCGGTCTCAAAGGGAGTAAACTTTAGTGTAATCGCCTTTCATATGTCAATCTGTTTTATTGGGAGTACTCGGGTAGGGAGTATTTTAAGAGCACTTACTTTGAGGTTAATTTCTCCCATTTACGCTGCTGGGAAATAAGACGCAACTACAGTGGCACTCTTAGTTTGAGAATATAACACGTTGTTGGGTACACTGAAAAGCCAAAATTTTGACAATTTGGTACAAATGGGACAATTGTCCTCTAATTGACCACTTGAGGTCTACTCGTGGAGCAGTCAAATGTGGAAGTGGTTATTTTTCAATGACAGCTCAATGGTAAAAAAAAAGACAATGTAATGCATTGGTTAGCAAATTCGAAGGGAGTAGTCCCAAGCCCCGATTTAGGGGGTGGCAAGCCGGGAAAATTCCCATAGCGGTGCTGGTAGAGATGGTAATTTTACATAGATATGCGAAAGCAGTACTATATTCTTAGTGCTATCAGAGGGGCGGAAAATATTGGTTTAGCCCAGAGTGACGAAAAAGCTGGATCGGGCCCTGATTAGATCTGGTATTTTGTTATTAGTCACGGAGAAGTTGGTGAGTAGTAGGAATTACTTCAGGGTATAAATGCAATATATTAGAACTAATTGCCTATGAGGAGGTTTCTTCGTATTCATTGCAATTATAAATTCGATGTTAATATACAATAAGAAAAAAAAAGTTAAAAAATATTGGATATTTCTTAATTGAAATTTAAATTAATTAAATTTGATTTATATTAAATGATTTATTGGACATTCCTCAAATATTTTGAGAGCATTTTGCACGGTGCATTAATTTGGATAATTTAACGGCATTCTTTCGAAATGTTTTAACCGCCTTTTTGTCGTTTTAAGCAAATTTATTTAGGAGCACCACTAAAAACTCTTATTTTTTGGAGCGGCTTTTGAGGATTTTTGTACAAGACCTCAAGTAGCCTTAAAAATGGTACAGGATGTCTATGATTATAAAAGAAGTGCACATGCCGAATTTATCACAAGTCCCATATGATATACATAGTTTCAAAAAAAGGGCCTATTTTGATGATGCGAGGTTATCTGCGATCAACGGATGTCAAACACAAACTAAATAACGCAGATTGTTCAAATTTTCACAGCAGTCAATTGTCAGCTTCCTGTTGAAGCTTCATTTAAGAGGCGAGAAATTAAAAAATTCACGGACTTATTGACCCGCCGTCGTAGTACCGAAGTAATACCTGTGGATAAGTAAGAGAATAACAATTTTAACCTCTCTTTTTTTCGTCTAATTGAATTCTATTAATTCAGAAGACGTCGTTCTGACGTCATTTTCAGTTGTTTAGGTCAGGGCAACAAAATATTCGAAAATTTCTGCATTTCGACCTATTTTGCTAGTTGATAAGTGCTTTCAGGCGAAACTGATGCCATTCCAATTGACATGAATGTTCCATTGATTGGGGGCTGTGTATGCATTGCTTATCTCAAGAGGTAAATACATACTTGAATACTTTGAAAAGCGGGGGAAAAAATATTTCTACCTTCAGCTAAATATGCAAAACACTGAAAAGTTGACTGACTGGCCGACAGATGCCGCGTAGTGTCACGATAAAGAGGTCGTCTGCAAACGCAATAATTACGTGGCTGGCGTGGCTGCGAAAATGACAACGTAATGCCCTGTAAGGACCACAATATTTTAAATCGAATGAATGAGCACGACAAGGGACAATGGCAGTATTCTACACACCTTGCGAGTGTAATTAACGCCCCAAAATTCGATCGGAGATGAACAGAACTAGTCGTAATTATAAGCGAATGAGCCCGAAACCGTGACTCTCCAAAGGCAACTGAGCTCACATAATGCACTATGCTGCGTTAAGTTCGGTTATGTTGCGTTACAAGTTCGTGTATGACACATATTTAAGAGTCACATTGCCTTCATATCGAAATTTGCGCAGCAATCTATGAAATTGCCTGAATAGTCGTATACGCGGCAAGGGAAAAAGAGACAAAGGGAGACAGAGAGAGAGAGGAGGCGAAAGAGAGAGGGAGTAAAATACTAGTTATGCCTTACATGTGTCACGCACTTGTCTACTTGGCACTTGCCATCATAAAATGTCGTGTACAATGACGATGCGACGTCAAAGGCGACTTCGCAGAAATATCCTTTTCAACTGTCCGACATCGAAAAGTTGAACCAAGATGAGGAATTTAAGCTGCACGGCAACTTGCTCTCGAAGCCAATCGAAGTTGTGATGAGTTGAGTTGAGTTGAGGTGCCAAGAGAGAGAGGATGCACAAAACATTTTGCAGCGCCAAATCCTTGCCATCCTTGCCAGAGTGCAATAATCCAGCTGTCTGCAGTGTATCAACTATTTGCTCTAGGCCTTAACAGCTTACATCGGATAAGGCTTAATTAATCTTTGACATCTGCCCCCAGGAAGTGGCTTAAACTGGCTCTGCTTAATTGTAATGTCATTCTCATCGTCGTCGTTGTCGTCGTCATCGTCATCGCCATAGCCATCGCCATGGAATTTGTCTTTTCAGCTTGTCTGTCACGTCGTGCCATGCAGAGAAGAAGGCATCAGATAAAGAAGCTTTTTTGTCCTGCTTTTCTTCTTTTCTAAAGTTAACATCAATGTCGCACTGCTGCACAGTTTGCACAGTGTAACGCGATGACCATAGAAAACGACGCACTAAATTACTCGTTGTTTTCACGCTGATGTGGAGTGCCCAGAATTTTTGAAAAATTCAAACATAAAAGATACCAAACGTTAGTTGCTCTGCATAGGGAGATGATAATGTCAAAAGAAGACATAACCCTGCAGAAATTTCAACTAGTGCTGTACTAGTACTTTACTAGTCCAAAAGCCACCAGTACTAGTTCTTTTCTATACCCTTGCCCATATAAAATTCTGTAGAAAATCAGTATAACATCTATGCAGGCAGGGCTGGGCAAAATACATGGTTTGCTGTAATTAAAATACCAAATACAAAATGCTCTTTGTCAGGTATTTAAAATATAAAATACAAAATACTTTCAAGGGATGTATTTAATATACAAATTACAAAATACATATTTTAAATTATGACTACTTTCAAAAATTTGAGCCCAACAGTATAATGTGAGCTTCATTTATAGTCCAAAAATATAGCTCTTTTGTCCGAAAAGGTCAAAAGATTCCTAAAAAAAATTGTAATTTTCAAACCATTTATAGAGAGAGCTATTGTTGTTATTGTTTTCAAAAAAACCTTTTTTATGTACAGCTACTTTGCTGGTCATTTTTAGTCTTTATCCATAAGCTTTAAAATATTCGTTAGTCCGAAATAAATTGGTCCTGCCAATCAATATCATGGATATGAGTGCATGTAAACCGAACCATTTATTATAATAATTTGGTTTGGTTTCTGGTTTGCTCCGCCAATTTTTTTTTTTTTTTTTTTTTTGACATTGGTT
The DNA here is from genome assembly GCA_020466095.1 of Chlorops oryzae. Taxonomy (NCBI): domain Eukaryota; kingdom Metazoa; phylum Arthropoda; class Insecta; order Diptera; family Chloropidae; genus Chlorops; species Chlorops oryzae. The sequence continues at coordinate 143,783,237 of CM035806.1, forward strand.
GGGTTCACGGATTGGTTTTTGAATTTAAAAAAATAAGGCAAATTCGGTTTGAAACCGGTTCGGTTCAGAACCGGTTTCCATCCTTGGTTTTATTAGCTTTTAAAGTTACATCCGCGTTATCTCTAATTGAATAGTTTTTTGATATGTATATCCATACTATAGCTTGAGGTACAATAGGTGCGACAGAACGACACGACGATGCGTTTTGTCGTCATGATCTGTCAAATGTAATATCAATACACGCAAAACTTTTGAACAATCCCAGCCAACCATAGGCGGAGCGCTCCGAAACAGGAGTTTTAAAGGACTCCCACCTAGACACCTTGATGGATCGTTTTCGGAGCGCTCCCAAGTAGGAGTGTAAAAGGACTCCCACCTAGAGACCTTGATGGACGTTTTCGGATGCTCCGGCAATGGGCTCCTCTGGAGCACCGTCAAGGAGCGTTCAGAGAGTCATGCTTTAAAATTTCATTATCTAGTTGGCATGGTTTTTTTCATTCTTTATGGTTTGCAACTTATGGTGATGTAACTATACGGGAATTTCCTTTAATTAAATGGAAAATAGATTTAGGGGAGAAAACGTTTTTGGGTAACTTTTAGAAACGAACATTTTACAATGTCCTAAGTAAAAGTAGTTGATAAAAATAATAAGAAATATTTATTTTTGGAATGCCTTAGAAATTTTTAAAAAGGAAAATGGTTGTTTTTTTTATTATTATTATTATTTCATTTGCTCATTTTTCCTGTACGCGAAATCGGGTGACAAAATTAGTAGAATGGGGGTTTACTTTTTTCGCATTGCTGATTCTCCTTTTTCTTTCGTAGGTCGTCTGTTGTAATAACCAAATTCGAATAGAAAAATGCAGAAAAACGTAATTTTTCGATGAAAATAATCATGGTTTAGCAAACAACAGGCAGACAACAAGTACCCTTCCCAACCCAACTGAGGAAGAGAGTTCAAGTCCATCGATTGTGCCCCCTCGAATAAAACACTAGCTGTCATCGACAGTAATCGTGCTTCTGCCTGACTTGGCTATTACATCCCGCGGCGTCTCACGATGCGTCTGTTAGTCTTATTAAATTAGACAACAGAGCACCAGCACAGCGGGCGAAGTAGTTCCAATTTTGCCATTGTCTTAAAGATATTTGATTAATAAATAATCCTTAATGGCGCCGTGCTCTAAGGTTGCGCCTTTAAACGCGCAAAATAAAAGAAATTTTTTCTTTCCTTTGCGTATATTGAATGATGCGAATACATCCGTGGATTCGTTGGTTACATGAAATGTTTTACTAATTTTTTTTCAAAATATTTTTTAAAAGGAATTCGCTTGATTTTTAAATCAATTTCCTTCATTGTAAGGGTTTGAGGGTCAATGCTTTGTTGAATGCATTTCCCAGTTTTCTTGAGTTGTTTCAACAGTGAATCGTCCTTACTCTGCATACCGTTGAACATTTTCTTTATGGCAACCATTTCCGGTGTCTTTCACGAAAAAAAAAACCAAAAAAAAAAAAGAAACACTCACGCTATCAAACTATTTAAGCTCAAAAGCCGAGGAGACCGCATTAAAAGCTGATGCTGCAAATATACTTTTTAATGTAATTAGACAATTTTCGTCGTTTTATTTTTTGATGCTTTCTTCGGCCGTTCGGTTAAGTGCAAGGGACAAATGCACAGATGAAAGACTGCCATCTGATAAGAATGCAATGCGAGAGATATGGCGGAAAACGGAAATTCAATTTTGAGATATTCGAAAGAGCACAAGGAAACTGGATGCCTTCGAAAAAATTTTATCGCTTTTTTATGTGAGTTAAATAGTTCTTTTGATACCTCTAAATGTCTTTTTTTATGTTTTAGGCGGGACAAGAGTCTCTGAGGCCATCGGATCAAGAAACAACCGAAATAAAACGCATTCAATAGGCTCGGAGAGAGCAATTTGGAGTCCCCATAAGTGATACAAAGCATATGGGTATTGCCAAACGGACGTGACAGTTACTTTAGCAATTTGAAGTCCCGAATTGAAGAATGTGGAAAATGGTAATATTGTTTCTAGCTATTATCGCGCATTATTATACTAAGTAATAAAAATTTTATGCAGGTCCGAAAGGCAATTAGATATGCTCGGACGTGACAAAAAGTTTACTTTTTTCTGGAAATACCCATATGTCATTTTATAAATACTTTGATCTCATATCTCCCACAGAAACTAAGGATCGTTTTTGACAATTCCGATGCCCGGAATAAATTCCTCTTTTCACCTTCCTCTTTCTACGGGTCTGAATATCCATAGCCGTTGCGAGGCTTGACCCCAAATTCAGACGGAGTGAGTGAGTGACGAAGGAGTGGCGCAATATTCAATATTCAAATTCTGTTAACCCTTTCAGTACCGTTGAAACAATAAATTAAAAAAATAATTTTTATTTTATTTTATTGCCCTGCCGGTTTAATATTTCTCAGATGGTTTTTAATAAAATTTTGTATGGGTATGAAAGGTTACACTGGGAAAAAGTGAAAGCAAATAAAACATTTGATTTCGATTTTGATTTTTTACCACAGCATGCATATTACTTCCTTCCAATTTTTTATTACATACATACATATATAATATTTTTCCAATATTTTTATACCCGACACTGTGTCGAGGGAATATTGCGTTTGTGCGGTTATCCGTAACGCCCACAACCACAAGAGATAGACCATACAAAGTGTACATATATAGAAATGACCAGGAGATTCGAGTCGGGCATCCAGGTTGTTGAGCTATCTTGACGAAATTTGGTAGGTATACGTGTTCACGGGGAAATGGAGAAAAACAAATTTTGAAAATGGACCGGATCGGACCGTTTTTTGTTTTTTTGGGGAACCTCCAGTACTTGGGTCTGTCACGAAAATACCAAAAACTGTCCGAAAATCAGAGATTTTCGAGATATGTATTTGAATTAGATTTCGAATTTGAGCGTATATTAAAGCTTCGGATGAAATTTTCAAGACTTTCAAAAGTGAGCGTTTTTCATAAAGGAAAATTCATCATATGAGGCCCTTACTGTGTTGAAAATCTCCCGAACACCTTTTCCTCAGGGTCGCTGTTTTGAAAGCTGTTTTAAAAAAATACTAAAACATATACAACTGACCCTTAATCTGTGTTGGGTATTATATGATCCGGTTCGTTTTTTTTTTTTGTAAAAAACCTAAGCTGTGCGCTATAATTCTCAGAAGCTCAAACATTTTGGTTCGTCTTAAGATGTTTCCAAACTTTATCTCTTTGGACCTCCACGGGCGCCTATGAAACGAGGCAAAGTAACGAGGTGACGAAATATGGTCATATCTGCCAATCGTGGATGCCTCATGCGGTTTAAGCTCGAATATTTTCATTTAGGTACTCTTTGGAAAACTGTTAATTCACCAGGATTTTCTGCAAAATTTTAATTTCAATTTAACTACTATTTTTAATACAAAAAAAAAAAAAAAAAAAAAACAAGTAAGGATGTTATAGTCAGGCAAGCACTAGAATACCCGACACAGACACACATCTTCAAATAATTTTTAATATCAAGAGGTGTTTAAGGCCATTACGGGCCCCATATACCGACTTTTGTTTAATTTCTTTATGAAAAACGCCCCTTTACCACGCCCACTTTTCCAATTTTTCGGAATTCTAATCGGAGGCCTAAATATACGCGCAAAATCTAAGTTTCATTGAAATATTTGGAAAAAGTCAGATTTTGGGGCAGTTTTGGGATTTTTGTGACAGACCCTAGTAATGGAGGTACCCTTAATAATGGACCGATCAAGAAAATTTTTGGACAAGATGTTTATGGCTACAAAGGAAGTATAAGTGCCAATTTTCGTTCAAGTCCCATAGGCGTTTCGGGAGTAGGAGACAATTTTCGAAAAACAAGCTTCTGCCACGCCCATTTTTCTAATTTTTGTAAATCACATTAATTGGCCTAAAATACGTTCAAATACCAAATTTCATCAAAATATCTTGAGAAACATCGGTTTTAGAGCAGTTTTTGTTGTTTTCGTAACAGACCCTAGTACTGGAGGTACCCCTAAAAATGGTCCGATCGGGTCCATTCTCGAACTTGTTTTTACTCAAGTCGCCCTGAGTACGCATACCAAATTTTGTGAAGATAGCTGAACTCCTTCGATAAGAAAACTGTATACAAACAGACAGACGGACAGACAGCCGGACAGACAGATGGACATGGCTAAATCGAATCTCCTGGTGACGCTGATCATTTCTATATATATTTTGTATGGTCTATCTCGACTGGTTCTGGGTGTTACACACAACCACACAAACGCAATATACCCTCGACACAGAGTGTGTCGCGTATAACAAGGTGTATTTGAAAGTAGAAGAAATGCCTAAGAACTTTTAAAAATTTCCGCGGGTTTAATGTTCTATAGCGCTTTGAATCATAATTTCTGGTTGTTTTCGCCCTCTTCTTCCTCTTAACAGTCCATTCAGATGCCCACTAAATGCCATAAATTCTGGGCGTGATGGCTGCAAGGAAGAATTTTGGTATTGTCAATTGCTTTTTCGAGCCCAATACACTTTCTGCGTAAGTATCTTGCTTGATCCATGGTCTGTTCTATCTATTCTATCTTCAGAAATTGTAAACGCTTACATCTCGGCAAAAGTTCGACTATTGTAGATAACAAAACAAAACACAACAAAATCGAGTCCTGTATACTTCTTTTTTTTGTTTTGTTTTTTGGGTTATGATTAAATTCACCGTTAAAGCAGCTCGCATTTTTTGCTGCATCAACAAATTTTTGTTCAGCGATTTTTTCTCTTTTCAAAATTATTTTGATTTCAGGTTTATGTTTTTTTGATGTGTTTTTTTTTTATTATTTTATTTTTAATTTTTTTTTCATCATTGTTAAAGTCCTCGTTGTGATGTTGTCTGAGTGGCAACTGCAGGCGCTACACGCAAAATTGAATGGGGTGTGGAAAGGGTGGAGCAAAAAAAAAGTCATTTGCATACTCAATATTCTTTGGTTTTCGCCCTTTTTTGCTCTCGGGGTTTCGTTTAGTTGTTGTTGTTGTTGTTGTTGATGATGCTGTTGGTATTACCGCTTGCATCGGTGAGGAAAGAAAGGAAGAAAAAAACAAAAAAAAACGGCAGCAGTTCGGAAACAGTCTTACTATCAAAAAACGCATTTGCCTCAACTTCAGCTTCAGTTTCCGACAAGCAATGCAGTTTTGTTTCGGAAATCATGAAGGTAACGGAGACAAAAACAAAAAAAAAAAAAAAAAAAAAAAATAGGAAGAAAAAAAAAAGAAATACAAAAAAAAGCAGGAAAAAAAATGGAAATAAAAAACTGAAAAACATGAGAAAAAACTAGTAGTAGAAAAAAGGATATGCCGCCACTGAAGGGAAGAAATGTCTGAATAAGCAGCTCTGCCTGCAAAGAGAATATCCCCGTATTCAGCGTGTTTTTCTTGCTCATTGTTTTTCATAAATTTTCCATGATTTATGAATATGAAATAAATACCCTTTGAATGTGTTCGTGTTTCCGGGTACAGATGCTATCATTTAAGCGCACGGAAGCTCCTGGAAACAAAACCAAAAACAAAGAAACCAAACATGCAAACACAAAATGCAAAACCAAAAGAAAAGCAAATTAATAAAAAAAAAAAAATTAAAAAACAGCAATTGGTATCCAATAGAGCCACGAAATTTGTCTATCCCACCGCTATGGAGTCCTTAGAAGGTGAAGAAAAAAAAAAAAAAAATAAATTTTGTTCTTTAAAATTTTTTTATTATCGTAAGTTGTTTGTTAAAATCTTTTAAGTAATTTCGATCAAATCACTTTGTAGGTACATAAATTTTACGATGAAAAATTACAATAATTTCCCCATTCTCATTTTGAAGCAATAGGTTTATTCACAAAAGCGCCGGAAAATCGGAAAATTTTAACTGCTTAAAAAGTTGTGCAAGATACAAAAAACGTTTTAAAACATTTTTAAGAAGTCGCAATTTTCCGATTTTCCGACTTTCCAACGTTTTTTGCACGCCTTTGTGAATACCCATAATGCTTTCTTTTAATAAAGTAGAGTCTGGATAGATTAAACATCGGACAGAGTGAGCACCACAAGATTTTTTTTTTAACTGAGTACTCTTACTACCCTGCAGGAAGCCTGTCGCCATATGGCCCCATGTCTATATTGACGTCAATATAGACAAGAGAACTAGTTCCAACGTCAACAGTATTTACGGGCGATGTTATTATAGAAACTGTACTGTCAAGAGGTATAGTTCATCTTTATTGACCATGTCAACAACATGTCTCCTTATAAAGCGAAAGAGTACTCCTTTTGTCTATATAATAGTACCGACGTCAATAGGTCGTCAATAGTTCGTCAATAGTTTTTCGGTCTACTGTTGACATTCAATGACAACTCAATGTTAAATGTCAATAACGCAAAGCATTGCGACGGGTTTAACTGGTCAGTAGTACTGTTGACGCAGTCAGTAAAGAAAGAGTATGGATTCACTATTGACATTTCCTGCAGGGTATGAACAGGCCCCGATTAAGAGGGGAAAAGCGAGAGGCGGCAGTTTCAATCAGTGGCGGATTAACCCTATAGGCAGGCAACACAGGCAGCTGCCTAGGGCGGCAAATTCTGACCGTTGACACTAGATAAAATTCAAATTTGAAATTTAGACTGCTGTCCGAGGCGGCAAATTCGCAACAGCCTAGGGCGGCAGATTGTCTTAATCCTCCACTAGATTCAATGGCTTACCAATGAAAAAAAAAAATTCAATTTATTTTTATTGCAGAAAAAATATTGTTCAATAACAATTTTTATTTCATTAATTATGAAATATTGGGAGGAACCACTGCTTCCATCTGCGAATCCGTAGCAAGTTACTTTTTATACTGATATAAGGCCGCTAACCTTAAGACCAGTTCCCTTTCGGGCCTTTTTGTGCCCTTCTTTTCTGCTGAAGTTTCTCTCATTGCGAGGTATTCAATCTCCAATAAGGGTTAACAGCCTCGCCCCGTGAGAATTCGGCTCTTGATCAAAATTTGTTACAATTTTAAGGAATTCTTAAAATTTTTTCCCTTCAATTTGTTACTCTCTGCGAATGTTGCTTCGAAGAGCACATCTGACACTTGAAACTTCTTCAGAGATGCAATAAAATTTAATGTTTTATTTTCAATTAGAAAGAGCTTTTATGAGTAATGCTCAACGTTAATAGTGGAAGTTCATCCTGATATTTAGTCCTTAATCGAAAGAATACCACCAGTCTGAATTGAAGAAGCTTTTGCGGCTGATAAAAAAAAAAGAAAAAAAAATTCCAAAGCTCTTCAAACCATTCCCTCAATGAATTAAATTATTTTTTTTTTAAATTCGGTTGTTTTATTTTTATTTTTTTTTTCCTAGAAACCTATCGTTCACACTTTAAACTCACATAAACAACGATTGTATATTCACGGTTTCTGTTCTTACGCCCGCGAATAGCCCGCGAATTTGCTGTATTTCAATTATCTATAGAAGGATTTCGTCAATCTCGTTTGATAACACTGTCAGACGAAAAAAAAAAGCAAATGAATATTTGTACAATTTTCCTGTAGATCTCGGCCTCCTAAGTAAGAAAACATTTTTTTATTTTTCTATGGAAGAGTTTTTGAGAAAAAAAATTTTGAAATTTTTTTCAGTGCATTTCGTAGGTGCACTTACTATTTCAAGCATATCTCGGGCCCCGATCTACCGATTTTAATATATATAGTTTTTTAATTATAGATAATTAAGCTCCCTACAACTTTTATAAACAAAGTTTTTGATTTGAATGAGTAGTTTTAGTGGTAGAGGTGCAATTATACAAGAAAATTGTGTTTTTTTCTAAAAAATCAGGGTAAATTTTTCATATAAAAATCTGTAAAAAATCGAAATCGAAGTGGCAAACCCATTTTCAAATTTTTTGCGTATAGTTAAGTATTTATTCTAAAAAATAAGCCCTGTTTGGCTAAAATCGGTGGAAAATTTACGGAGCTATGATTTTTTTGCCAAAACACTAAAAAATCGATATTTCACAATTTTTGCTTTGTTCACAAATCTTGTCCTTGAGTAAATTTTCACACATTATTTTGAAAAAAAAAAATAAAAACAGTCTTGATTTGGGATTATTTGACTACCGGTCTTCGATACACCGGGGCCGCTGTGATGCAGCCCACTTTAAGACAACATGAACTACCAAAATGGTACAACTCCTGTAAAACATTTGTGAAATAAGCTCTAATGCAAAAGTGTTAAAGAAATAAACATTTATTTCAAAAATTATTTTTATACAATTTAAAAAAATTGCTTGCTTCCGCCTTGTCTTTTATATTTACTACCATCATTTTCACGCACAAGGGACCACACGTAATCACCCATCATTGCCGTGTCGAAAAGGCCGCTATAGCGATATTCAATATCCTTTAATTGCTGATGAAAACGTTCGCCATGCTCATCGCTTACGTCTCCGAAGTTTTCAGGAAAAAAATCCAAGTGCGAATCGAGAAAGTGGATCTTCAACGACATGTGTACTTCGGCTTTCTTATAATTCTTTAGTAGGTTAATTACTTACTATTTGCTTGTAATCTGGACTTTTGTGGTTGCCCAAAAAATTGTGTACAATTGTGTTTGAATGAGCTCCACGCTGCTGCTTCGACTGGTGACAAAAGGCTTGAGAACTCGTCGTCTTGCAAAAGTTTACGTATTTCTGGACCAATTAGAACTCCTTCCTTAAGTTTTGCGTGTGAAAGGTAGGAAAAGATCGCCTTTAAGCGGGCAAAAGCTTCCTGTGTTCCATCTTTTGCCAATTTTTTTTATAAAGTTCTTAGCAAGTCCTAATTTTATATGTAGTGGCGGTAATATAATATTATTTTTATCAACAAGAGCAGTGCGTTGAATATTGATTGTCTTCACCAACTATAATGTTGGTTCGCAAAGGCCAATCTTTTTTAATATAATGTAAGTGGTCAGCGCGACTATCCCACTTGCACAAAAAACAACAATATTTTGTATATCCTCCTTGAAGCCCGCACAGAATTGCCATTACCTTGAGATCAGCGCATATTTTCCATTTATGCTTGTCATATTCAATAAGATCCAAGAGCGTTTTCATTGTTTGGTAGGTTTCTTTAGAATGCGATGATATGCGACAGGAAGAGACGGTTTTTGATTGCCATTGTGTAGGAGGACAGCTTTTAAGCTCTCTTTGTTGCTATCGATAAATAAACGCCACTCTCCGGGATTGTACACTTCATTGAGCTCTTCGAATAGGCCTAAAATATTGCTGCAGAAACAGATATCGTCTTCTTTTGCGTAGAATTTTCCGTATTGCAAGTGCCGATTTCTGTAAATGCTTGTTTTGACATCAGGAGCCACAAATCCGCGTTCTTTCATTCTAGATGCAAAAAGTTCAGCTTTAACCTTTGAAAAATCCAAAATCACGAATCCAGTCCTTTAATTCGGCCTTCGTTGCGTTAAACTTGTTTCAAACTGACTTCCACTGGACCCCAGCATTTCCTCTGATGATCCTTCTATTTTGGGTGCTGAGCCAGGGCATTCTGGATAAGGCACATCACTTGAATGAGGTAGAGGAAATTTTACCGAATCAAATTTTGCGTATTCCCATTTTAAATTTTTTCCAAATCCACTTCTTACACTAAGGCAAAAATAGCATTCCACCGAGTGACAAAAGGGCTCACTCCATTCCATTGCCGTGTCAAAATCCATGTAACAGCTAGAATGCAAATAGTTAGTTTTTTTTTTTTTATAGCGTATTAAATTTTTAATTCTTACCGTTCTCCAGAAGCCCATTTTGATAACTTTCTATGACATAGGTCACATATTCTTTTAGGCGTCCACGGCTCATTGAGAGTTGGCAAAACACCGAAGTAATGGAAATAGTGCTTTTGCAGTGCTTCAGTAAACGTCAATCCTTTATTTTTTAACATATATAATCCACAAACATTGCAAAAATCGTCCGGATTGTTTTTGCACATGAATACACGAGTTCTTTTACTCATTTTTTTATATTTTAAAATTTGTTTTATTTTCAATTGATGTACGTTCTTCAAAATTTAGTTCAAGACTACTAAAACTTTGTTTGTAAAAGTTGTAGGGAGCTTAATTATCTATAATTTAAAAAAAATATATATATTAAAATCGGTAGATCGGGGCCCGAAATGCACTGAAAAAAATTTCAAAATTTTTTCACAAAAACTCTTCCATAGAAAAATTAAAAAAAAATTTTTTTTTCTTGCTTAGGAGGCCGAGATCTACAGGAAAATTGTACAAATATTCATTTGCTTTTTATAAATTCTAAATTTGTTAAGCAGTGTAATTTCAGTGACTTGCTTATAGATATATTCAGACTTTTAATAGATTAACTTATAGATGGTAGATGGTCGATACACTACTATCGGGTGTGCGCACAATTGAACATGTGTTATTGGTATCGAAACATCGTAGATTTTGAAACTTCTTTTCTTTTATTTCCCCGATAACTGATAATGTTGAAAGAAGCTTTTAACGCGAATATCATTTCTGGAATCGTAACGTAAACGTAACGTACCCTGCGATTCACGCAATGCCGAATGTGTCCGTCAGATATTATATAAATCCTTTCATGTAAGAAGTGTGAATAAAACTAAATCCATGCGCTTATGGCACTTCAATTGAGAACGTTCGTGATTTGGAAATTCTGCTACCTGAACACATTGAATCGGGTAGATCGAACAAGCGAGCACCGATATGCCTAATTATAACGATAAAGGGGTTAAAGGACATTAAATTTGGAAACCACTTCGCGGATCCATTCTCACGAAAAAAATGTCGGATGTTTGTTCCTCGCCTTGTCGCCTTGCCATGTCTTGCCTAGCCGAGACGAGACGAGACGAACCTAGCCGTGCTGGCATTTTGAATGCGAAACCTTCTGTCTCATGAATGCAGCTATTGTTTCCTACCCAAATTGAGCATATGACACGCATAACCGAAGGATAAGCCTTTCTTATAGAACGGAAGCGATAACGTTACGAAAGTGAAAAGGATGCTTCAATAAAAGTGCGCAACTGTCCTCGTCTGTATGTGCCGACGTGTGAGAAAAACATTTTTATTTTTTTATTTTTTTTTTCAAAGTATGCAAATGATCAGGGAATTGTGCGATAGATTCTCGAAATATTTCCTGTTCTCGAACGATTTCGAAGATAATATATTTAAATATTTATCTCTGTCTTAGGGCCAATATTACCAAGCATATTTAAAAATTTTTTAAAATAAAAATCCGCTTTTGGCTTTTATCATTCCAATTTTTAAAAAAATTTTAAAAATATTTTAAATCACCTCGGCACTGCGTTTAAATATGACATCAAATTTGAGCTCGATTTTCAAAAAGCAGCTGTTTGGAAAAATTCAAAGAAATAATTTTCAAAAAAAATGCAGTTTTGGAAATAACACAATACGATAGACAGGACTAAAAGCTTTGTAGTCACAGCACAGCAATTAGGAGTACGAAACAATCGTTAGAATGGCTCTTTATAGAATCCCTTTTTAAAAATAACGATCTAATCAGCTGTCAAATGTACTCACAGCCCTGGAAGTAGACGGTGCTGCCGTATATTTCGATGCTTAAAAAATTGCGATATTGAAAATGAAATTTATTTTAAAAAAATTTTAATTTTAATTTTAAAATTTTTTTTAAATATGCTTGGTAATATTGGCCCTTATGTTCTCGCTTATGGGTTAAGTTCTTAACCCGATACTTTAACTCAAAGCGTTCATATCAGCTTTGAGCGAGTTAGGGCTTACTAAAGTCATATGACCCAGCCGGAAAGTGGACTACTTCTGCACTACTTCCGAAGTGGTGAAAATTCATAGGTTCTGCGGCTACTCGCATTACTAACCCTAACTGTTAATGAAGTTTGTTGGGAGATGGCCGCTGTTTTCATTACATGCATGCGATAATGTCCGGCTTGGGGTTTGAAATATAAACAAGTAAGGGTGTTATAGTCAGGCGAGCCTGACAATAGAATACCCGACACAGACACACATCTTCAAATCATTTTTAATATCAAGAGGTGTTTAAGACCATAAGGGGCCCCATATACCGACTTTTGATAGATTTCTTTATGAAAAGTGCCCCTTTGCCACGCCCACTTTTCCAATTTTTGTTGAACTATAATCGGAGGCTTAAATATACGCTCAAATTTTAAGTTTCATTAAAATATTTCGAAAAAGTCCGATTTTAAGGCAGTTTTGTGATTTTTGTAACAGACCCTAGTACTGGAGGTACCCCTAAAAATGGTCCGATCGGGTCCATTCTCGAACTTGTTCTTACTCATGTCCCCGTGAGCACGCATACCAAATTTTGTCAAGATAGCTCAACTCCTTCGATAAGAAAACTGTATACAAACAGACGGACAGACGGACAGACAGACAGACGGACGGATGTCTAAATCGAATCTCCTGGAGACGCTGTTCATTTCTATATATATTTTGTATGGTCTATCTCGACTGGTTCTGGGTGTTACACACAACCACACAAACGCAATATACCCTCGACACAGAGTGTGTCGGGTATAAAAAAGGGCCACCTTGGGACATCAATTTCATTTCCCAAAGATGTTTTTTTTTTCTCAGATGATCCGTTAACCCTGTATCGCGCTCACCCCAACCCAACTTTTTTTCGAGTCGCCTCCCGAAAATCGCTGCCACCGATATATCTATCGATAATTTCGATTTTTTTTTTCCGAAAGATACTTTAGACGTTAAGCTATAAGATGTATATAAAATAAGTACACTAACATCATTCATGTCTCCATAAAAAAAAACATTAAAATGATGCCTTTTTTCGGCTTTAAAACTATACCATTCCCTTAACAGGTTAAGGGCTTTATCTTATGTGGAGGCAAGTATTTTACATGTTTTTTTTTGTTTTTTGTAAGACAATGAGGTTCACTTCTTTTCATGTTTAACATAATTTTATTTGTATTTTAAACTGTATAAAAAATAATTTTTTTTAATTATAAATTTTTTTTTAATTATAAATTTTTTCTGTTAAAGTTGACACAAAATAAAAGGAGGTCACTGGTCAAGGCGATAGCAGTTGCTCCTGTTATTAGGAATTAAAAAACTCGAATGGATTATTCTTCAGGATGTATGTCGTCCCTACCAGAATTAATTAATTTCATTTAAAAAAAAAACAAATATGGGGGACTAAAAATCAAAGCTACGAAAATCTTAATGTTTTTTTTTTATTTTTTTGGTTTTCTTTTAAAAATCGTTTGAGTCGGAACACCCATACTTGATTCCAATGGGTAATTGGAAAATAGTAAAAAACAGCTATTATATGTAGTTATATTAAACGTTTCTCATTGTAAGGAAATTCTCAATTTCTTAACATAATTTATTATCAATTATAAAAGGAAAATATCGCTCGAATTATTTACACATAATAAAGTTACATTCATTTCCCATTGAGAAATTTTTTCATCTCTTAATGAGTTATAAAATACTTCAAAACAGGGGCTCATTTTCCTTGTCGTTGAAAGTCTCACATTTTAAGCTGCAAAAAAGAAAACATGGGGCGGAGGTAGCGATAAAAAAAAATAAAAACACGGAAAAAAACGAACGAAAGAAATGACGGAAATCAGGAGCAGACTTGCCCATTTAAGAGCGTGCACATGGCGCAGTGGCGCTTTGCACACAAAAAAAATAAATAAATAAAAAAAATATAAAAAAATTAACAACGCCCGACCGCAATTTAACACCAATTACAATATCCGTTACATCTAATTATTAGAATTGCCTCCATTGTCTTCTTTATGATCCCCACGCATCCATTCGGGAGGCATTAACACTTGGCACATTGCCTCACAGCACAGAACGTGATGGGTGGAAGGCATATAACAAAATTAAAGAAAAACAACGCAAATGAGAGGCCATTCAGGCAAATCGCCATCAACAAAGAATAAGCACAAGGAAGTCCTGCTCCGAATGGTAGCCGCGAACCGCGAACCGCGAAGCCACCACTTCCATTGCACAGTGAAACGATTTCATGCGAACATCAAGTTAAACTTTTGGCGGACTTTCTTTTCACATTCATATACCTAAGTAGATTGCATGGGCGGCTGTCCTAGTTGGGATTTCCGGATGGATCCTCGAGAATGTCTATGAAGAATACTCTCTGTAAGATTGCTATTTTTAAGGATTTACATCTGTTATTCATGATCTATGGCTTACGGTTCCAAATCGTATGGCGAGGTTTTTCAAATAATTCAAGCACTACAAATGGTTCAATCAATCATCAGAATCATGTCCATTATATCGCCGCTTGGCATCATTATTAAAATCTCTCCGATTATAGGTAGGGAAGAAAGATGAATGTATTAGGGGGCATTTACACATTTGACAATTTTGTCAAAATCTATGTCAAAACAATCTTCAAAAAGTGTACACGTAAGAATTTTTGACATCAAAATCGTTTTTTGAATCGAAAAAACATTTTAAATTTTCAAGTCAAATTTTTTTGATGTCAAACGTCAAAAGTGTAAATGGGCCCTTAGAATGGCTAAGAACTGAACTCACCCATATATGCATAAGCTGCTGCTCAAAGTAAACAGATTGTGTAAATGCCGAACAGTATTATTTTGTGAATTCAATGATCTCAAGGATATCACGAACACCTACCATAGCACCCCGAAGACTAGATACGCTAGATTAATCTCTTGACGTACTCGCACCTTTTATTTCCCTATATATACAGGGTGTTCAGTACTGAAGTATTTTTTTTTAACAGTCTTGGTAAAGGGGGACTATTGTCAACCAAATTTTGTTAGAGACATTTTTTTCTCATACGATTTGTTTGTACACAATCCTCTACCAATTTAATTAAGAAAAGCATTTCAGTACGGAACACCTAGCATATATATTTTTCTTCTTGTGTGCTAAAATTCTCAGAAGCTTTAAAATTTCGTTGAACTTAAGTTGTTTGTTGACTTTGGTGGGATAAAACCACTGAAACGGGCGGGGGAAGGTGGAAAAATTTTATGAAAAAATTGGATGGATTATTCTCTCTGTCGTATGCGCTCTTATGTATTCTTAACAAACCTACAAGCTAATTTGAAAAAAAATTTAAAAACTGAAAGTGTCAGTGGTGGTATTGTATGCTCTTCAGGCACTCCAAAGGCGCTGATGAGTAACAGTCATGAAATGACGAAATATGGCCGTGTACGCGAGTGGCGATTTAAGCTCGCATATTTTGTAATAATTTGCTTTTTTAAATTTCTAACTTAAGAATATGAGAAAACTGTAGGTGATTTGTCAACACAATGAATTTTGATGAGTTTTCAATCAAATCGTCGCCACCGTACAGCTGTGTTATGACCGTCGTTGTTTTTGGCGCCACAGAACTAAGTTCACAACTGGCTGACACACCAATCTATGTTACTGGGAGAGTGCAAAGCTTTGAACTACGTTCCTCTGATGGCATAATTGAAGTCAGATTCATTTGCGGCCTGAGGAAAGCACGTAGAAAGGTTGTTTTTTTTTATATTTTTTTCTTGTCTATATTTAAGCCTGACACCCACAATTATTCGGTTGGAAAAAGTAGTAAAATGAAAAAAAAATAAAACATAAGGAAGTTATGATTGCAAAGGACTTTTGGGGGGTGAAACCGACAAGTAGCATGTCTTATTATGTAATGAGGACGAAAGGGCTTGCATTGGTCGTTCCAGCAAATTAATTTACATTTGGCAATTACCGCAATAGCAGTCTGGCTAGCAGCATAGAACAATAACACAACATGGACCGGATGAGCAAAGCTTAAAACACTGAATGGATGGATGCCTTGGACCACTTTTCGTAGAGAGACGCTATTAAAAACATTTAAAGATTGTGCTGCGGTGGTGAGGGATTTATGACAACATCAAATAATAGAATCCAAGGCGGGGTAAGACAAAGTGGAAAAAAAAAAAAAAATCCAGAAGAGTCGTGTGCCCTCTCGAGCGATTTTTCGTTTTTTCTTTGCTGATTTTTTTTTTTTTTTTGTGGTTTGCAATTATGAGCTGCCATGGTGTAATGAATGTAGCGGCAAGATGGCTTTCAGAATGCTTTCAGCACGGTTTTAAGTGTAGCCACTCGTCGGACGGAAATGAGATGTAAGAACGTGACTTGTTTTCATCGGAAAATCATTATTTGTCTTGTGCATGCTTCCTTCCCTTTGCAATGCTTTAAGCATTGAGCTTCATTCATTTCAGTGTGCTGACAACGAACTGCAATTGAGCTGCAAAATTCGACTCCGAACTCTTGTTGTTTGCGACGCAGTGACAACAAATATGAGACTAGGATTTCTCCGGCGCTCCACGAGCAATGGCACTTCATAGGAAACAAAAAAAAACAAAACAAAAAATTAAAACCAGAAACTCTTAAAAGAAAACCCATGACACTACTGGGATGCGGATACGGACCTACAATCCATATGGGTTTGCATAAATTCCCTATACTATAAATCGAAATTGAAATCTGGCAAGCTTTTTTGAAGCCTTCTCGATCTCGGCAGCACAAGATGACCCTGGGAGCAAACATGTCTAAAGCGGAAAGTAGCTTTTCTAGTTGGGAAACTGCTTAAAATGGCGAAGCGGTTCTTCGCGCTCAATTTTCTCAATTCATAAAATAATAACCCACCTGCGACGCTTCGAGTCTTCCGGTCTGAATAATTAGTGTGTCTAAATTGGTGTTCTATAAGCCTGGCGCTTCGTGTTCGTGCTTCGTGCACACATTTCCGAATATGGAGCAGCGGCATGGGGCGGCAGGATATATTTTTATTTCATTTTGAAATTTTTTCATAAATTTTGTATTTGGGAATTGAAAATGACGCCGAAGGGAACAAATTGCATTAAAGTCGCGTGTTGAGGCATAGGATCCGTGTCCTTCATGAATGCGTAAATATAGATAAAATTTGTCGGACGAAATTTAATTTGAGGAAGAATATTGCTTAGTGTGTTTTTGTGTGATTGTCAAGCATTATTTGTGACGTCATTTATGAGGAAAAGGTAAAATTTTAGAGACAATTCACATGGCATGAATAAAATTATTTTCGATACAGAAGCACCCCCTTGCGGGTGGTAGCTACAAGAGTAAGTTTGTTTTTGTTGCTGTATGCCAAAAGTTTTTAAGCTTCTCAGCAGGATTTATTAATTTTTTTTTTTTTTGTTTCTAAGCACACAAGACATGTCAAAAGGACTCTTCTTTTAGCATAAAAGTTACAAAAGCTAAAGTTTAAGCTTTAAGGGAATAATTTCTTCATGAGTGGATGCTTTTAATCGAAAGAACTGCTTCTCTAGGCGGTCACTTTTTCTCGTTTCCTATGAAATTATTAGATGTCTAACACGAACATATTCTTTGACGGCCAAACGCCCTGATCTCTTGAATGCCTGAATTTTGGAGCCATCACTGCACGTAATCATGGATTACGTTTCATAATTAATATTTGGAAATTCCTCCGATGAATGGCATTTGTAGTTAGGGCCACATACGAAACTATCATGGCTGAAATTCTTGATAAGAAACGTCATAAAACTCTTTAAATTTCTTTCGGTTTTGGAAAATTGCATGAATCGGTATAGGACAGCTTGGCCTACAAATGATAGGTATCCATTCCCTTGCATGCACATTCCTGTATAAGCATTTTGCCAATATGTACATATGTAAATGATATTCCTTTTCATACATACATACATACATACATACATAGGGGAGAAGTGGCATGAAAGAGCCAGGTTTTGAAAGAGCCACTTGCATTATTTCGGTAGATTACCAACGGATTTGGTCGGTAATTAATTTTTCAAGTGGCAGCACGGATATCCCGTTACCCATAAAAATTTGACAGTTCGTCGAAATCAACAAGCGCAAGTGCAACGACTCAAAGTTTTTGGCATTGAAAAGTAAATATTTTGTTTCATTTAATTTCTTTTTTGGTATTTTATTGTGAATTTATATAGTTACATTGATTGCAGATTAAGTTTGTGCATATATTTGGTGTTGCAACTCCGTAAAAACAGAGCCGCAAAACTTTTGATATTGTTGTTATTTTGTAGGTTATGTGATTTTCAAGAATAAGTTATGAAAGAGCCGAGTGAAAAGGCGTTGAAAGAGCCGGCTCTTTCATAGCCGGCTCTTTCATTACCCTGCACGGTGGATTCGTTTTTTTGCTTAATTATGTGACTTGGTCTGTTGAAAAATTAAAAATTACCAAAAATAAATACTAACATTCCCACCACACTGCAGTCATAAGCTGCAACCACTTGATGTCACCGTATATGGGCCTTTCAAAACTAGATATCGCATTGTCATGAATGAATGGATGTTGTCAAACCCTGGTAAAACAGTCACTATTTATCAAGTTGGGCAGTTTGTAAAAGAAGCATATATGTCAGCTTTTAGTCCCCATAACATAACACAAGGATTTTTAAAAACAGGAATTTACCCCTTAAACTCGAACATTTTCAATGAGGACAAATTTTTATCTTCCTATGTGACCAATAGACCTGATCCCCACTCAAACAATTGTAATGAGGTAAACTTGCACCCGGAAAATATTGAAACCTATTCAAGATCAACACCTGCGCCTTCTACAAAATCACTTGAATCTCACGAAGAAACTGAGGTTGTAACAGAACAGACTATCGGACCATCTCCCCGTTCAATCTCCACTTCTAGAGTTGCAACTCCGACACAACAAATTATTTCACCGGAAATGGTCAGACCATTTGCTAAAGCAGGACCAAGGCAAAAGTCGACACGAAAAAATAAAAAAATGTCGTCTGCCATCATAACTGACTCTCCCGAAAAGAAAAAATTAGAAGGGAAAGAGGGTAATGCAAAGAAATCAAAAATTGTTAATAAGAAACTGGCTACCAAACAGTCCAAAAAAACCGTTAATAGAAAATCAAAAATAAATCAAGTAAATTCTGTACCGGACCATGACTCTGATTCTTCCGACTCTATCGTATTGGCTGAACTAAAAAAATCGGTTGTTCGAAATAAAACAAACTCCAAACCAAATAAAAATGGTGATGATTGCGCAGTTTGCAGCAAAACATATGAAAGCAGTGATCAACATTGGTTTCAATGCAAAATTTGCTCTGCGTGGGCTCATGAATTCTGCGGCATTAAAGGAAAATTAAATTTTTTTTGCAAGACATGTTTCTAATTTTAAGAAAACGACATATTGAACGTTGACAGAATTGTCTTTTTTTTTTTAAAACAGTGCACATTTATTTTTTACATACTGGCTCTTTCATAACTTTCAGTGGCTCTTTCAATACCGACCAGTTATGAAAGAGCCGAATGTTACCTTTTTTTTAAATGAATATTTTTTTAAGTTTTATATAGTTTTTAAGTTTTTTTGGTATGCAATTACCTGCTTTATTAAATAAATAATAATACGAAAACGAAAAATCATCATATTTTTCATTAAAAGCATGTTTTTTTGCTCTGTTTAGTAAACTGGCTGTTTCATGCCACTTCTCCCCTACATACATACATACATACATACATGCATACATACATACATGCATACATGCATACATACATACATACATACATACATACATACATACATACATACATACATACATACATACATACATACATACATACATACATACATACATACATACATACATACATACATACATACATACATACATACATACATACATACATACATACATACATACATACATACATACATACATACATACATACATACATATGAGGAAGGGAGCCATCATACATACATTGTATGTACCTACTTACATACATAAATACGTACATAAATAGATACATAAAACCATACAAACATACGTACATACATACATATGAGGAAGAGAGCCATCGAATCACAGGACAGTTATTACGGATTTGAGAAATGTCAACACAAACACAAACATATCCACTCACTCAAGTTATGACGCGCACTGCCAGGGCGGATATTCAAAATTCTGTGCCCTCATAAGGAAAAATTGCTTAGCAATATATCCCATAAGAAAGACGTAAGAAAAAAAATTGAATACTTATAAAAACAACGTCCGCAAACAAAAAAAAAAAAAAAACAAAAAAATGAGAATAACGACAATACTGACGTGAAAAAAATGAGGGTTCATCCAGGCCACACCTTCCAGGGGTGATTTTTCGCTTTTTCCCGTTTTTTTTTTCCTTTTCTCGTTGGTTTCATGCTGTGTTGTTGCGTTCATACTTTTGCTTTACAGCTTTTTCTGTTTCCGATTTCGCCGGCCCCATTTCCTATCCTCTTTCTTCCCTGTCTTCTCTGCCCATTCCCATCCGCATGCCCACCCACTTCTACGTCCCCGTTCCCGTTCCCGATCCAGTTACCATCAACATTCCCATCCACTTTTCCGATAATTCAGGGCATTTTTGTGTGTTTCCGCTTTTGTTTACCCGAATTCTGTGTCTCGGCATCGACTCGCAGCAATTGTGTTTGTACATGAGGCAGCGCGTAAGTGAATTTCTGCTTCGCCGGCTTTGCTCACCCATTTAACATTTCATATTGCCAGGAAAAATCCGCAAGACCATCATCATCATGTGGAGTGTACAATTTTTTCATGCTTGAATTTATTTGGACACGTTAAGGATGTGCGTTTTATGAAAATCCAAGGCTTCAAAGAAACTTAGCACAGGGAGCACGATAATTCTCCAATATATGTACATGAATATATGTATATATATATATATATATACATGCAGGTATATACATACATCCGAACGCATGTATATTTATATTCATTTGAGTGCTTTAAAGGAATGTTAAAAATAAATTAATATTTGTATGTTCAGGCAGAAAATCTCAGTCGAGCCACTTCAAGGTACAAGCGCATCGAAAACAGTCATGTGAAAGATAATAGGGAAACAGGGCCTTTCTTTTTTTATCCATGAAGTCATCTCTAACCGCCGAAAGCGTTATATGTGATAACTGAGCGATATAGAGAAAGAGAGTAAGAGAGATAGAGAGAGAGATAGATAGATAGATAGACAGATAGAAAAATAGAGAGAAAGGGAGAAAGAGAGATAGAGAGAGAGATAGATAGATAGATAGATAGATAGACAGATAGAAAAATAGAGAGAAAGGGAGAAAGAGAGTTAAAGCGATATAGAGCAAGAGAGAAAATGAGAAAGAGAGAAAGAGAGCTAAAGCGATATAGAGAAAGAGAGAAAGAGAGTAAAAAAGAGAAAAAGAGAGAAAAGAGAAAGAGAGAAAGGAGAAAGAGAGAAGAGAGAAGAAAGGAAGATAGAAAAGAGAGAAAGAGAAAAGAGAGAAAGAGAGAAAGAGAGAAGAGAAGAGAGAAAGAGAAGAAAAGAGAGAAAGAGAGAAAAGAAAGAGAAAAGAAGAAGAAAGAGAAAAGAGAAAAGAAGAGAAAGAGGAAGAAAAGAGAAGAAAGAGAAGAAAGAGAAGAAAAGAGAGAAAGAGAGAGAGAAGAGAGAAAGAGAGAAAGAAGAGAAAGAGAAAAGAGAGAAAGAGAGAAAGAGAAAGAGAGAAAGAGAGAAAGAAGAGAAAAGAGAGAAGAGAGAAGAAAGAGAGAAGGAGAAGAGAGAAAAGAGAAGAGAGGAAAGAGGAGAAAGAGAGAGAGAAAGAGAGAAAGAGAAAGAGAGAAAGAGAGAGAAAGAGAGAAAGAGAGAAAGAGAGAAAGAAGAAAGAGAGAAAAGAGAGAAAGAGAGAAAAGAGAGAGAGAAAGAGAGAAGAAGAAGAGAGAAAGAAGAGAAAAGAGAGGAAAGAGAGAGAAAGAGAGAAAGAGAGAAAGAGAAGAAAGAGAGAAAGAGAGAGAAAGAGAGAAAGAAGAAAGAAGAAAGAGAGGAAAGAGAGAAAGAGAGAAGAGAGAAAGAGAGAAAGGAAAGAGAAGAGAGAAAGAGAGAAAGAAGAAAGAAGAGAGAAAGAGAGAAAGAGAGAAAGAGAGAAAGAGAGAAAGAGACAAAGAGACAAAGAGAGAAAGAGACAAAGAGACAAAGAGAGAAAGAGACAAAGAGAGAAAGAGAGAAAGATAGAAAGATAGAAAGATAGAAAGAGAGAAAAAGAGATAGATAGATAGATAGGGAGATATATAGAAAGAGAGATAGTGAGAAAGAGAGAAAGAGGAAGAGAGAAAGAGAGATAGTGAGAAAGAGAGAAAGAGGAAGAGAGAAAGAGAGAAAGCGGAAGACGGATAGAGAGAAATAAAGAGGAGGTTGGGACATATAGAAAGCCCTTCATGTGGGATAAAACAAAGGTCTACGATAAAACGATTTAAGGCAAGATCGTGGGTAGTCCAGATCGAAACATTTTTTTCAATTTTAAACTTTTATTCGTTGCACAAATGAGGCGAGGACTTAATGAAAACTTTTCAAAATGAAAATCTTTCCACAAGTGTCGCTGCCATTTCCACCTTAACACTTACGCCCCTTCCTTCTGTATTCTTCTGATTTTCCACCCAAGTATTCATGCATGACTCATGGAATCAGAAGTATTGCTTGACCAGAATGCTAAGCACATTTATATCATCATAGTTGCATTTTCACTTAATCTTCTCAATTCATTTGGCTTGAGAAAATTTATCACTGGGCTTGTCTCAGAACTTTTCAATTATGAAGTCCATAGGCAAGTGGAAATGCATTTGCGCGTTTCTCAAGGAAACAAAAAACAAAACAGAAAAAATAATAAAAAATAGAAAACAAAAAAAAAGGAGGCCATCAATTGCGTTTTCTCCATCTTGCAGTGTCCACCAACTGATGATTCATTGAAATATAATCCTGATTAATGTCTATGGAAATTTTAAAAGCTTCAAACCGAGCCATTACACTGTTTCGTCTCTTCATAAAAATGGCCACAATCTAATAAAAAATTACAATTTACATCTTCGCTCAACTCAAATTGATATCGCCCCGCATTAGAGTGGCGAAGTTTTAATCCCTAGAGAATGTAGGCCTGTGTTGATGTGTATGCCATGTACACGGATACATACGCATCTAGCCATGCTCGCACAGGACATGTAGGCATACTTCCTTGAGCACGATGCCGTTAAATTGTATTACTGGAGCCGTCGAACGAGCGGAAGAACGTACGAGCGTGTGCCCGTCTGTGCGATTGTATGTATACGAGTATCCGCGTGGCTGTATGTGTGGCTGTATGTGTGGCTGTATGTGTGGCTGTATGTTTGTTAAATCAAATATTAACTCTGTCTGGCATTGTTGACTTCTACTTTGTTGGTGCTCACAGAAGAACAGAACAACAACAACAACCAAAGAAAAACAAAAGCAAAAAAAAAAAACTTCCTTTTCTCAAAATAAAAAATGAGGAATTAAGGAGAAAAGTACGTTAAAGTGTATGCCCGATGTGCGCGCATGATGAATAACTTTGCTTACTTCTTGGACATTTGATTAATGATGTATTTACATCGCATTAAACAGTACACATCCCTGTTTGTGTGCGTGTGTGTGTGTGTATGTTTGAGTGTACACTGTACATACATTCATACCCTCTGAACTTTTTCAAATGAAACCTCCTTTTTTTATTTTTTTGCTGATATTTTTGCTTAACTTTCTAATTCCCTGCTGAAAGGACGACTCATTTCAGTAGGGAAGAAGTTTTTTCGAAGCAGTTTGGTTCATATTTTTTTTTTTTTTAAATGCTTCTCTGCATTTTGGTGACAATCTGCTGAATTTCATTGGATTAAAAAATCATTTTCATTCACCTACAATTAAGCGTTCTCGCTTGATTATTATTTCGACATGAACATAAAAAAAAATGTGGGCTTTAAAAGACGCAAAGGGATTTATTGTGGGAGTTTTTCATTCAACTGATAAATTATTGTGGTCACTTAATTATATTTTATCGCATTCATTTGAAAGAAAAATCAATTTCATTTTAAAGTGAGATTCATTATGCAGAGGCTACTTGCATTGGTCCGCTAATCCTTAAAACGATGGTGACCGATCTCGTTGATTGACCTCATCGTTTGTGGAAACCAAAAATGAAATTCTTCAAAAAAAAAAAAAAAAAAAAAAAAAAAAAAAAAAAAAAAATATACTCGTGTGAGATTTTGGAAGCATTAATTTTCTGTT
Source organism: Chlorops oryzae (assembly GCA_020466095.1). NCBI lineage: Eukaryota > Metazoa > Arthropoda > Insecta > Diptera > Chloropidae > Chlorops > Chlorops oryzae. The sequence goes on from CM035806.1 coordinate 143,807,353, forward strand.
GTTTTTGAGGAAAACTTTTGTGTCATTAGTTCGTTGGAGTGGAACATGATATACGGGGTCCAAAGATGGAAAAAATATATCGTTCAGGACATCTGAAGTTGGTTTAACGTGAGTGCCTGTCCAGGGGACCCAAACTCACGGTGCTTGGCACGTAGGCGGTAAGACGACCGCCAACGCCGCCTCAAATGAGCCTAAGAGACGAGTCTCAGAGATTCATCGAAGGCGTTCCCATTTTTGCCTCATCAGTGAGTAGGCCCGAAAAGGCTACCCTGGGTGGAGATACGGTGCTATCCTCACCTCATAATTACCACAGCCACCACGAAACTCCCCGAAGGGCCAAACCCAATATCCGGCGGGATACTAAAACGCATCCCGGGGCACCGGATCCCGTGGTAACATGTTATGTTAAGTTAATGGAATGAATACAGCTATTACCAGTATAGCTGTAACACCCATGCTTGGTATAGGTCATATGCTAGAACCTGTCACGCCGCACTATGACGACGCTACCAAATTATGACCCCATACTCAGTCGGTCTGTTTTGGCCCTCAGTTAGCTAGGGTCCGCGGGGTTGCTAAGCCCGTAAATTATAAAGAATTCCCCTCGCGGGAATCGTTCAGGACAAATTCGCTTTAAATCTTTGATTTCTATTCTGAAATAATTGCAAAAATTCATTACTAATCATCATTCCTAATCATTATTAGGGCCAGGAAAAAATGCACTAAAAAATTATGAAAAACGCGTAAAGTCCAATGAAAAAAATTCTGGTAGTCTCCCAGCACAATCCTCTGTAAAATTTCCTTAAGGTCTTTGCTTAATAAATAACTTGAAACCTATTAAAAATATTTTACTTTGTGGGGAAATAAATTCCTCTCTCAAATTGATGTGATTTTTTTGCCCTCAACCAAGATTGAGGGGAAATTTTAAATACTCAATTCAGAAAAATCATTTCCGAAGCGTATTGTCCAGGTAATTAAAAATTGTCCGTCTATCTTGGTAAAGGGAAATAAATCACATCAATTTGCGATAGGAATTTATTTGCCTGGGAAAGGGAAAACAATCACAATCATACTCGTGAATGATTTTTTCAGATTATTCAAAGATTTTAGGACCATTTTTCAGATGCATTAATTTGGACACCTTAGTGGCACTTTTTAAAATTGTTTTTAACGCAAGTTATGTGCTTTCTGGGGCATGTTTCCGAGCCCTAATCATTATATATTTTGAACAAAATTATTGGTCGAGACGATTTCACATTTTCTCGATTTACGGGGACTCTCGGCCGCATTAACAAGTCTGAGCCGCCTTTTTCCTCTCTTCCGTTCTGGCTGGATATATTGGGTCTTTACCAGCAAATTTTTCCTTAAGCAAATTTTGTTAAATTTTTTCGTTTGATTGTCCGTGAGAAGGGCATAGCAGAAGGGTTTCTGTCGACTGTACTGGTCACTTGATCAAACTATAATTTTCTAAAATTTCCGAAATCAGACTTTCTCTGTGTAAAGGCAAAAAAAAAAAAAAATCACAGGAGAACTTCAGAAATTCTCGAACAACAATTTCCCCAAATGTAACTGGGGACATTTTTAATTAAGAGGTGAGGATTTTAATCGTTGCTCTAAAACAAATTAATTTGAACTTTTGATGAAAAATATTTTTCTTCTAATAGGGTCAAGGATGACGGTGAAGGATATACGAACGCCAGATAGCGTTGCTTCACTTGGACTGAAAATATTTCGGTCAAGACACTCTACGCTTGCCGCTTTCACCCGGAGATGACAGCGATTCGTGATTTTTCCGTACAAAGAAAGAACTATGTTACGAAAAATCTCCATTTGTGGGCGTTTCAGTGGGCGGGCTACATAAATTTTTTTCCTGCACCTTTCATTCGCCTTGGTCAACCTATGTATGTTGCGAATTTGAAGCTTCTACGCCTTTTACTTCACAAGTTACGACAAAACCCTTATTTGTGGGCGTGGCTCGTGGAGGACGAAGTCCATTTTTTTCCAGGATATGACCTTTTTTGTAGTTTACCAGTAGTTTACCAATGGAATGTGTTGAGTGGTTCGCGAGAGTTGCAAGCATTTTACTGAAACCACATTAAATTCATTTGTGGGCGTGGCAGTGGGCGGATGTCTCCCATTTTCACTTAGAATCATACTCGGATCCCGATATACCTGTGTGCCGAATTTCAACTCGGTTGGTCCAGCCGTTTCGGAGGAGATCCGACCACGGACGGACGGACATGTCCAAATCGATTCATTTTTTGATCCTGATCAAGAATATATCGCACCCTTGCTACTAAATCGGCACAATTCAAAATTTCGCATTTCTCGAAAATCGTTCAATCTCTCTTGAAATTAAGGAGAATTTATATTTTTTCTAAATTTATATTACTCTCAATCGAATGCTGCATCAATCAATCCAAGCATAAATTTTGTAGGTGTTGGGTTTCTTACAGAAAATTGCAATCGAACATAAAAAAATTGATGAAAAAAATTTTGAATTGTGGCGATTTATTAGCAAGTGTGCGATATATACATATATGTCTATATCTACGGAGCTTAGTTCTGGCTGTTACAAGATTCACACAAAACTAATATACCTACCCTGCTTACGCTGGGTATAATAAGGAAATTACCTACGAACCGATATCAGTTCGTACATAAATTCGACGACCACCATACACTCACATACATATGTTTATTCTACATATGTATGTATGAAAATAAAAGATAGTCGTAACTTCGAATGGGTTACCTTTAAACAAAATAGCGTTTGAAGCCCTCCAATCATTGTAATTACACTCCTAAAGACTCCTGAAATGAAAAAATTCGAAATTCCTCTAATTGGAAAACCGTCAATAATTATTGAACAGCATCGAACAGGATTTGTCATCTGAAATTCTTCGTACCTGATTGTCGGTGGGAAAAAAAAACAGGAGAACAACAAAGGATTCGAAAACTCTTGAGAATAATTTGAAGTCCAAAGTCACTGAAATCAACTCAAATGTTTTGGCGTTCGTTCGTTTTTTTTTTTTGGCTACCCACATCACAATTTCGTATTCGTTCGCATCATCAACATTTGCCTCTGATGTCATTTATATGCCTGAACGATTTTCTCTCAATCAAAAAGGGATCAAAGAGGAAATTACTTTTCATCGCGCAGAGGTAAACGGACCAAAAATTGAAAAGAGAGAAATAAAGCAACTGGACGACATGAAATTGTAATTTAACAAAATTATATGCAAATTAGAGGACGTTTCCCATTAAAGTTACCCTTCTCCGTGGAGTCAATACTTTTCTGTTGAAGGACCAATTATTCTTGTGTTGAAAATTTTTATGCGGTCTACGCTAATTTTCCAGCTTCGATTGCTGCTATTGTATGTATGTATGTATGTATGCATGTATATGTATGTGTTTGATATGGAATTCAACGTTCAAAGAATCTAAATCGATTGCTTCAATGTCAAACGCCTTTGTGCCATGGCGTTCGGATGGAATTGAAAAGAAAAAAAGAACGCAATTGAAAACGACAGAAGTGTTGGACAACTATGATCTGAATACGGAATCTGAAATGCCTGCACATCAGCCGTCAGGTGAGGGAAAACTCGGCCGAATTTACCGTTACCCGATGGCGGAACTTAACTGAACTAACTGAAGACGCTGTAATTTCAATTATCTCGGATTGACTCTGAGAAATTTCAAATTACTAGGTAACAAATAACAAAGACACCTTGAATGGTTGAACAGTTTATAAGTATGTAGCAGTTTGTAGATAGTAGCTACCTTTAGTACCTTTAGAGTGCAGATACAGTACTATAGGCCAGCAGGCAAAAAAAAAAAAAAAAAAAATTTATGTCCATTTGAAATTTTTCCTCAGACTCTTTAAGTTCTCTCATAATAAAATTGTGTAAAACGAGGCATATAAAATTTAAGAAATCAGGGAAAAGGGTGGGGTATTCGCTTGGCTTTAGGCATTCTCATTTGTAAAATTTGACGAATATATTTCGAATATATTTGCAATGAACCATTGTATAGAGGGGTAGTAATGGCGATCGATGGAGAAAGGGAAGGCTAACGTTAAAGGTGAGCAGAAAGGGACAGAAAAAAATAGATAATAGGAAAGAGAGACACTAGTTAATAGAAGGATGTGCAAGGAGAGAGAGAGTAGTCAACAGTGAAATGGATAGAGAGAGATCGAAAGAAAGAGAGGGAGAGCGAGAGAGAGAGAGAGTGCGATTGAGAGCGAGAGCGAGAGCGAGAGAGAGAGAGAGAGTGAGAGAGAGAGAGTGAGAGAGAGAGTGAGAGAGAGAGAGAGAGAGAGTGAGATAGAGAGAGTTGGAGAGAGAGAGATTAAGAGATCGAGAGAGAGATCGAGAAAGAGATCGAGAAAGAGATCGAGAGAGAGATCGAGAAAGAGATCGAGAAAGAAATCGAGAGACAGATCGAGAGAGATCGAGAGAGAGAGAGGGAGAAAGTAGGGAGAAATCTGTTGGGAAGAGATAAAAATAGTGTGACAGAGGGAGGATACAGAGAATGATCGAAGTTTAAGTGTATAAAAAGAAATGTAAATAGGCAACGAAACGCGAGAAAAGAAGACCAACAGAGAAAGCGCCGGATAACGAAAAGTAAGGATAAAGATAAAAGCAAGAGGCGGCTGGATTCGAAAGTACGGTCCTCGGTTCGGAGTTAAGAAAAAACCTCATGGGTACTGGAAAGATAAAAAGTGTTAGAGAAACTTTTATGATACAAGAGGAAAACCTTTCAGCTCCGATTGATATGAAAAAATGTGTACATAAACGGAAATATATACATATATGTATATTCTGCTCTATAAACAAAACCAACAAACAAAAAATTACGATTTCAGTCCTTTTCCTTGAATTGTGACAATATCAGATGCCACAGGATACGCTACACTGCCGAGGATTTTTTCATTCAATTTTCCAACTTTTTTTCATGTTCTTTCGTTTCGAATGCCAATTCAATGAGTGTGCTTAAGAAGAGGATGCAGAAGAGGAAGAAGAAGAAGAAGGGTTAAGCCTAGGACTCACATACATTCAATTGTGAATATAAGGCGTGTCAATGAATTCCACGACAGCGCTGTCTCAATGTTCGGCCCTCAATTGTTGGCTTCAAGAAATTAAAATAATATTAAAAATTGAAAAAAAAAAAAACAGTAATTGTAACACTATTCAGAAATGTTCGTGTACGCGTCTCCCAGGAGCCGGCACTGCTTGAGATACAAAGTTGTGAGTTGTGACAAAGGAAGCAAGAAACGAAGGAAGAAAACAGAAACAAGGTGTGTGTGTGTGTGTGTGCGTTGCAGTTGCTCGACGCGCAGCGTGAGAGTAATACGATTTAAAGAAAAATTCATTTGCATAAAAAACGATAAGAATGAGACCCAAATGAGTTAATTCACATCTGCAGTAGCCACGTCGAGCAGCTGAAGGCTACGAATCGACGGATTAAGTGTCAACAAAATATCCTTCCAGTTCTACTAGAGCGGAATCAACAATTCGGCTCAGCATGTTTGTATACAGCTACATTAACAATACACACTCATACATATATATATATAGATATGTATATAAAACAATGGCGCTTGAAGGTACATCCCCCGAAATTGACATAAATCAATTAAGCCCATGCTCCCACACACCGGGCTTTCGCAACACTCCCCAGAATATTTCTTTTTAAAAGCATCCATGCAGAGAAAGTGGATAAAAGGTGTCACTGCTCGGAAGCTTGATTGCCGAAAGCAGCATCCGATTTAGCTTTTCTGACGCCCCTATGGTGGCACCAATTGGGGTTCGTATCTGCATGAAACTGCAGACCCTCACTGTGCTGCTTTGGGCATCTCCCATCCCTGAAATGGGGGCCTCATAAGTAGTTGGCCCTATGTTTTCAAGCGACACTCTTAGCCAAAAATCCGAAATCCTGGCTCAAAACTCGAGGTATCTATGTGTCCCTATCATGTATTTCAAGTTTTCTTCATCATTTTCTTTTATCCATTTTCTATCTATCTCAACTTTTATCAATTTATTTATAAGTTTATTTACGTTTAATATTCTTTTTTTTTTCGTGAATATTCATACACTTGGTCACGTCATTATTTTCTCTTCTTTGTAATTATGCTTCAATTCATTTATTCATTCCTTTCGATTCGCTTTTCTTCGCCTCTTCGCATTTTCACTTCGGTTTGCGTGTGTGCGTTTGTTTGTTTGTTTTTCGATTCGATTGCTGAATTTATTTCGCAATTAACTGTTGCTCCGATGTCCGTAGAAAATTAACAGCACGCGTCCCGTAAATCGTTATCCTCGTTGTCCTTATTGTTGTCAGAGGGCTCGGCGGGTCTTCTCCATTGTCTTCCATTGTTGTTTGCCAAAAATCGTTTTCATCCCCGATTTTCCATGTCCTCGCGAAAATCTCAAATTGTCCTTTTCTGCTACTTGTCAATTGTTCGCAAATTGATTTGTCAATAAATTAAGTTACTGCACTCAATGATTGCCGGATTTGCCATTGATGGGGAAAATTCAATTGTTGTTCTATTGAACCATAAACAGACGTGACGTGGTTATGCCCCTATTTATAGAGAGGGAGAGGGAGAGGAAGAGGGAGAGAGAGAGAGAGAGAGAGAGAGAGCGAGAGCGAGTGCTTCCGCTGATTTGCTAATGAGTGTTTGGGCCTCACACTCACCGATTAATTATCACCTCAACTCACTTCATCTCACCTCACCGCATCTCATCGCGGATCAGATCCGATCGGATCGGATCGGATCGCAACGGATCGGATGGGATTGTATGCGATCGGATCGAATGGGATTGGATTGTACTTTCTTTCGGTGAAAAACGAAAGCAACGAAAGGCCTTTCCCTCCCTTCCATTCTTTGCACATTTCGCTGGCAAATTTTTTCTTTCAATCGAAATCCTTGTGCGGATATTATTAGCACACTTTGTTGTTGTTTGTTTCTTTGTTTGTTTGCTAGTTATTAGTTTTGTCCTTGTTGCTGTATTCCATACCCTTAAACGAAAAATTTCTTCTTTCTCTCACTCGTGTAATCCATTTAT